>OX104067.1:2285358-2610471 GCA_944474145.2 Dicrocoelium dendriticum | reverse complement strand
AAATATCAATCAAAGTCTTTATAGCTAGGTCAAAGTGGCCATCGCAATGAGGCTGGACCTCACCGTGGTGCGAAGGTTTGTGTGCCTCAGTGATCCTTTGAGCTATACTGGGTGGTGCTTTTGCACCTTCAGAGCCACTCATACCAGATTGGTCAATGGTTAAAGGCCAGACAAACTCAGCCCCCTGGTCCTCCAGCTTGGGGGTTGGAATGAGGGTGGCTCCTTATTCCTTAAAATGGACTCTTTGTAGCCCAATGCCAAACCCGCTGCCTTCGGACAGGTTTTTGAACCAAAGGCTTTGGTTGAGAACCCTAATCGTTCTCCTGTCTAGGCCTGGGCAACCTGACAGTATCCTGCCCACGCAATCCAATGAATCCTTCCCCAAGCAAATTTCTGATGCTCTGGCCACCGCAGGGGATAATCAACGGACTCCTAACTGCTGTATCGGGCAGTGTGGATAGGGGTTTGGAAGCTACCACTCAAGTCTCCCTATCTTCTTATTCCTTTCTTGCGCTTTTCCACCCGTATCGTCCCGTTCCAGCTTCACTTTTATCCCCCCAGTTTTCAACCCCCCAATTCTCGGCCCTCCCCCACCTTGCTTCAATAGTCGCTTGTCTTGTAGTTTCAACTCACAGGTTAACGCGGAGCGTCATTCCTGCACTGTCAACAGGCCTATGTCCAAGCAAGCGGCCATTCCAGTTCATCGGCTTCCATTTGGAGCCCTCGATCCTCCTTCAGACTGGCATGTCTCCATGTTCGCACATTGCTTCAGATGGGTCAACAGGCAGCACTTGCCCGAACATTAGAGACCCGCCTCCAAGACTCAAGCTCTGTACTCACTCTGCGATCCCCTTCAGGTGACACTAGCAGCACTTTCTCATTGCGCCTATCCGGTGACGATGCAGCTTCGAGCACCGGCGAAGCCGGTGTTGGTATTGCCCTGAGGCTGAAGCTGCTCTGGTTGATTGGATTCCAATCAGTAGCCGGATGTGTGCGGTCCGATTGGCTGGCTCGTTCAAAGTTTCGAAGTCGCGTGTGACTAACAGGTGTCTATTCGTTATCGCTGCCTATGCACCACCAAACTGTAGCGATGACTCGGTAAAAGACGACTTCTATCGTCAACTGAACGAGCTCCTTAGCCACAGAAGAAGCTAGGACACTGTAGTGCTAGCCTGGGACCTGAACGCTCAAGTTGGAAAATTATCCACAGATGAGCTGCATCTGGGCGGCCAACATGGTATAGGCTCCTGTAATGATAAAGGTGAGCGGTTACTTCATTTGTGTGAGGATGCTGGCTTTTTCATGCGAGCACTAATTTCCGACACAGCACCCGCCGGAGGGTGACTTGGCGTCCACCAGCCTCGAACCAGCTATGGACGCAGATCGATCACATTGCTATCAGTTACCGATGGAGAGGCTGCGTCCAGAACTGTCGCTCGATTTGGAGCACAGGTGTTGACACCGATCATGCACTTGTATGTGCTGACCTGCGGATGCGCTTTGGCGGACGCCCGCGACGATGTTGTGAGCGCATTGACACCAGCCAACTGATGAAACCAGCTGTTCTGAACGCCTATCAAAGTACGCTGTCATGCGAGTTGGATAAACGCTCACTGGATGCAATTGAAGCTCACTGGTCTCAAATTCACCAGATCTTACTTGCAGCAGGAAAATCCTCATGTGGTGTGTCTAATCGCCAACATAGACATTGGGTCTCTTCACAGTCTCTGGAACTTATAGATGCTCGCCGGCATATTCCGGCTGGAAGCAAACAAAATGAAACTAGCAAAGAGCTCCGCGAAAAACTCCGTGCTAGTCTGAAGAGAGACCGCGAATCCTGGTGGTCTCCTCGTGCATCAGAGATGGAAATGGCCGCAGGCCTTTGTAACCATCGCAAGTTATTCCGTCTGATAGGGGAAACGGGCAGCATGAGACCAGATGTTAGTGAAACTATACGTGATGAGAGTAGACAGCCTATCCACAACTTATCAAAACGCTTAGAGCGTTGGGCTGAGCACTTTGAAAGGCTATTTAATCGGTCGGAATGGTAGATTTCTCGCCGACCAGTGATCGCCCTGCTCCGTGGGCTGTTCCTTTGGATCCACCCTCTCGCTCAGAAGTCGAACGTGAGGTCGAACTGCTGAAGTTAAATAAAGCCGCGGGACCAGATGATCTTCCTCCAGCCCTCTTCAAATTCGGGGGACCTGCTCTTGTGGATGAGTTACACGAGTTACTAGTCAACCTGTGGGAGCAGGAAACTGTCCCAACCGATTGGAG
The DNA here is from genome assembly GCA_944474145.2 of Dicrocoelium dendriticum. NCBI lineage: Eukaryota > Metazoa > Platyhelminthes > Trematoda > Plagiorchiida > Dicrocoeliidae > Dicrocoelium > Dicrocoelium dendriticum. The sequence goes on along the minus strand of OX104067.1, from coordinate 2,608,194 downwards.
CCGCTCCATCATAGTCCCAGTTTTCAAAGGAGGCTCACGGTCGGAATGCGGCAACCACAGAGAAATCAGTCTAATCTCCATCGCCTCCAAATTGCTTGCCTCTGTCATTCTTCACAGACTGACTGGCACTCGTGAAAGCCAGATTCGTGATGAGCAAGTTGGATTTCGTCGAGGTCGTGGCTACATTGACCACATCTTCACCTTGCGTCAGTTGTTGGAGCACCGTCACATATATTGGCGGCCCACCGTTGTCGTGTTCCTCGATATCAAAGGTGCATTCGATTCGGTGGATAGACATGCACTTTGGGACTGTCTACTCAGGAAAGGTGTACCTGAGAAATATGTGAATATTATCCGAGCATTATATGCACGTAGCTCGGGCAGAGTGAGGGCTTACGGCAAGTTGTCGTCGCCCTTTAATATCTCCAGCGGTGTGAGACAAGGATGCCCGCTGTCACCTTTCCTCTTTAAGTTCGCTGTTGAGGAAGTCATGAAAATCGCGTTCACAAGACACGACTTAGAAGGTGTGGAGCTACTCCCAGGAGAACGACTTCTTGTCTTAGAGTATGTTGATGATATTGCTCTAATCTGTGACAGCTCACAAACGTGCCAAGCAGCACTGGACAGATTAGCACTAGCTGTCCGTCACTTCGGGCTTTGCTTCGCACCCTCGAAGTGCAAAGCGCTCCTCCAAGATTGGCAGGGACCGCATCCTTCGCTGACCGTTGGTGGGGATCAGCTAGAAGTCGTTCAAAAATTCAACTATCTATGAAGTTGTATCTACGCCCGTTGGATTGAATATGAGATCATAAACCGTATAGCAAAAGCTCGAGGCGCTTATGCTAACCTTCGCCAATTATGGCGCCGGCGCGACATCACTCTTGCCCTGAAGGGTAGGGTGTACAATGCAGCAGTACGTTCGACTCTACTGTACGGTTGTGAAACCTGGCCACTTAAAGCAGCGGACCTGAAGAGGTTAGTTACGTTCGACCACCGGTGCCTTCGTAATTTAGCTCACATTTGGTGGGAACACCGCGTGAGCAACGAGCATGCTCGACGCCTTGTTTACGGCACAGGAAAAGGAAATGAACAGCTCGGCACCGTCATTTCACGCATCAGGCTCCGATGGCTGGGCCACGTGTTACGCATGTCAGCCCACCGGCTTCCACGACGTGCGTTGTTTGTGCGCCGGTGGTGTGGATGAAAGAAGAGGAGAGGTGGACAAGCGATGACTTAGTCGAGAAGGGTGAAGGCCCTCACTTCGAAGCTGACCTCAGGTGGAGCGTCCCGGCTCCCTGGTTGGGATCCAAAAGACGGTGGACACGTTTGGCTGGATACACTTGCTGACATGGCAAGGAGCCGACCTCAGTGGCTTTCGTGCTGTGAGTTTCTTTGTCCCACCCCATCCCTCTTAGCCTCCTCCAGCCACGATCTCATTATTTAATATTTTATAATTTTGCGTATGAAATGGCTTTTTTGCTGCAAAGTAGCCGTCAGATAGCTTATCAGAACGATGCCCATCCGTTACCGGTAGCTCAGCTGGCTTGCACCTGTAGCATTTTATTCCCTTCTTTCAGGTACTGCGGCACAGTAGCTGAGGTGTTTCCCACCTCTAGCTAACGTGTATGATGATGATATGATGATGGTCAAAGTGGAGTGATAACGCTTGTCACAACTGGCTGTCAATTCCTGCTCCTGGAAATCCACAAAGGCGGACGAGGAGAAAAGCTAAGAGTTTAATCTACCTCCCTTACGAGTGCAGACCAAAGAGACTAGGACTTTCAGTGGACAATGTCGTCGCATACCTGGTGATCGTATATTGGTGTATCGGCTAATCATGGGGCCTAACCACCCATGCCGAAACAACTGAGCCAGAACATCTCATTGAGATGCCACCATTTGAAATTTGCCACGCAGTACAGCCCGTTGGATTGTTACGGAAACATTCCGCCGATTCGTTTATTTCAGTCGTGGAAAGTTCTTCCCCATTCTGTCCTCCCCTTTTATTTTAGCTGCTTTCAGAATGCAACTTGGTGAGATATTACATCACCTGCATTAGATGATTTAATGCAATGCAATGGGCGACATTACGGACTATGCAAATTGTGTGTACACGTAAAAATTGCGTTGAGTCCACTGTTACGTGTGACTTTCCGCTGATACGTTCAATTTTTATACTTACTCTTTGCTTACGGAAATCGTTATGCGCTTATCATTTCTGTCCGCAGTGAATCCATCGCAACACTGTTCCAACCAACTTTCTGTGCACCACCAGCCTTAATGCAGATATATTCTTCAGCTGGGTGTTTCATTCAAACCATTTCATTTGCGCATGACGAATGGGTCTAAATAGAATAGTTGACAAGTTTTCAGTATATGGGGTCAGTCAGCTTGTATGGATATGGAAAAGACTGTTCTAGTGTTGGATTTATCAACTGGCATATTTTTTGGCTGCTTTTGTAACCACCGCACTGGTGACGGATGATAGCGCCGTGATTCGAGCCCTATTTTATAATGTTTGACCGCTTCCTAAACTGTGATATTGCACCTGAATGAACTGGGAGCAGGAGAAACTGACCTAAGTGATGATATTCACCAGTTTGTCTCCTAGTGGCACAATCGCGTTTCGCTAATCACTGTCATCTGAGCAAGTTATATTGTCTTAAGAGGCCTGACTAGTGAGAATTGTGGGAACAATATTTGTTTACCTGCATGCTGCGACATGCTAATCAGATGACAATGTTAACGCAACCGAACATTATATGCATTATTGTTGGTTTTGTGAGTAGTGCATGTTTTGTAAAAAGCAGAAGCCAAGAGTAAACTTTGCACAATAAGCTGCCTCGACGGGGAATCGAACCCCGGACATACGGATTACCGGTCCGGTAATCCGGCAGCTTATTGTGCAAAGTTTACTCGTGGCTTCTACTTTCTACAAAACTATATGCATTGTCAATTTTTCCAATTATTCTAAACTGAACTAGTGGGGTGTTGCTGGGCAGGCAATTCCTCTCATTCAGCTTCAACTCATCCGTTAATCCAACTTTGATCGTAGCATTTCGGCGAATATCTGATTGTCCCAACCAAGTAGGCGTAGTTCCAAAACCCACCAAGTTTCATAATTCTACCATACTATACCGAATGTATGAGGTTAAATAAAGTACCAGCTACTTCTTTGTCTTACTGGCATTTCACGATTCTGTTGACACGAATGTACGGTAGCCATTCGGTGTTTTTACAGTATACGTCAGATAGAAAGCCACGTATGACCATTGTTGACGTCTTTCAGGCGGTCAGCACGAATCTCTGCGGACCTTGCCCATACACCAAAATTTTTCCCATCCCTTTAGCAGGTGGTTAACGATGCACGTAAATGGACTGTTTCCGCAATTTTCGTAACCAACAGACAAATCAAAATCCCAGTGTAAGCACAGTCCGATGATTTTGATGTGCCACCAGAGTGGACTGCGTTTTGTGACGAAAATCAGATGGTTAAGTCGTAATCTCACCTGAAGCACCCGTGCCTTTTGCTCCGCAACACAGCTATGCCAAATTATTCTCTACACTGCCACCAGTTGACTTTTGCGTAGACCACGTTTGGACCACCCGGCGATATGACTATTCGTAATCTAACCGTCCCGTTGTTAAGCCACATGAGTATAAGAAGTGCATTGTTAGATTTACCAAACGGGTTGTAATCCAACACAATTTACGGCATTCCTTGTGTTTAGGTTCCCCTATGTATCCAGCGCTGGATTTTGTTCGTGAAATGCCCATCCGTCGCGTTGTCTTAGCAGTCATCTTTCATGACGTTTGAATAAGAATTTGTCTATCTTCGTAAGACTGTTTTGGCGATGTACCGCGTACACAAAGTTTCGGTTGCGTGATACCTCAGGGTTACATGCGGGGCGTCTCGTTTTAGCTTTTACGAGTCTACGTAACATGTCTGTTGACACGCGATAGCAGAAAGCGCGAGGCCGCCGCCGCGCTGAAATTACTTCCTTCCAAAAAGTTGGCTATGTTAGTGAGACAAAGTGAATTATGAAGGCGAATAATGTACCGAACCAGCCATGACCAACATGTATATTTGAAAAGCACGGTAAGCAGACGAAAACTTGTAGATGCATGCATTTCGTATTGTCTCCTCAGTACCATTAACAAGAACCTGCTTTAAAAATCTACCAGTTTTCGTCTTCTTACCGTGCTTTTCAAATTGCTGAAGGGAAGTAACTGCTTTAAATTTCTCAACATGTATATGTCGCTGCAGTCGGAAATTACCAAGGGTGATTCGTTAACAATTCGCAACCACGGACATAATAGAGGTAGAATGCTATCGTTTTTTTTCTACGACCAACAGATATCTAGCGTCCGATTTTGATTCGAGACTCGAATGTTCGAGTGTCTGACAATGTTGACGAATGAGTAACATGAGAATTATGTTCCACATTGCGTACTGAGCTACATACGTTCATATGGCTTCGCCTAGTGACTGCGTGCACTGATGCACATTAAATAACGCCCTAATCGCAGTATTACCCGAAGTGTTGGGGGGTCGGACGTTTAGACAGATAAAGGTCTTGTCTTTTCGAAATAAATGGGACCTTTGTAAGGGAGGTGTAAATGTAGTCAGTAATGGCAAGCACGTTTTTTTGACACCGTCTGCTGTGCTCTCTGAATGTCATGTCAAACTCGACGGAAGAGACAACCTTCAAAACTCAAAAGGCAAGCTGTTCTTGTCGTAAGTTTATTGTGTGTATTGATAAGACACACATATGTGCATTTACGCCTCTGCCTTATACAAAATTAATCTCTTGGCATTAGTGCGGTCGACATTTTCGCTTGTGAACTGAGCCACTCGTAAGACTCCTTGATTGAACTAAAGCAAAGCTGCAAGTGATGGAATCACCCAGGCGCCTATATTGGGTCTCATAGCGCTATACAATGAGGAGCTTTCTGTACACGGTGACATAAATTAGGGCAATGTGTCACGAGGCAAGTGTGTGCAAATGCGTGAATTAACAGACGAAATGCAAGTGTGGTGGATAAGTAAGGTGAGTGGAGCACAACGGGAAACACACTGAGATTGGGTCAAAACCATGAGTGGCGATAAATAGGAAGACAAAAGGGTTATGGCAGGCAGATGACGAGTCGATGTTTAGCAGAAAACGCAAATATCAGTTCTGGAAATTTACAGCAATTTCCACTATCCAGCTTTCGACTTGCCTGGTAGTTTTACGGTTTAAAACGAAAGGCAATGGCATTCTACTTGCCGACTGGCTATCGTAGTAAACCAATTTAGGTTACCTGAACTTGCAGCCAAGCAAGGTATGTTTATCTAGCTTTTATTATGATGGCAGGCAAAGCAGTTCATTAACTCTGGCAACCGAAGAAATCCCACCACAAGTACATGAAAGCTCTGTTTTGTATAAGTTCCAGCGAGATGACAAGGTATTTGAACAGCTTACTGTGGTTTCTCAACGGATGGACTATAAATAACAAGGAGTGCACATACCATGAATCGGTAAACACGCTTTTCTCTTCGAAAGTATTCCTCAGCTATCGTAAGCCACGTCATTCGAGTATAAGCAAGAAATCCCATTCACTAACACAGGAATTTGTGGGTTAGCTAAATTCAGTAATATCAGAGCATGGTGCAAAGGTCAGGATAGCAAGTAAGCTTCCAGTAGTCGATTGATCTCTTCAGGTTTTCCTTGACAAAAACAGTCCAATGAGCTGTATGGCTTGCAATACGCCGTAGTGTGACAGGCCTGAACTGAAAGCAGGAGTGCCGTTCGTTCATCTCCATAGCAGCGGCCGATGATGTAGTTTGTCTGGTTTTCGTGATTCCTTAAAATATCTTCGAGTACGGTGCGGCCCGCACATTTCTGATGAGGTTTATTAAATGCGCTGTTTGGTCTATTCTGTTGATTTGAGATGAAAATAGACTCCCACCCCCCAGATTCTTCGCATTTCGCTTGACACAAAAGTTAAAAAGCAACATTCGGCTGTATAGTCCGGAATCCACTTTTGAGCGCAGTGAGGGTTAATCGATTTTATTACTTTTTCAACTGCAAGACAGCTGCATTCATACCGTTCTTCCGCTTCCTCAGAATCTCACCTGGATCACAACCACATAGATCGGAAGCCTCTAGCCTTAGTTTCTTCAGCCGACAAGTCATAATGTTTGTTGTAATACCTCTGAAAATTCGGAATGACAATCATTCCCTTGAAAATCTCGAGTAGAGCGGGAGCGTTGCTTTCAAACTTTGGGTGATTCCGTCTGTATTAGTAAGAGGTTTTCGCCGTTTACCTGAACCAGTTAGCTAACATTCAAACCAAATTATATGTCACATCATAACATTAGGCGATTAGTGCATTATGCGAAACTGCATACAAACCGTTTGTCTGCATAGAGCAATATCTGCAACTCGCAATCTGAACTCATGCCAAACTGGTGATCCGGAATTGGGAGAAACCACACCTGCAAATATTATGTATTCGCCTCCAATGCGCCTGTTGCATTTAGTTTTTCCATTTCTTCTTGTTACTTTTATCGAAGTAGTAGTATATTTTGAACGCAAGTTTATTATACATTCAGGGGGCCCGGTTAGTCTGCCGTTGTTAACTCTGTATTGCCATCCCTTTCACTTTGGATTCCACATGGATTCCGACAGAACTACGTCCGAGTAGGAAACAGAAAGAAATTACTTGCTACTCGCCCGACTACAGTAAGTATAGTAAACTCATGTCATACCAACTTGGTGTGTACATTTCAAGACATAATCTTTTCTTGTAAGAAAAAAGCTATGCTACCCAGAAGGAGGCCAGATTAAACCTGTTGTAGGCTTTGAGAATGTCCGTTTGTAGCAGATAATCAGGGATCTGCAATTAGGGGACAAACTGTCCTCAAGTTTATTGTGATAAAAGCAATGGGGAAACGCCGCTTAGCGAGCAATGGCTTCAGCATTTACCGAATAACACTCAAGTGGTTCTTGCAATCATGAGCTACGTATCGCTCACCGAACTAGCTACACTGGCAGGTCGTCATAGGAGGGTGCCAGACATACGCTGAGGTCAACAAGGTTAACAACGTCACATCCCAGGGTACATAGGTTACCCACTAGCAATTGCTAATACATACCCTGTGTGCACAAATTGCGACAATTAGTCGCCAAGTTTAAGAGCTCACTCTGGACAATTGCATTCGTCGTCATTTTCAGTGATATTCAGGACATTGTAGTTTGATCAACAAACAGGTGCGTTTTCGAATTGCTAGCCTACCTATGCGGCTTGGAATATAATTGCGACGATCCAAATCGAATCATGCCCAAATCCGTCTACTCGTTCGTAAACAGGCTTTTTGTCGGCACGGCCAGCGTTTTGATAGCGCGGCTCTCAAATCCTCCAATCCATACAACTTTTCCGAGATGCGGGGAATCTTTTCTTTTGGCTCGTAGTCGCGACGAAAGCGGCCGGCCAAAACCAAGCTCATCTCATCCGTGTTATCGGTTTTACTTCCGGCACATCCGAGCGGAAGTCCGCGCCATATCTGATAACTCCCCCACCGAACTATGCACTGCGAATGGCACACCAATTGCAACTTTCTGCGAGAAATTGCTCACACACAACTTTGATTTCCGGTATATATTTCGACAAGCTTTCATGGTTGCGACCGTGTCTTTCACTATCCTAAGTATAGAATTGTTTTAATATTGCGATCATATATTCGATGCAAAAGACAGAATGTGATCGTTACATGGAATACCGTTGTTGCTAGGACCAGTCCCAACGTGGATATGAGCACACACATTGTAGCGAGAACGGCACTACAGGGGGGTAGACGTTTATTGCACACCGAAAATGGGCACACCGGGGTCTCTCGCGCGCCATCGAATATCGACTAGATTTCCGCCCCACAACGCAACACAGATACGGATGTTAGAGACGAGCCAGTCCTTTCGCCTGGGGAGCTCTAACTTGGAAGATCCGCCTTCCTGTTTTCGCCTCGATCTCCACTTCTCTGTACCCGATTTGGATCGGCCAGGAGTCGTTCGAGAGCTCTCGACTTGCTTGTTCTGGGCTGTGTCAATCGGCGGTCCTGTGGGTTGCGCTAGCGGAGTATATGTCTGATTTATTGCGTTGTCCACATATTCCCGCTCCGTAGTTCCGGGCCCAGGCTCGTCGCTAGCCGTCCTTCTCGCTCTCAGCTAACTCCGAAGAGCTCCACCGAGGCATTCTTGAAAGCGGCCCCTCTACAACATCAGTGTCCTGCCTCAATTTCACAGTCTTTTATAGTTCTCATCAACCAGCATCCTAAACTCTTTCGCATCCTGAATCACAGGGATTGCTGATCCTCAGCAATCCAAGAATTCCCATTTATTAGTAGGAATCACGGGAGGCAGAATCGGAGTAAAGAATCCAGATAAATTCATCGCCAAACATTTGAAAGAACGCCAGCTAAAACCACCGAGGATGAACCTACCCAAGAAAGAACTATTCGTGCGTATTCCTTTCAAAATCGACAGTGCGGCTGAAGCCCTGTTCAAACGCCTGAGAAACGTTGTAAAGACCTATTTCGCTGCTCACCTACGCATAGTATTTTACAATAAGCATTTATTCGCAAAACCTTTGAATGACAGGCTGCCTCCGGTGACTCGATCAGTGCTTGTTTATCTTTACTCGTGCTCCTGTGGGGCACGATACATGGGTCGTACCACGAGGCGCCTATCTCATAGGATCCGCGAACACGTCCCAAAGTGGTTTTACAAAGGCGAAGCGAGGTCCAGTCACAGTTCCATCTTGTCTCACCTTCTAGAGTGCATTCACGCAGGGACGGAAAATGATTTTAGAGTCATCTATACTATTCCTGAACATTTCACGCGCAGATTCCGGAAGCATCTTCTGTCTATTGCGGCAACTATCTACACCTGCCACCTCAAGCCAGAATTGTACGTACAAAAACAGTTTGTACGTCCTTTACTTCTACCGTGGCCTTTAACTTCGGCCGTGATTTCAATGACCCCGTGATTGTTAGCTAAATGCGATATAGCCCGACGCATCCTCCCCGTGATTTATTGCTTTGTTCCTGTTAAATTAACCATGCTGTTCCATACGCAGCCCAATCCGGCTTATTTAGCACTTTATCGTCATCATGTATTGTTTGAGTCGGATGAGAATTACCGAAAAGAATTCTTTACTCAGATTCTGTCTCCCTTGATTCATTCTTTCGCATCCAGAAGGACTTACTTTGAATGACATCCAACTATATGTACCATATCTTCACTAGGGGTCCATCCGTATTCGCCTGCCCTCACAGCTGCCCAAACAAACTTGAAGCGTCTAGAGTAGAATAAGGCAACTGATCGAACTCGGAATAATCCGTCCTTCCAATGAACAATGAAAAATGATTTATCAAGGGGTAAAAGCAAGTGCTTGACACGTCCCGTAGGATGGTTGAGGTGAATACGATGAAATCAAAATATATGTTTGTCACCTACCCAACGTCTGCCGAGATGAATACTTTGATGAATAACATCAGTGTAAAATTAAAAATATTGAGCGTAAACGTTCAGAAATACACTGGGGCGCAGTGGTCGTTGATATCAGGCATGAACAAACTAAAATATGGTCGCTCACTTAGATCCATTTGATACCTAAATCCTGTAGAAAAGTATGCTTGCTGTAATCCAAACTAACGTAGTTTAGGTAACAAAATGCTGGGAGCTGAGAGCAACCCCTAATAGTTTTTTGAAAACGTCCAAGGTAGGAGAGGAAAGAACTGAGTCTGGGATTGCATTCCATGGTTAGCAAACCCGAAGGGAAAAGTAATTCCATCAACACTCTAGACGGCTAAATTGTTCCTTCAATTTTAAGCAGTTACCCCTGAGCTGCGTGTTGTGGCTAAGTTTCATCAAGTGCCGGCATACGTGGTTGGGGTCACTCAATATCTGAGACGCTAATATGAGATCGCCGCGCAGCCTTCGATAACGTCCGCTGAAAATTCCCAGCAACTTCAGCCTTCGGTGGTAAGAGTGATACCGCAGGCCCTTCACGTTCTTTGTTGCTGTCTGTTGTGGTGCCTCTATCGCTTCTAGGTCACGCTTCAACCAAGGTTGCCAAGCTTGGATTGCGTACTCAACATGCGGGCGCAAGTAGGAATTGTGCATCATTGGGAAGATTGACAGATCGAATCCCCCGAATACCCTTCGCAACATGCCGACGTGCTGGTTGCCTCTGTTTGCAGCTAACTCAGCCTGTTTTGAACAGTTGAGGCCACTCTGTGTGAGCACACCAAGATCACGTTCCTAAGAGCCGGTCTGCAATCCGTTTGTCCAAAGCAAATATGTGTAGTTATGTCTATGGCATAATTGTACAACGCGATATTTGTCTACGTTGAATGGCAGGGCGTTTGAAGTGACCAGTTCGACACTGTGTTAAGATCGCACTAGAACCGTTCGTGGTCTTCCGATCCTATGATCCTTCGCTATATCTTGATATCACGAGCGCAAAATAAGAAATCGGAAGCAACTGATCTCGCCAAATCGTTTAGGAACATCAAGAATAGACGAGGTCCAAGTACCGAGCCTTTGGTACGCCACACACCACATTGATTGCATCAGACAATGATTCTTGGACTCTCAGCTCTAGCCGTCCTTCGTGCAGAAAATTGCTAATCCAACTAAGGATTCCGTCGCCAGTGCCGTAGTTCCGAAGCTTCTGTAGAAAAATTCGATGGTCTAAGCGATCAAACACCTTTGAAAAGTCCAGATAGGAGACATCAACTCCTGCTCCATCATCAACAGCTTCAGTGCAGCTATCACGTGCAATTAATAGGTTAGTGTTACAAGAATGCCTTTGATGAAAGCCATGTTGCTCTGGGGCTATTAAGTCGTTGCTTTCCAGATATTGCAACAGCGCATCCGCGATCACTGATTCCATAAATTTGGATAGTACTGGAAGTAGTGTAATTGGACGGTAGTTTGTAGGTTCAGTTGCTGCTACCTGCTTTATGGAGAGGAGTGATGATCCCTCGCTTCCATACTGGTGGAATATGGTTCTCTTCTATTGATCGCTGATAGAAAACAAACCGTGGTTCTGCTAGATCACTAGCTACCGCCTGCAGAGCGTTTGGTCGGATGTTGTCGACTCCAAGAGAACTGTAGATACGCAGGGATAACAAATTCTTCAACACAGCTTCTGCAGTGAAGGTTATATTGTCTAAACCCGACGGTGGAGTAACAGAAACGAGGAGAATGTTTGGTCTCGTTACCAGCTGGAAAGTTTGAGAGTAATGAAGCCGTAGGAGATCGGCTGCTTCCATTGCTAATCCCATGCATCCTTCAGTCGTGACTGGTGCTAGAATCCTCCGCTTCGCCTTTCAAAGTGCGTTAACGTGCCTGTACACAAGTTTGCGGTTGGTGCAAAACCGCTTCATTAACTCCTGCTGATACGTGACCTTGTCTTCGCAGATCAGTTTCACACAGAAGTTACGATGTGTCACGTACGCAGTCCATGTTTCGGCATTAGTGCAGTCCTTCTGAGCTCACCATACCAAATCCCTCCGAGACATCCATTTACGTGCTCTGCTACTCAGAAATGACTTGTGCTTGTTTTTGGGTTGGAAGGACTTTTGTTCCGACGTGTGCGCAACCAGTATGCCAAACGTCCTTGTAAATGTTTCCCAGGCAACATCTGGGGGCGTTCGGTTAAGAAAGTCCAAGATGTGTGCTTAACAAGCTTAGATAGTACATTGCAGAGCGTGACAATTTGCACTTTATCCTCCTACTTTTCAGGGCACTCCGCATGACATATATAGTCAAATAGTAGAGAAACATGGTCACTACGACCCAGTGGTGTGCTTTTAACTATCCCGTCAACCATGAGTTCTTCCTTTGTGAGCACAGGATGACTTGTTAGCAGTTCGAAATCTGGTGGGAGAAGTTATGTGGTTGTACAGAGGATGGCTAGCAGTTAGCTTTTGCCAGTAGGCTTTAAACTGCGTACCGTCGCTTGTTGGCATTTCCATGTCGTGCACGTTAAAGTCTCCAGCGATATATGTGTATGGGACTTGTTCAAAGCAAAGTGAAAGACGTGGTTCAGTTTGGAGTCCATTTCCGATATTGAGTTTGGTGGGCAGTATATAACGACTAGTAGACATGTGTCCTTGTTTCGCAACCATAGGCGGCACCAAAGCGAATCAGGAGCGAGGATTTCCGGATGATCAATAACTTCACATCGGAGGTTTGTATTATACTAAAGAATCACACCACCACCCGTTCCGGTTTCATCGTTCCGAAGCAGCGACATACCGGGTAAAATGATATAAGAATCCGTTATCTCAAGGTTTAACCAGATCTACGTAAACATGACGGGGTCCCACGCTTGTGCTACATGCCGTCCACGAAATTCGACCGACTTACTTAGAAGGCCTTGGGCGTTTGTATACATACAAGATAGGGTTTTTGTTGTTAGGACTGCGTTGATGGATTTTAACTATGTGTTGGTTTTAAGCCGGTTGTTAGGTGCCCAGCCATTAATCGTGTTTTGGTTTATGAATTTCAGTCAAGTTGCATGGCATTATTGAGTGTTCCTGAACAGACCTTTCACTCGTACTGTCTTCTGTCTTGTTGCGTGCCGTGGGTGCTGTTGTGTCGGTCTCTCGCAGAACTGTGAAGATAAAGAATTTTCAGCGTTTGCAAGTTCTATCGAATTGCTTACGACTCATGCCCGTTTGCTAGTTGCCTTTATTCGGATCTCCGTTGGCAACCTGGCTCGAAACTTTAACCAGATATCCAACAGAACTTGCTTCATTCCCTTGGAGTGTAATATTACTTTCATTAGTCTAGACCGCTGACCTTGTAGTTAGGTGATGACGGAACTCTTGTCAAGGATTTGGCAATAACATTGGCAACAGAGAGTGCTTCGCGGATGTAGCAGCACTGCTTTCGGTTATGTGTCTGCACATCGTGATCAGAAGAATTCAGGGGCTCAGGAACACAATGAACAAATATTGTTGTCTTGCTATCGCTATTAGGAATGCCATGTTGGTCACCTGCTTCTTTTGGGCTATCTTTCCAAAATAGATCGGGTAATATGCGCACTGCGCTCGGTGAGTTGCGAAGGCGAACCGCGGAGAGCAGAACAGCCTCTGTCGCAGCTGTTGAGTCTAGTGTTACTTAAAGAATTCGTGGTTCACCAAAGTGCATTGAGATCGGGTGAGGCGCTGCGCGTTGCAGCACAGCAGGCTGAATCCAAATACCAATCGCATCACAGATGGGACTCCCCAGGTTGCAACTGTCTTGCAACTTGCCTTTTATTGCCTTTTATTTGGACTGCGGAACATTGGTGAACACGAGAGTTAACGCAGCATGGTTTTGTCTAGCGAGTGTTGGCTGTATACTTTTTGCCGGCGATTTGGGTTGTTTAGAAGGCACCACTGGAGTTGACTGTGAGAGCTGCGTTACTCCAGTGTGCTCGGTATGGAAGATGAAGCTACGTGTCTCGCTCCCAGTGTGTTTGTCGAGGCAATCGATGCGTACGTTACCCGCTTGTCATCTGCACCTGATTGCCTTCGGCTCTGAGCAGTCGGTGTCATCGCTTAATCTCCAGGTGAAGCGTATACGGTTGGAGAATAAGAAGCAGACAAGTTTGAAGCTTATCCACTTATGAGAGTGAGGTGACCCCGTGGATTTAGAGAAACAGACTCCGCAGTGCGGTTGGAGCGTCTAGCTTTCTTCATCGGCTTAGATTCAGAGCTTACATTGACTGGTTGAGGTATCAGCTGGGCCATATTTACCTTCGTGGAATCGACCTTCGTATTTACAAAATGCGCCATTATCTCAGTCATCCTATCGCATTTTTTCATGAGCAAAGATAAACCGTTGCCAACTGGACTGATTTGACAGGTTGGACAAAACCAACTTGGGTCAGCAATTTTGTTAGGCTACCTCACTTCTTGGACTGATTTACCTACACATTGCCAACAGTATGATCTAATGCAGCTAGAACAGGTTATTCCCATCTTAGGGACTTTACTGCAATTGCCTGCGTAACATAGGCGACATCGAACCATTGGAATAATTCTACTGATATATGTGGGCACGTTCAGTAATGGAGCAGCGAACTAGGAAGGACCGCAGCTGGTGATGATATGGTGTAAATATTCCACAATAACAAGATGGAACGGAGCAGCTGGATGTATACTACAACAGTGGTAGCAATAGAACAGGGATACTGACGCACCTTGTGTGCCTTCGTTCCACTTTTCGTTACGTGGCGATCGGCGCTGGTTTGAGGTTAGCGGGGTCAGGCGTGTCGAGTCCAGATGAGTCACCCTTTCCTTAGGATAGATAGGCGACGTGCGTGCAATCGATCCAGTCGGTAAATAGATAGGCAGCGATGCAGCGTAGGATTGAGGCAAAGCAAGATGACTTGGAAAATACTGTCTAATGACGACCGTGACTGTTCCAAGGGCGGACCAAATCGACAACTATCGCATTGTACAGAGACTAGAAGGAATGGTACTGATGTTCGGGTGGCTCACAAAAAGATCTTTACAATTAAACCATAAGGGTCCTTGTGCGACTAGATGAAAAATAAATTCTCCCATAAACTTCAAGCAGGTTTGACTTCGAAATTGCAAAATCACATTTTGCTGGTGATCCGCGAATGACGGATACAAAAATGAACAGTGGTAGGAGGAGCTCGCGGAGCCAAATCGAATGATAGCACGTAGGTCTCTGTGAGAATAAATCCGACGGTTTAAAGGTGTATAACGCAGGAGGATACATATTTGCGACCACTCGGTAGACGTACACTACACGTCATTGCAAATGGTACCAAAGAAATCCGGTGACTGGTGTCCCAGGAGCAACCACTAATCGCTCACCAAAGTTACCGCCCCGGATAACTTCCTGATCCCGCATATTTAATGTTTTACTTAACTACTGGCACTCACGTCAATCTACAGCAATATAGGCCTAGTGCACGCTTATGATTGAATGTCTGCAGCGCCAGACTACAAACCCGAAACAGCCGTTATCACTCCATTTAGTGTTTTCGAGTACCTCAGAACGCTTCTCGAACTGTGTAAAAATTCTCTAAATTTTAGCGTTGTATGCATGTGATAACAAAATAATTTTTTCGTGGATGGCATACATATCGCCAGCTCTTTTAGTAATGAACACTTCTGTCAATTCGATGTTGTTTTCCAACAAATGAGTCGACATGGAATTACTGCGAACCCGGACAAAGGTGAACCTGGCTAACAAGCCTTTGAGTTCAAGCTAAGTCAGCATAAGCTTTATGTATCCAAACGGATGCATTTTCCGTATTTACATTATCAACTGTAAATTTACTAATGGTTTACCATTAAACAGGTAAAGTTTACAATTTGTAGAAGATGGAGGATTTACTGCCATTAATCGATCGAGCAACAATTCCAAAAAGCTGGACTAAATCTTCGGGATTTGTATCCCGTGGAAACGGAAAAGTTATCATGAAAATATTTCTTCAAAATTCGTTTCAAATGACATAGAATTTGGTGTCTAAAAACAATAGATCGCGGATCGTGTGTGTTCAAACTTGCATGGGATAATGTGTCTCATTGACCTTGGAAATGGACTGAACAAAATATCTGTCAGCGTGATCTTGCAATACTGAGATGAACACAATAGATAAGGTGAAAACGACGTTCGGCGAAAAAGCCAACGGCTAAGTTAAACGCCCCACCTCGGTCACAAGAAATGCAGACAGTAAGTACTATTTTAATCGAAGCTCCGCTAAACAAGTTGGTCGATTCAGTGGCCTGGTCTACGGTTATCGACTTTTTCTTCCCAACTGCACTGGGAATTATTAAACCAACTACTGACTTTCCTCACTGTACCCGGCACATTCTTAAATATCCAGCCAAATCACAACTTGTTTTTGAGAAGCTTAAAACAAGTATCTTCATCCCAACAATTTCGTTCGCTCAAACCCAACAGTACCACCCACTCTGACGACTGACCTATCCGTTAACACTATTGGTGCTGTTCTCTAACGAATCATCGACCAAGGTTTGATGCCTGTAGATTTCTCATTGAAACGTTTGCAGTCTGCCAAATCGTATTACAGCACCTTCGGTGGGGAATTGCCTTCAATATAGCGAGTTATCCGTCATTTTTATCATAACCTCAAAGATAGATGTTGCACCTTTTTCACCCATAGAAAACTCTTGATTTACGCAGCCAATAAAGTAACAGGCAACTATTTCAACGCAACTCCAGACATCTAGATTACATCTCTTCATGTTCGGCAGGTCTTAGGCGCTTACAACACTATCGCGGTAACGTTTTCAGGCATTTAACCGATCCACTAGTCGAAGCGAACCAACATTGATCTAGCCGCTATGACTGCAGGCAAACAAGTACGTTCCCAGCCTGCGCCATCAAGATCAGTGCACACCATCAGACAAGAAATGCTCTTTCAAAGGAATCTACAGCTACCAAAGACCTTCCTACTAGCCAACACACTATTCATTAGCGTGTATTAAAAGCACGTTCCCCGTTTGTTTCCCGGAATTTCTCAGTCGTTTTCTTTACTCTGGAGCACGTCTTTAACTTATCGTCGGTTCCTAGGTATTCTTATATACGTTTCTCAAGACCAACCAAATATGGCAAAACCGTTTGAAACTATCAAAAAGAACAAAAGCATTTCAAAACCTACCAAATACCCTACTTTTCCGTCATTACACCTTTGTGTGTAAGTTTCCAATATCGTACTTCCGATCGTTTGGTTTCACATCTTTGTTGTATCCCAGCAAACCAACTTGAAGCACAAAGGCACACTACCTCAGCCAGTTACCAAAGATTATACTAACATTTCCCCCCACGAACACTATCTTCCGTTTCGACCCGATACCAATAGTAAGCGGTATATTTCTTGATAACTTGAGGCATAGTCCCACTCAGTGGTCTGATCAACTAGCTACAGCGAGATCACAGAAAACAGATGACTGAACGTTTTTAACCACAGTCTACAAACAAATCTACAATGAACTGAAGTTGCATGTATCAGGAGGATTGATAATTTGGAAACACTAACAAATGGATACACTGCGTAAAGTTCAAGTAAGGTAATACGGCCATCCGTAGAACCGTTTAATGGGGACCTACTTCCATGCACCCAATAGGTTTCACCCGCACTTCCATGCTTAATGTGGTTGTCTGCAGATGGCGCGTAACAGCCAGCTCGTCTTTCCCACATCGTTAGGGCGTTTTATATGCGTAAGCTATGAGCTATCAAGCCATTCAGCCCATAATATTATTCGTCTCATTACGAGCTGATCACGTGGTACAGCCGACTGTAATGTTGACGGAGCACTTTTTCTCCTTCGGAGTGTCACGGCCATGGAACCCCCTTCCGGCACATGTAATTAATGCTCCCACCTTATTTCTTTTCAAAAAACGCCTTGACGATACTCTGACACATTGACACTACATGTCATAGCTGAAGAACATCAGATTTTGACATTAATGCACTAAAACAGTGGAAGATGCTATAACCCCAATCGCACTTGAGTTATACTATAAACCCTTTGTGAGTCCGGTATTTTACGCATCCTTTTACTGGCACTGCTTTTTTAATTTTTGTAAGCATTACCCCAACTATTCTACGGGACATGTCAAGCATTCGCTTTCATACCTATCAAAAAGCATCGCTCCGTTGTAAATGTATGTTGAACACGCTTCAACACAAATGCGTCGCACCGATGGGGGTTACAGTTAACTACAGAACTGTACACTAGTATTGAACATGTACACCATTTGAACAATGCAAGCTTAGCATCTGTTGAATTGAACAGTCCAAGGAACCTAACAATTTTTAGCTTAGTCTTTGAGACGGTATAATGTACGTGTTGCGCGAAGTTCAGATTATGGGAATAATGTAATTGTAAGTCAGGGACTTAAGTACCACAAGTAACAGGCTTAACAAAGAAGTTTATTGGGCTACATCAATAGTTACATAGGTATGAAAGAACATTGCCCTTTTCAACTGTGAAACATATCTTTCATGTGAAGTGTCACAACTCAAGTGCCTCTTGACCCGTTTTTACGCTGCAGTGGGCAGCTTTCTGGTGTGCCGGATCAAAGGTGTACATAACTTCACGTGTCATCGGCGAACCATGAGAAAATACCTTGAGAAGGCCGCTTGTGTACAAAAGGAACAGCGAAAGGCTAAAAAAATCAGTGTTTTGGATAGCGTCATATGTTCACCTGTTGATCGTTTTTCCGAGCTTGGTTAAGAGATCGCATACGTCTCACCACCATGCGAGGTGGCATCTTCAGTGCGGTAATATGCAGTGTATAATGCTGCTTATTGAATTGTCAGTCCGTCATCCACGGGCAGGTGACTTTTGAAGGTGGCGATTTAGATTTGCGCCACGTGATCTCTGCCTATTTGCTTCCACGGCTGAACCACGTTTTGCGATTCGCCGGAAATCTTTCTTTCTGAGTTGATGTTACACGAGGTCGATGTCGGTGCGCATGTTGATAGAATTATTAGAGGAGTACCATGCTTCTAGGAACTCTCTTCCTTTCTGTGTTGTTGTTTGAGCTAAAATCAAAGTTTTGTTCCTATTGAAGTTATGTCCCTCCTCATCCACATTCGCTGAGACAAGAGACGATACATAATGCTTTTTACAATCCCTCTGGTGTTCTTGTATTCTTGTGGACAATTTCCTTCCTGTCTGCCCCACATAGTTCATTTCACAATTATTGCAATTTATTTTATACACGATGTTTGTTCGTTCTTGTGCATTCTTAATGTCCTTTGGGTTTGATAGTATTCTTCTCAAAGTAGCGGTTGGCTTATGAGTGACCACGATGTTGTATTGTTTGAGCAATCTGGCAGTCATTTCAGATATGTTCTTCATATACGGCAAAACGACGCTCTTGCTTGCATTTTTTATCGGTTCGGTGTTCATGAGTTTATGGTTTAGACATCTGCGGATGAAGTCACGTGGATATCTATTGCGCTCGAACGAATCGAATAGGTGTTTCTCTTCTTCCCGTTTGGCTTCCACTGTGCTGCAGTGTGTTTCAATCCTGCGAAATAGTGTCCGCACGCACCTTATTTTGTGGCACTTTGGGTGATTGCTACAGAAGTTCTAAATATGATCCGTATGTGTCCCTTTCCTGTGAACGGATGTTTGAAATTCACCATCGTTTGTTCTGGTTACCAACACATCCAAGAATGGGAGCATGTTTTCTACCTCTAACTCGATTGTAAACTGAATCCCATCCATTGCATTGTTGAGCAGTTGGTGTGCGATTGCTACTTCACTGCGTTTCAGTATTACCAATGTATCACCGACATAGCGTACCCACAACTTCGAGTTAATAGCTGGTAGTAGATCTTCTTCCAACATTATTCGTCACCTCGCTGATCCAAGATATGTGGTTTCCAATCCTGACTGCTTGAGTTCTGCCATTGCGATAGGAAGCAAATTAAAAGAGCAATAGGTCAGTCATAGCAGATGATGCCAATATTACCAGATGTCTATCACGCGGTAATTGGTCGATAAATATAACATTCCTAATGATAATAACAATAATCCTAATAATAATAATAATAATAATGGGTATATGAGTCTTTAAATGAGAAGCTGCGTCTATATTTGGCGCAGCTCAAACAGCTACAGGTAGTGCCATGCGTTTGCATTGGCAATATGAATTTATGGTGAATAAAAGCAAAGGTATATCTCTCGTCAGCACGAGGTCCGGTCAAAGTGGAAATTATCAATTTCGGTGTACGGCAAAATCGCAAAGAGCATATGTGATATTTTTCGTATCTGCCAAAGCATTCCTCAAGAATTTTGGCGGACATAGCTACTTAGTCAGTCAAATATGTTGGAAGGATTGTGAGGTTTTAAGAGATAACAAGTGCAGATAAACAAAATAAAACTGAATTAATACGGCCAGTACTGGGACCGCCTCCTGGGGACCTGCTTCTATGTGGGTTATTCTCTCGATTGATTTTGCACGCACTTCCATGCTCCTTCTGGCCGTGTGTCGGTGTGGCTTTTAAAGCAGGTAAGCCATCACTTATGTAACTCATCTTTAGGACTGGTTTTAGTGTATATCTTGTCCGTACCATCAGCTGGTTTTTTGTGTAATGCACCATTTTATCGCCAGGGAACCAATGGCAATGCTCCTTGCATGGGTATTATTATCAGTGTTGGAAGCTTAAAATCCGTCACCACAGGAGATCGACCCAGTTGTGGTCAACACTGAAGTAAAGAGGAAGATAAAATATGTGCACAAGAGAGACGGTCAAATTGTACCGGGAAGTGTCAAAAAGGAGGACTGTTCGAAGTATCGATATGCTAAACAGTTCTGAAAAAATTTTCAAATTCATTACTTGCTTGCGTTTGAAAAGTACAGGAATTGATAGCGCTAGGCAAGGAGACTACTTCTCTGATCCTGGACTGTCACCTACGCGACGGAAGAAGCCTGTAAATAGGTAGTCATAAACCCAAAACTAAATGAATAGTTTATGTCTCGATAGTGCGGGACACGGACTGTAGGGTTAATCCGATCCTATTTGTCATTGAATTGTTAAGAAGTGTTTGGGTTCAATCCGATCGAAGCAGCCGAGGTGGGTAGCGAGTGATATCGACAGGTTTTGGTAATCGTACTGCAATTTGTTCATTAATGCCTCCTGATAGGAAAGATAGTGAGTTAGAAGTGCGGAACAAGTTTGTTTTATAAATAATAATGTGCTAGAGGTGGGTGCAGTTCGAATCAGAGAATTTTTTCATTTGCTAATTGGCGCTCGTCCCTTCCTCATACAACGTGGCTATACTCACGTCTATGTTTAGCATATCCTGCACTTTATTCACCATCAAGTCCTTGTTAACTAGAGTACGAAAAACATTATTTGAGTCACACGTTCTCAGATTCTGTGGTAGTTTATTCCACATCACTGCATAATGGTTAAGAAAGAAATTTCATTTTAAGTTAGTTCGTGTCTTTTCGATTTGTAACATGCTATCTCTATTCCTTATATTGTACTTGAGTGAAGATTGAACTACAACCTCAGTGTCTGAGGTAAAGACGTGTTTGTGGATTACAGCAAACATGAAGTTAAGGTTCAGTTTTAGTCTCCTTAGCCACAGAGTTTGTCTGTTCATTTCACACCAACGGTCATAGAAGGTAAGATGATCAGCGTTTCTCAGTAAGCGCTTTTGTAATTTGCACTGTACAGTTTCTATTGATGTTTTATCACGTTTTCTTCGATTGGAATATATTAATGAGAAGTATTCGATTAGGGGACGATTACGAGTTGTATACAGGTAGTTTTTGGATTCATTTAAAATAAAGGATTTCACTATTAGCCCTCCTAGTTTATAGGCTTTTGCAACCGTGTACTGTACTTGTTCGGCGAACTTGAAGGAGCTCAATTAGTGTATCCAAAGAGCACGAATTGTGAGACAGGTGGACTGGGCTTCGCCGTCTCGCAGCAAACTAGTTGGTGCAATACTGCACCGCGGGCTGTACCCACGGACGCCGCGGATTTTCGCTTTACCTTGCTGGATTCTACTTTGCTTTGGAAATACTGTGTTATATTTGTTTTTTTTCGTGTGAAGTTTGCACCAATATTGTGCTTTTGGTGTAGTTTTCCATCTGTGCTAATTTGGTGGATATTCTCCGGCTACTGGCGGAGATCTCACTGATTGGCCCAACTGTTCTCTGTGTCCGCCATCTTGGAGTTGTTCTAGAGTAATCGAACAGGTTTCTGCTAGATCATGAGCTTGACCGACGTCGTTTGGATTCAGCATACCAGAGCAGACGTTGCAAAGAACGACTACCGCAGATCTGACATTCACGATGGCACATACTGCTTGCGCACGGAAAGCTAAGCCTAAAGCTTCCGAAATAAATGTTAGTTGTGGCGTAGACAGCTGTGTAATATGCGCGATTTGAAATAGGATGCAGAAACTGACGAAAATACCATTCTCGATGTGCTCACCTTAGTCTCAGTCAGAGAAAAGGCATCATAGTACGACTGGTTCTCTCTGGTTCTGCAATGAATGTACGTCTCTTCCACTCTTCAGATATATAACTATGTTGGCGTAGAAATACGACAGGCTGACAAAGATTGTAGAGCAGGCAGCAGCCGTGAAAGCTGTCCCACATGAACCAGACAAATCAGTGCTTCGAACTCGATGCTCAACATCAAGCTGTAATTCAGCACAGTGTAAGTGTAACGATTCAGAGTTAGCCACCCCGACATTGGCTTCTGCTCATCAAGAAGCGTTCGCCACACATTCTTCAACAGAATCACCTGACACAATATATATATATATATATATATATATATATATATATATATATTCACAGTCTGTTAACAGACCTTGTGCCATCAGAACCACGGCAGAAGAAAAACGTGAAGAAGATGGGGACACTAATGCGATTAAAAAATATGGGAAACGAATTTTTTTGGTTTTACACACGCCATTTTGTTTGTTTTGTTTTGTTTTGTGAGTTTTTGTGTGTATCAAAGGGATGGTGAAATTGCGGAACAACATTGCCGCCACTGATGTCTGTTGCGGGCCATGACGTCCAATGTTTCCAACCACTGCAATTCAGCATCTCGTGGTCCCCAACCTGGAAGGCGGACTGGTCCGACTGCTGCCAAACTTGAGGTCGCCTTCTTCATACTCCTTCTCCACGTCATCGGCTGTCCCCCGCGGAACTTTTTCCAATCGCTCCCTGGGAGTGCAAATAGCGCTCGACGTGGAAGGCGATGGGCTGGCATGCGCAGAACATGCCCGAGCCAGCGCATGCGATGTCGGAGAATAACGTCTTGAAGACTGGCACTATTCGCCCCAAGCACGCGGTCTCTCACCTCTGCGTTGCTTACGTGGTGTTGCCACCACACCCAAGCAATCCTTCGTAGACAGCGATTATCAAAGACTGATAGCCGCTTCATATCTTCCGAGCGAATAGGCCAAGTCTCACAGCCGTACAAGAGTACTGCACGGACGGAAGCATTGTACACCCTGCCCTTGAGCTTGAGACTGACATCACGACGACGCCATAGATGTCTCAGTTTGATGAATGCAAGGTGGGCCTTTGCAATCCGTTGTGAGACTTCATCTCCAACACCGCCACCAGCCGTGATGCAACTCCCTAGGTAAGTGAAGCAAGGGACTTGCTCCAGAACATGTCCAGCAATGGTGAGCGCGGGTTCAGGCACCTGCCAATCCTGGAGCAGTGTTTTACATTTTCCCGGAGTGAAGCACAGGCCGTACTTAGACGCCTCCATCGCCAAGCGGTCCAGAGCGCTCTGGACGGATTGTGGGTCGTCCCCCAGCAAGGCGATATCATCGGCGTAGTCCTAGTCCGTGAATCTGTCTCCAGGGAGAAGCTCAACACCGCAGTCCTGGACACCTTCCAGTGCACTTTGGAGAACATCTTCGATGACACACTAAACACTGTTAGAGGGCTGACAACCTACGCGTCCGCTGTTGCTACCCATATGACGGAGGCACCTCCCATCTTAAATCCGCCGGCTACCAAACGAGTTACTACTGCCAATACCAGCACGGGACTCAAGACCCCATGGTTTTATACTACAAGAAGAAACGCAAGAGGTACGCTTAAAACGAACTATTGTTTTCGATTCATTCATCATCAGGCTTGGTACAGAAATATATGTTGAGAAGATGAGTTCCTTCGGGAAACAGAGAGTAACTATTGATTGAACAAAAGTGTTAAATGGTTAACGTAAAGTGTCATGTGGTCAAGTGACTGAAGGCATGTGACACCACTGAATGCGGTCCGATCCATCTTTTTTAGTGGATAGCCAGGGTAGTTTTAACGCATGTACATGCTGCTTCTGAATGCGTAGATGTGGTTTTGTCAACTTGATGCATATCGCTTCAGCGGTAGCGAGTAGCCGAGCTCCTGACCGATGGTGTAGCCTTGATGGAACTCGAAAGAGGATCTCAAAAGACTTGCACTTATCAATCAGATGATTGGTGCAGATCAGATGGTTAGTTATGGCTCGCAAGTTAGTTTTGTCCCGTTGGGTGACCAGCGATGTTGGCAAATGTTCCTTGATTCGCTTTTCCAAATGCCTGGTCATGCGCCCAACGTACCTAGCCCCACAGGAGCAGGTGAACCATGATTTGGCCAACCAAAGAAAGCAGCCACTGGTCCCTCCAAAAAGGAGAACATGAAAAACTACCATAATCCGCTAACTGTTATATGCTCTAATGTGACTGAATCCGGAGCGAAGTCAATAGAAGATAAGACACTAGACGACAAAAATCAGTGGGACTCCCTGTGTCAACTAATAGGGGTTTAAGCTAAACCGGTCAGTATGATGCGTCTCGTCTGTCACCCAAACTCCGTACACTACGGTTAACTGCGGTTACTCCAAGTAACACTTCAGTCGGGTAATGATGCAAAGGTAGTTGTTTTGTCAGCCACTCACCTCCGTAGCATCAAATGCACTGTTCGAAGATTCCCAGATGTTCCTTGGAGCGAACGCCATAAACGCAAACAAAATCCAGATGATTTCCGTAAAAAACAAGACGTGAAAGCTATCATTGTTCACGGTGTCCACGAGCTCCAGTCACCAAGCGAGTTAGAGATCAAAGCGCATGACTGGGACGAATGGCGCTTTATTCGTGAAGTACTCTCACTCGAAAAGTTATCGCTACTTCGACATCAAGGCCACTCTTATCACCTAACTACAATGGGTGTGGTCCCTGAGTGACAAAAGTATCATTGCGCTCTGAAATGATGGCAGAACATGTGATCAAAATGTGACATAAAAAGCGTAAAATTCTGCCATCCGAAATAAATATGAAGACAATAGGCACCGGGCCACAGATAGACAATGTAACACTGAGCAAACAACTTACCAATACCATTCTGTCACCGTGTAGCTCAGAACGGAAACAATGCCAAAACACACCGACGGCTGAAAAAGGACAGCAAGGTCACCCTCTTGTTGGCACTGAGAGCTCCATGCAACAACCTGAACTGGCCCTAGGGCCTACGTCATCGGTCCTACAAAAAAAGACGTCCGACACCGCAATGGTCGGCATAGATCCTCACCGGAAACCAGAATACACAAACACGATTCTGACAAACGAGGACTTAACCTGCTGGTGTACCAATGCACAAGGTCTTCTCAGCAAGCTAACCGAACTTCGTATTCGTCAGGTCTCCACACCTTGGGACCTAGTTATGGTCACCGAAACATGGCTGAACACGGAGATCACGGGTGTTGATTGCACCACCCGGCATGAATTCCATACGAAACGATCGACCTAGCAGAGGATGGGGAATGCTCCTGTATTATCGATCCAACCAGCATGTTGATATCATTGTGGACGCAGGAAAGCAAGTTGTCGACGCTCTTTGGTGTAGCATGCACCTAAGAAATGGTGATGTGTGTTTAGTAGCAATTGTTTATCGCCCTCCAATGCCCACCTTGGAAACGGATCAATTTCTAGCTTCTGCAATGAAACGTGTCCTGGCACGACCATAAAGTCACGTTCTTCTGGTGCGGGACTTCAACACGCACGCGATCGAAATTCCAGCATCGCAATGCGAATAATCCAAGGCACATTTGCAAGAGGTGATTGCCGATGTACCTCTGTACAAGCTTGTCACCTTTCCCACGCGATTGCGAAAGGGGGACACTCTCCGTTTTGGACCTTGTGCTCTCCAACGAGGAACCAATGATGGACACAGTGACCATAGATGGACCATTTGGCCGTGACGACCATGCCATGTGGCTCGTTCGTTACATCTGTCATTCGGAATACATCACTGATAACAATGTGGAAACCTATGTCGTTCCACATTACGATAAACTGTCCAACTTCGTTCAAGAAACCGGCTGGTGCTTCCTGGCCGTGATGCCGCCCAATGTCGCCTAGATGTTGTTCGCCACAAAATTCACTGTGTTAGTGGCAAATGCGTCAGAACACAAGGTCCTTCGCCCGAAGCAAGTGAAACCGTTCCTGAGGAGTCGTACTAGAAAAAGCATGGCCTTAAGGAATTCAGCCTGGCGCGCTTACAATGTCTGTCCAAGTAACCTGATCTGGGGTACTTACACAACTCAAGGAAACCACCGCGTCAAGTTGATCCGCGAAGACAAACTCCAGCACCAACAGAACTTGGCGGCGTAATTCAGTACAATTCCCAAATTGCTGTATATACACGTCAACCAGCTCCGCAGAGTACAGCGAGGGATCTTGGTTTTAAGTGCAACAGATGGTCTTGCGCAAACCGCATAAGATGCAGCCAACATGCTTCGCCAACACTTCATCCATACTTTCCGGAATGAATCATCATTTCATTCGCTTTTTACGCAGCTTCCAACACCACCAGGGTTGAACCACGTATCGTTCACGGTAGTCAATATGATGAACACGTTAATGTCATTGCGCATGCACAGCTCACCTGGCGTGGACGAGATCAAACCGAAGACCTTAAAGACAGCGGCCGTGAACCTTGCCCAACCATTAGCTCGGTGTTTTCAAAGTTGTCTCGACGAAATGCAGGTTCCCACAATGTGGAAACGTGGATTAGCCACTCCTATAATCGATATGATCAATGTTGCTTCCAGCACCGCATACAAATCCAAAATTATGTGTGGAGATTTCAACCTACCACATGTTAACTGGACGCTGCCTACACTCAGAAACACGGCGGAGATGGAGGAAATTATCGCATGTATCCACTCCAATGGCTGGACTCAGCATGTTAGAGAGCCAGCTAGAAGTGCTACTACCTTAGACCTTGTATTCACTATGGGAATCGAGAAAGCTTGTACATTCATTGATAATCCACTGCCTGGCTGTGATCACAACACGGTGCTTTGTGATATGACTATCGATTTACCTAAACAACCAAGTAAAATGCTAAAACCCATTCCAAACCTCCATCGTGTGGACTGGAACGCATTTAATAAACTTATCAGTACCATGAATTGGAGTACGTCATTCCTAACTCACAAGCCTACTGTGGCAACAAATGAGTTTATAAACAACATTGCCCTTGTTGTGGATCTACTAGCACCTACTGTAAGGAGAAATACCCATGAACATAGGGGTGAACTCAAGATTTTGTCCAAAGCCAAAATAAAACTAAAGAAACGAAAATCGCTATACAGCAGGAACAACAGCTTCGCAACATTGCTACAAATACACGAGAACTTACTATATTTACAACGTCTAACCCTAACAGTCAAAACCAAAGAAGAAAGCCGGGTACTCAGAAATCCTGAGAAAGTACGTGCATTGATGCAATTACTCAAAAGAAGAAACCCTAAACCACTTCAGGAGATTGAAACGTTGGCTCTAGACGATGGTTCAATAACGCGCGACATCTCCTGTATATGCGAGGCCATGAACTCTAGTTTTGCCTCCTCTTTTGTCCCTAACATTCAGCCACTTCATCCTCCACTTCCAAAAAGAATGACCGAACTATACTGCAATATCCCTGTGACGTTAAGAGAGGTGCAAAGTGCCATCGCAGCCATAAAACCATCAACTCATCCAGGTCCAGATGGCATCTCCTCAACTGTTATAAAACTCGGAGGAAAAAACCTCGCTCTATTGTTACTAAATATTTTCACGCTTTCACTCACTACCGGATGCTTTCCAGCTCAATGGAAGCAATCCATTATAATGCCTAAGCACAAGGGTGGATGGAGAAATCAAGTGTCAAGCTACCGCCCAATAAATCACATCTCTGCTGCTTCCAAAGCCCTAGAGCGAATAGTCAAGAAGAACATCGTCCAATATCTTACAAGACTGGATCTGATCAACCCTTCACAGCACGGCTTTCTCTCAAAACGCTCCTGCGTTACATGCCAGCTGCAATTTCTCGATCACATCACGACTATGATTGACAGAGGAATGGCAATTATTATAATTCTGTTGGACATGCAAAAGGCGTTCGACCGCGTGCCACACCAGCCACTGCTGTCTGCTCTAGAGTCATATGGAATTGGAAATCCGCTGCTTAACTGGTTCGACTCATACCTAAACGGTCGAACTCAGGTCGTTAAAATCGGTCAGCAACATTCTACACCGAAGCCAATAACCAGTGGTGTCTTCCAGGGAAGTGTGCTCGGACCGCTACTTTTCTTAATCTACGTAAACAATATATGTGACCCGATCAAACATGGACATCCATTTCTGTTTGCAGATGATGTCAAACTGGTCTACTCATTTCATCCAGACCAACTACATATGTGTTTGGGAAACATCTGTGAAGACCTATCCGCACTAAATATAGCTAGTGAGCGCTTATTAATGAAGTTCTCCGCAGTGAAATCCCAAGTACCTGGGTACAGATGCAGCATCCCAGAAGGCTCCATTAAACTTGCCGGAAACGTTATCCCAACGTCTGATTCAGTTCGGGACTTAGGAATTAGGTACTCCAACTCTTTCAATTTCTCCGAACATATCCTTTATCAGGTTGCGAAAGCAAGGCAGCTATGCGGATATATCACCAGAACTTTCTCCCTACCTGAAGTACGACTTGAATCATTCAAGACAATCGTACGACCCACTCTGGAATATTGTACTATCCTTCACAGCCAATTGAGAAAGAAAGACAGAACGGCTCTAAAAAATGTCCAACGATCATTTGCCAAACTGCTCATGGGACGCTGCACAAACCTGACTTATTATGATCGCTGTCGAAAACTCCAGCTGGATCCACTTTGGCTGAGACGCTTAAAGAGTAACCTCGTTCTCTTGTACAACCTTATAAACCAACGAATTTACGCAGACAGCACCGCACTTGAATTACGGAAGACTGCAGTCTACCCCACACGTAATGGCGGCTACTTGATACGTACAAACCTTCCAAGTCATAAAATTTGGTCGAATTTCTTCTTAGTGAGATACACTTATTTGTGGAACAAACTACCCCTACAGATACGCATGTGTACAAGTCATGTCACTTTTCGAAATCTCCTTCAGACCTTCCTCACTATACCAAATGCTCTGAAGATATTTGACACACAACAAACACTAGAAACATTGACAGAAGTTGGTATAAAAAACATTTGATAATAGCTTACAGCTAGCTTACCCACTACACGTCATTACATACCATACCAAATCCTGTGTCTTTGCAGCCTAATAGTCCCTTCGTTTATTATCTACTCCTGACGATACAAACATCCGTAAATTTTACATATGAGTTGCGCGGGTCTAGGACTCAAGGAAAAGTAATCATGATCCGAAATGCTATTAGTAAACTTTTATTTAATGTTATAGAACGTGTTCGCTATACAAATGATCGCTCCCACTTATGAGGCCGTGTACCGCCCGTCGGTAAATATACAAATTTATTTATTTATTTATTTATTTATTTAAGTGGTAATTGTTCGTAGCCCTCGAACTACCGTCCAACCACACTCCTCCCAGTTTTATTCAAAGTAATGGAACGTATAATTGCAGAGGCACTCATGGGATATATTAAGAGCAACAACATCCTAGTGTCACAGCAACGCAGATTCTGCCGAAATCAATCCTGCACCGAAAATTGGCAACTAGCTCGAATAAGCTGGACAGAGTCAGCCGATGCCAGATTGGGAGTCGACGCTGTCTACCTGGAGTTCTCGAAAGCGTTCAATCGTCTGGATCACAACATTCGCCTTCACAAGCTTTGAAGTTATACAATCGGTGAACCTATACTCCGTTAGATCGGCAACTTCCTGAATGTCAGAGTCCGCAGCTCCATTTCCAACCCAATTGACCTCCAGTGTGGCGTGTCTCAAGGATATGCACTGGGGCCACGTTTATTCATAACAATCATTAACGATCTTGGCAGTGTACTGCAGTAGAATTTCTTACTATTTGCAGATGATATGAAAATTTGGCATGATATCAGGACATCGGATGATCAAATGGCTTTGCAGAGCGCTCTCGGCAGGGTTTGTGCGTGGTCATCCGACAACCGGCTCCAGTTCAAGCTGACCAAGTGCAATGTCATAAGCACATGCAATCAGGTAATCTCTGGATGTCGATTTGGGAACCAACAGTTACAACGTATTTCCCAAGAAAACGGCCTTAGGCTAATCGTACAGGACGACTTTGGTTGCTCGTGACAGGCCGAAAATGCAACAGAAATAACCAGTCAACATCTCGGGCTCTTACGGAGGGCTTTCGACAAATTTGAGCCATCAATCTTTTCGCAAATGTTGGACGCCCACGTGAGGCCGCATGTGTAATGTTATCCAGACTTGGCGTCCCTGGCTCAAGCGCGACGCCAATGCGCTTGAAGCTGCACAAGGTGGATCGACCAAACTCGTTAGTGGATTGTTTCATCTCTCCTACTAACGCAGACTGCAGTCACTGAGATTATACAGTGGTGAATATCGACCTCAGCGAGGAGACCTAATCATGGTTGCCTTAATACTGACGAACCCGATTCACACATGCTGCAGTGTGTTGCAGCTGAGCCGTAATACCAACCTATGAGGCCATCAGCTCAAACTGGCTACGCACTGCAGTCTACTTGATGGTCGACGAAACGTATTCTCCCTCCGTGTGTCCCGTGCCTGAAATGCCCTTCCGAGTCACCTTATCCTTGCCTCTACCTTGATGAAACGATTTCCAACTTGCATTACATGATATGGTCCGTTCCACTCGGAGGACGAAATAACGCAAACCTAACCACGTGCTTAACGGCTTTCTCCGCAACCTGGCGGTGAGGATACATGCAGATGTGTCCATGTGATTAGCCTGGATGTAGCTAAACTGGACTAACATACCACACCTGTCAAATGAAGCAACACACGAGTGAACGTTGTCGTTTCCTATTTCCTTTCTCATGCATTTACTGAACTATAACAGTTCTCAATGTTATTTTGTGTGTGCACACTCCATTCCTACTTCAAAATATCATTATGCATTAGTGCATTTAACTCGGTGGACGCTTGAAATAACGATTCACATATTCGAGGATCCCGCAAATTTTAATTTTCACTCTAACCATCCTACGGGACTTGTCATGCATATGCTTTTTTACTCGTGATAGACCATCGTTCATTGATAACGTGGGCAGGTGACTTCTCGAATGAGGGTTCTATTTTTCACTTTCTGCACCAAGTTCTCCTGCTCATGTATGTTGACTAGTGCGTTAGTCGAATTGTCCAAATCGACTCCATAGACTATTTTACTGTCATGTGTGAATACATATGGTTTACCGTCTTTGACGACATCAAAGACGTTGTTAATGTACATCAGAAGCAGAAGAGGCCCTTAAACCCTTCCTTGGATCACGTCACTTGTGACTTCGCTACTCGTGAAAGTATTGCTTAGTATTTCGACTGCCTGGTGCCGCCCAGGATTTAGCCACATGAACAGATTCTGCGATGTGATTGAATAGTTGCAGTTAGCATGAGTGGCAAGGACGATGTTTTATGTAACCATTATGTACCGAACAAAATTTCCTACACTGTTTCCTGTACAAGTTTTCCATAACTCTAAGTAGTATAGGTGTAAGGTTAGTTGAGTAACAGTTTGCATTTTTAACGCGGAACTATCTCAGCGTGCTTCCAATGAGTTGGAACGGAGCTAACTATCATGGGTAAGGTTAAGATGTTTTACGGCACGATAGGGAGATCGGGACCAGCACATTTTACGAGAACCGGAGGTATGTTAGTGTACTATCGTAAAAGCATAGCTGCAGAAAGCTCTGTAACATTTTATTTCGATACGAGTGAATTTCCTTGTCCCCAAAATATCGGTAAAACAAACATTTGATAGAGCGGCTAATATTGCCTGTGGGGCGCCATTAAAAGGTCAGCAGAAGGGCAGATGAAGAATATCCCAAATAACCGCGGGCTCTTCGGCTGAGACGGTTTCAGATAGGGTAATGGAGGAAATACCGAGAATCCAGAACTTCCCATACAGTTGAGTATCGTAAAAAGGTTCTTTTGTTTGTTTGGATGTGAAAGTGACTGGCGTTCCTCGGAAATGCGTTTTACAACTCGATGTGCTTCCACTGCTAAATATGTTGTGAAGTTGATGCAGATTGATTAGATCACAGTTTTCCTATAGTCACTGACTAAGGTGGTTCTTTTTTGTTTAATGATGACAAAAGTATTGCTGTTTTTTCATTTCTACGATCCTTTGCTTTACATGGGCAAGCATGCCTCGTCATTTGTTTATATTCCGATAGAAAGCTTCAACTACTATTTAGGGTCACATGTAAGAATGTATTCGATTGATTCGATCTAAGCAATGTTGCGAATAATTCCAAGTCAACCAAGCCAACCTGCAAAATTCGGCCTTACTGTTTTAGTTCACCTTAAGTTGAATACCACAAGTTTCTGATCATTACCTAGAAGGCTACCAAGGACTGTGACTTTTCCATTTGGGTAACCCGAAGTGTAAGTTTGTTCTAGGATGTCGGTGGAACCCAACCGTGTGAGCAACTATTAGGAGCAAATTCAAGCAGCCTGTTTGTGAGGTGTAAATGTGCCAATTAATTTCTGGTATATTGAACTCGTCTCCAACAAACTTGTAGTTATCTATGCGCTCCGAAATGTAGTCAAGTAATGCGGTAAGTCATTTACTAATGATGTTGTTACAGTTTGGCGGATTGTAAGTAAACCCAATGGGGAGGTCTCAAGTATTCATCACGGTTGTGGTCCATACTGAGTCAGCTACGTGTTCAATTTTTGGTTTAGTTAAAGGCGACAATGAATCATTTCATCAAAATAACTGGAAGGCAGTGGTGTGAGCCCGCTATTATCCGTTCGTATTAGTGCATAAGGGTATCTATAGCAGATGGAGTTCACAAAATTACAAAGCGCCCTGAGTCGGTGTGGTGGCTTACTTTCGCAGAACGCTAGCCGGTGACGGTTAGTCTTCACATAGTGCGAAGGAATGCTTATGTAGTTCCATTTGAGGGAAAGCTATTTGACAGACCGAAATTGCTCTGGTTTACCTGTTTTTAATGTACAACATTTTAAACAATAGTACCATTACATTACACAATTAGGCGATTGGGACTAAATGTTGAACTATATGCTGAGTTCGTTCGTTTGTTTGTATCCAACATCGTCTTTTACAACCACAGTCTGAGGACCCGCTAGATTTCCGCACCACACCCATCCAGTACCTATCCTTGAGGGTTTAGAAGTTCGCTGTCATGCCGGACCCAGCTCATAAGGATAAAATAAGATTCTAGTGCGATTACGGCCTGCAGTACATTTTCACTATCAGCCTTACTGTTGATTTCGTGCATGTAATGAGACCAATCAACAAGTCGAATGTTCAAACGTTAAGTAGAACAACATTTTGAGTGATAGAAGAAGTCTGATCAGATTAATTGGAGACACATTTCGATGTGATACACATATCATTTACTTATAGCATTCTCAATAGATTATTGGATCTTCACCAATGTTATTTTCTTCAATTGAACTTCCAGCCCGCATGGGCACTGTCTCGTCAAGGGAGTTTAGTCAAGCGTAGCCAGTTCTCTATGCCGCATATACACGGGTTGGCAGCGTACCAGTTCCACTTGGACTTGTTAAGCATTGCGTTTATACCCGTAATAGACTACTACACCACTGGACATAGTGACGGCACTCTATTGACACCAAGATCATTTAGGTCACCTATGAGGCGTAATTCATGGACTTGCGAACTGTCAACAAATTTTTGAGTTGAATTCGCACGCTGTGCTGACATTGATATACCATCTAACAATTCACGCTATTCTCACAATCGCCAGGCTCGTCTCATCTCAAGATACGGAGGAACCGCGTGGCCATTCAGTTTCATCCTACCACACGATATCCCCTCGTCAATCATCCTGTACTCAGGTGCTGGGGCGGCGCGAGGTGATCGACCATGCGGAGTCGAGTACACACTTCAGGTAAGTCTACTCTGGATTGACTTTCTCAGTTTCCATCACAAACAATGCTTCATGGACAATTGGTGATCATCTGGATGACTCATTTGAAGTGAAATTGTAATGAAGTCACACAACTCTAATGGTTTTGCGACCCGGCGGAGTAGTGAACCACGTAGGCTGGTGATGAATAGGTAGAATAAAGAGGTGGACTTGCTATGCCACTTATGCACACGGACAGGTACAGGTTATGCCGGAAGTTCTCATGACAGCGACCAATTAGTCGATAACCCGCAAATTTATTACCTAGTTTGCACATTGGTACAGCCGGTGTCCAGGCGTGTTTCACGCCGTACGGCCGCACTCTAACTTGGCTCTGGTTGGGCCTCCTGTGGTCATTCTAATTCTCCCCATAAAATATGGTGCATGGTCCTGTACGAACAACTTCGACGAACGCTACTCAGTGCTTCCCACCACTTGGATCTAACTTTTCTGGATCATACTCATGCTCCAGTTCTCAGTTTTGGCACTTTCCTTTTTGCATTCTACGTACTTTTCGGAGAATTTGGTGGTCTCTTTCGGAAGAAGAACCTGGAGACTCTCAAACTACCCGGCAACCATGACGGCAAGTTGTAGCCAAACGAAGTTACGGTCATTATGCCTTGCTCATCTACTAAACATCGCATCCGAGACACTTAGGAATGCTTATCAGCGCCACACTTGTAGTGTCGCGGAAGGCAGGCCGATCAATACACGCTGCTGCTTCATGTTGGTGGGTGCGTGTGACAGCTAGGCTACAGATCGCTGAATCAGGCATTCTGCTTGCGACTGCGAGTGAGAGAGGGGGTGAGACATCTAGCTGTTTAGGCTGACTGATGTTGACACGGGAACAACCAAAATAGAATCAAGCGGTGGATAACTTTAAACTCGTGTGCGTGTTTTACCCAATTTGTTTATCACGGGCACGCCTGGCTCACCGAACAGTCATAAACTTGAGCACCATTACCATAGCAACGGTTAGGTGAACCATCGCTACAAACGACAACCGTGTAGATTGTATACCAAACCTGGTGCAACATTGGGTATGCGATTCATGGAATTACGGTCAAGTCCTTAAGATCGGATTAACCTGTCCTAGTTGCATTGGATGCTATCATACACCATGTACAGACAAATCCGTCCAAGAAATGAAACAGATAAATAAAATTGTTGACAGATTTTAGTTTTGTCCAGCATGTGAATTTATTCCAGTTATCAACTGTTTATATTTGCTTATGAAAAATGCGATAGGGTCTTTGAGCTAATCGTACATTTAGTGAATACTAAGAGCGCTCCCTGGGATGTAAATATGGCCACGCTGATACCTCAGCAAACCAACGTTAGCTTCGTCTCTACACTGAAGAAGAGAGCCGGACGCTCCTACCGCACTGTGGAGTCTGTCTGTAAATCCTCTGGGTTACCTCACTCCTATAAGCGGATAAGCTTTAAACATGTCCGATTCCCCTCCTCCAACCATGGACACTTCACCTAGTGATTCAGCCACGATACCAAAATCTCAGAGCAGAAAGCAATCCGGTGCAGAAAACAAGCGGGTAATGTTTGCATTCGTCGCCTTAATAAACACACCAGGAGCGACACACGTAGGCCCATCTTCTGTACCAAGCCCACCTGGGGCTAGGCACCTTTCAACGCCAACTCCAGTGGCGCCTTCTAAACAGCCCGAATTGCCGTTAACAACAGTAAAACAGACACACACTAGACAGAAGGACGCTGCGTTTACGTTCGTGTGCAATAACGTTCCTGAATCCAAAGCTGACGCAATAACAGTTAAGTTGCTAGACGATCGCAACCAGTGGCATTCCATCTGCAATGCGATTAGTATTCGGGTTGAGCCCGCTCTGCTGATACGCGTTGCGCGTCACCCGACCTCAGTGCAGTCTGGTGACCCTCAAATTCTTCGAGTAACACAGAACTCAACAAAGGAGACAGGGGCTGCCCTACTTTCAGCACTTCATCTTCACAACTCAACGAGCGTAGTGCGCATATTACCCTAGCTTCATTAGATAGATCGCCTTATATAGTGGGATAACGAACGCGGCGTTCCTATTAGCGATAACTTGAGAACCATATTTGTTCATCACGTTCCCGAACTATTGGATACTTCCCATCACAATGCATAGACGCATGACAAATAAATAAATAAATTGTATATGGCTCGACGATGCGAGAAGCCGTTCCCAGAAGGGACGGATCAAATAATGGTACAGCAGTTTCATATCATGGTATAATAAATTTTAAAATAATGTGAGCACAAAATGAAAATTTGTATAGCGCGAAGCGGTCCAGAATATTTACATTCCTCTTGTTCTATCGTCTGACAAGTTTTTAGCAGTCACATGAGAGTTGATCGCACACGAGAAAAAAAGAGAATAAAGTGCTGCGGGCCAACAAAATATAACCACTTGTGCACTTGATCACATGCATTTTCAGGCACCATTAACTCCGTTCTCAAAAGCGTTATCTAAGGACTGTGCTGTTCGAAACATTATTATCACATTTTGAACGGTTAAATAATCTTTTATCGAAAGCTTAAACAAACGCAATGTGCAACAAGTTCTGATAGCTCTTGGAAGTTTGTTCCAAAGCTTTGAGCAGTGTAGTAAGAAGAAACGCTCCCTAATTCGCGTATTGAACTTTGGAATCATGACCGTTGTCTCCTTATTTCGTAGCTCGTATCTAGTGTTAACGGCCATATGGACACAGTTAGCATAATTGTGCATGTGATGGTGAATTATTCTGTACAGGAAACACAAGTTCATCTTCATTATCCGTAGCCAAATTTGGTCAAGTCCAAGTTTTTCACTGCGCTCTCTGTAGGTCATCTTGGAGGAATATCCGCACAGCTTCTTTGTAAAGCGTCGCTGTACCCTCTCAAGAGCATGTTGGTCAGATTTCCGCAGATTCGACTGTATTAGTGAGCAGTATTCTATGCCAGGTAACACATATGTTTTATAAAGCCTGATATGAGATTCCGTGAGTCGAAATTTATGACAGATATAGCCAATAGTCTTCATGGCTTTCGAAACTTGGAAGTCACAATGTTCCGAAAAGTTGAAGGTAGTGGAATACCGTACACCCAAGTCGCGAATCACTTTGCACTGTGATATAAACGTGCCTTGTAATAATAGACTATCTGGTGGAACTTCGCATCTGTACGACAGAATATTACATTTGTCCACGGAAAAGGACATCTGCCACAGTTTGCTCCAGGATTCAAGTGCCGATAGATCTTCCTGAATGTGGCACAAGGCTGCACGGGTATCTGCACGTTCTTGTGAGTAGACGATTTTAATGTCATCAGGAAACAGAAAAGTATCACCATGTCTTATTCTATGAAATACATCGTTGACGTAGAGGAGAAAAAGAAGTGGACCAAGTACACTTCCCTGAATTACTCCACTGGTGACTGCTTTCGGTTTAGAGACACGGTCCCCAATACGCACCACCTGATGTCTGTCAGCTAGGTATGACGACAATGATGCTACATCCGCGAAGCACTATCCCTGAACAATGTCATTGTCAAATCGTTGTTAAGAGTTCCATTATCACCTAACAACAAGGGCTGCAGTCCAAGATTAATGAAAGTAGTATTACACTCCGAAGGAATGACGCAAGTTCTATTGGATAACTGGTCAAAGTTTTGAGTCAGGTTGCCAACCGAGATTCATGTAGAGGCAGCAAGCGCACGCTCACGAGTGGTTGTCAATTCCATGGAACTTGCAACTGCCGTAACTTCTTTGATTGCACAGCCTTGCAGAGAGATCGACACAACACCACGCACGTCAAACACCAGGGCAGAGCGTAGCACAAGTGAAACTTCTATTCAGGAACAATCTACGATACTATGCAACTTGGCTGGAACTTATAAACCAACAAACGAATAAAGACCGGCCACCTAACGGTCAGCTTAAAAAGAAGCACAATTTTGACATCCAGTAATACACTCGTAACAACAAAAACACTATCCTGTTTGTAGACAAACGCCCACGGTGTTTTTAGTAAGTTGGCCGAACTTAACGAATTCCATGCTTTACAACCGCTGGACCCCCTCATTATTACTGAGACCTGATTAAGCGCCCAGATAACCGATACTAAGATCAATTTACCCGGTATGTCGCCGCTTTGGAACGACAGAAGTGGAAGGGGTGGTGATGTGACTCTTTATTATAATACAAACCTCCGATGTGGAGTTATTGTTCACCTGGAAATCAACGCCCCGTATTCGCTCTGGTGCCGTGTATAGTTGCGGAAAAATGATGCATGTCTACTGGTCTTAATTTAACGCCCACCAAACACTACGTCGAAAACAGACTCCAAAATGGAGCACGTATTTTAGGTTGCACTGTACAAGTTCTACAGCTAGATCTTTTTAGTTAGAGACTTCAATGTGCATGACATGGGAA
The DNA here is from genome assembly GCA_944474145.2 of Dicrocoelium dendriticum. NCBI lineage: Eukaryota > Metazoa > Platyhelminthes > Trematoda > Plagiorchiida > Dicrocoeliidae > Dicrocoelium > Dicrocoelium dendriticum. The sequence goes on along the minus strand of OX104067.1, from coordinate 2,569,835 downwards.
CTCCAGCTACAGACGGGGCGCGGCTTAAAGCCTGATTGCAAGAGCCAATTGCTAGCCAGCCTCCGTACAATTACGTAAGCTCTCCCACCAGATTGCGAACTGCTAACAAGCCGTTGTGCTCATTAACGAAGCACCCACGATTGACGGGATAGTTACCAGTAGGCCAACGGGTCGCAATGACCATGTAACTATTCATTGAATATATATACTATGCGGAATATCCTGAAAAGGAGGATGCTAAAGCGCATACTGACACACTAGAAGCCATTATATTGTGCAACCAAAGTAATATTTTTTATAACGGAAATGCCAATGTCCCTACCTTATAGCATACCGTCCACCGATTGTAGAAATGTGTTGAACAATGAACAGTGATTTATTCCGCGTAAAAAATCACTCGCTTGACAAGCCCTGCCGGATGGTGGGGGCAAAACTACAAACTTTACACTACTCACGAGCATCCAAAAATTAATCTACCATCGCCCATTGGACATTTGAAGGACAGGTACTTCGGTCTATTGGGAAGTGACGGGTGAGTGAGCCAATGTGCAACATCAGGACTGGTACTGTGACCTCATTGGCAATACGTCCCGCACCAAGCAGAAGTCATGTATTAAAATTTGTGCACCTAGTCGTCAGCCCTCGGTAGCTCAGTGGTAGAGCAGCGGGCCGGAAATTCGTGGACCGGGGTTCGATTCCCCGTCGAGGCACATTATTGTGCGTGAATTTTAACCGTGACTTCTACTTTCTACAAACGTTACACTACTCACGAACATCCAAAAACTGCAATTATCAAAAGATAGGTGAGTTTCCTGTTTGGGCGTTTAACTAGCGGATAAACTGCTGAATAAAAGTAGTGTAAGTGGGAATTGATTGCGAATGACGAGGCAACATGGGGACAGTTATTGGTGATGTACTCCATGAGAAAACTAAGAACGAGAATACTCACTTTTGTACTGCCTCGTCAGGCTTACGTGACACGTTACTCCGGTTTGGAGGGATAATTAATCCATTACAAAGTTGCACGGTTTAGGCAAAGAAGAGATGAAGGCCAAGGGCGAGATCCAATGGCTTTTTGTAATATCCAAGATGGGGGCGGAGTCAACAAAGTTTGAGAGAGAGTTACAGGGTTGGCAAACAAGAAGATCAAGATCAATTCATCGGCATTCCAGGCGGTTAAACTGTGCCAGTATCTCAGAGGGTTACCTCTGAGATTGATGTTACGGCTGAGTTTCAGCAATTGACCGCATACGTGATTAGGGTCACAGAATCTTTTGTAGACTAATATGAGATCCCCGCGCAGCCTTCGGTATCGGCCGCTGAAAACTCCAAGTGACTTCAACCTTTGTTGGCAAGACAGATTTCGTAGGCCCTTGACCTTCTTTGTGGCCCTGCATTGGGGTTTCTCTAGTACTTCTAAGTCGCGTTTTAACCAAGGATGCTAAACCTTGGATGGCGTATTCGACGTGTGGACGCACGTAAGAATTGTGCATCATGGGGAAGATGGATAGGTGGAATCCTCCGAATGCTCTCCGCAGAAAGCCGACGCGCTTGTTGGCCCCCTTCGCAGCTGCCTATGACAGCTTTGAACAGTTAGGTCACTTCGAATAAGCACACCAAGATGGCATTCTTGGGAAGTTGTTTGCAATACATAAGACCCAAGCCTATACACGTAGTTGTGCCAGTGGCACATTTGAACAGCTTGACATTTTTCATATTGAACGGTAGTGTATTCAGAACTGACGAAGTTGAAATCGTGTTGAGGTCACGCTGGCGCTTTCGTGGTCGTACGGTTCATTGATCGCTTGTTATAAATTGATTTCATCCGCGCAGAAGAGCAAATCGTAGGTAATATTCCTCACTAAGTTATTTACGAAAGTCATGAATAAACGGGACCCGAGCACCGAGCCATGTGGTACGCCACACTCCACCTCAAGTGTCGGACAGGAATTCTTGTACTCTCACCGCCAACCGAGGTTCGTGCAGAAATTGCCTATCCAACGCAACAGTGGGTCGCCAACGCCATAGAGCTGACGTTTGTGGAGGAGAATACAGTGGTCTAAGCGATCAAACGCTTTTGTGAAGTCCAGGTAAATGATATCAACTCTTGCATCACCACCAACTGCCTCAGGCCAGTAATTGTGTGCAATTAGCAGGTTCGTAATGTACGTGAACAATTTTCGGAAGCCATGTTGCTCTGGTCCCATCATTTTGGGATTTTCCAGTTACTGCATGTGTGCAACAGCTCTGTTGGACTCCATAACCTTGGAAAGCACAGGGAGTAGCGTTATAGGACGGTAATTAGTCGGGTCAGTGTGATTATTTCCTTCATGAATAGATGACCCCTCTCTTCCATATTGTTGGAATCTGTTTCTCGCTCATGCAGCGCTGATAGAATATAGCTAGAGGTTCCGCCAGATCACTGACTTCTGCCTGTAAACCATTCGGTCGTATGTTATCGAGACCAGAAGAGCTGTTGATACGCAGGGGTAACAGTTTCTGTGACACACTTTCCGCAGCAAAGTAATATTAGATAAGGCTGATGGTGGGACATTAGAAACAGGGATAACTCTTGGGCCCGTTACTCACTGGAACGTTTGTGAGTAATGGAACCGTAAGAGATCGGCTGCTTGCGTTGCTGACCGCGTGCACCCGTCAGTCGTGCTCAGTACTGGAATTCGCGTTGCACCTTACAAAGGCCATAAACATGCCAATGTTACCTAGCACGTCAGGTTACACTGCTATAAGCAAATGATTATTTTCAGTAATGTAAAGGTCACGTCATAGGAATTATATGCAAATGTACTGAATCAAAATATATACAGAATTGAATTATGTGACAAATACGTTTAAAACATCACTGCAACACTCTCCGCTAACTAGTGACTGCAGCATGGCACCGGAAAATGTTGACTTCGTCGAGATCGTCGCTTGTTTGATCCAGCGCACTCAAGGTGCAAAAACCAGCAAAACTCACCCATCATAGAATGCATATACTTGCCCTTATAGCAGTGCTACATGCCCAAAATATCTTCGTGAAAGCGCTCAGCAAGCTCGTCGCTAATAGATCCAAAGTTTTGTGGAAAGTAGAAGCCACGACTAAACTGCACATTTATCTGCCTCGAAGGAGAATCGAACCCCGGACATACGGATTACCAGTCCGCTGATCTCAGTTGGTAGAGCATGTCCGGGGTTCGATTCCCCGTCGAGGCAGATTAATGTGCAGTTTAATCGTGGCTTCTACTTTCTACAAATGTTACATACTCACAAAACTACTAATACTTTAGATCCAAAGTTCTCAGGGGTAAATTCAAGGTGGGTGGGATTAGAGCAGTAACAGCCCGATAGTAAACAATGAGCTTTTTTGTGACGCCTTTGTAGTTCTCTGCCTTTGTTCTGCCAAAATATCATGTATACACTCCCTTGAATGATCACTACGCTTCTAACTCAAATGAAGTCTCCTGGCATTGGAAAGCACTGTTTGCCACTATCCGGTGAATATAAGACCCAGTAAGTACCCCTTCTTTGAGCTTCGCATCATTGATATTCGGAAACACTTCAGGTAGTGGAACGCAATACTATCCCGGTTGAGGGCTTTGACGAAGATTTTATTCAAACCAAGCTTGATTTGCAAAGGAGTAGATGGATATGATCAGGTTGCACTAAGGGTGTGTGCTGTACACTCATTTACCCTGCAGCATACTTCGTCCTCTCTGGCAACTTTTCGGTTCTGTAGTGCTGTTGAGTTGCTCTACTGTCTCATAAGCACAAGAGACAGCAAAATTTTATGAAGGTTTCTTGCGTACATATTATGAATCCAATGACATTGAAGTCAGCACAGATGTTGCAACAGTACTTATCGTAGTTCTGTGCAGCGAGTATCTGTTGCGTAATTTCGCAAGACTCCTTCCTATTGGTGGCATGTAATAGAGGCACACGTTTCCATTTTGCATAGTATTGCGTTAAGAGTACCCCTGGACGAGTCAATAAATAAACCTAATTCATCACAGCTATGCCGAATGCCAAGCTCCTACATTAGTCCTTCAGGTCGGAATAGTAACAAAAGTTTTCTCTCATGCCATAGAAACCGGACAATTTAACGCTTCGATTTCTGTGTACAATAACAATGTTTGCAGCAAGTGCCACCGCTGCAGTGGAGATGTCAGCAACTCGGCCTTGTCTTTAGGCAACCTCAGGTAACCTGCATGCCATTCAGCTCTGATTGTTCAATAAAATTTTGGTTGACAACAGCAGCTACAACGTTTTTACAAATGCCAGCATCATGGTTAGTTAACGATGCGGAATCACTACTAATCATTGGTAACATGTTCACTGGAAGCATTGGAATGGGTTAGCTGCAATCGTGAGGAAGAGATAGAATGGCTGATGGAAGATCGGGATAATGAATTTTGTCCTTGTTTCGGTTGGAGATTCCAATGACACTGGTTAGCCAGTAGTAGTAGTAGTAGTAGTAGTAGTAGTAGTAGTAGTAGTAGTAGTAGTAGTAGTAGTAGTAGTAGTAGTAGTAGTAGTAGTAGTAGTAGTAGTAGTAGTAGTAGTAGTAGTAGTAGTAGTAGTAGTAGTCTGTCGTGTGAGCCTTGAGTTCCCTTTACACCATGGAGATTGAAAAGCGCATCTTGCATTTGCCCTTTATCCACTGAGTCAGATGAAGAATGCACGACACGTAAACAATATGCGACGCCCACTTCTTATCCTGACCACCCAGTTTCATGCAGAAATATGCGTGGTAGACAGACTTCACTTGTGAAGAACCGGGTTTGCACTGCCACTTAGTAGTAAACTGTCTACAGACGTAAACAAAATGATTTCATTTATTAACACATCAACATCTTTTAGCCGTGATCAAGATATCAATTAAGGAAATACAGCTCTCAATCGACTTTCAGTATCAAGGGTATACCATGGCCAAGAGGACTCATTTTACATGATTACAGAGTGCTAATGGACCAATCTCAGACGAACTGCTTAGCTGAAATGAAACACGGAAAGCAAACAAAACCAGACATAAGAGAAACATTTGGTTTACATATTCGCAATCAGCTCACTTGTTATTACTAGAAAAATCCTATCTCATTTCTGTCATAAAATATGATGTTGTGCAGTGTTATCTACGCTTGCTAAGGATACGTTTTAGTCTTTCTTGACCGAATGGCTCCCAGACGTGGCCTAGGAAACGTTGACAAAGACATGTAGCACACTCATCGGGACAGCAGTCCTTCCAACGTAAACGCAAATATAAGTCGTTTCTGAGGGGCAGTACGTATGTCCCTGCGGGATTTGGTATGGTGAGATCACAAGGACTGCTAGGATGACAAAACCTGGACTGCATACGTTGCATGTCATAAATTCTGTGTGAAATGGCTCCGCAAAGACACGGTTACGCATCAGCAGTACTTACGGAAGCGATTCTGCAAGAACCGCAAAATTATGCCTTGGCACGTTAATGTCCATCGTAAGGTGAAGCGCGTTATTCCATCAATGGTCACCACTGACGGATGCACCCGGTCGGCAATGGAAGCAACCGATCTTCTATGGCCTCATTACTCTAAAACTTTCTAACAGATAAAGAGTCCAAATGTTCTCCTCGTTTCTATCACTCCACCATCAGCTCCACTGTGGAAAGTCAAATCAACAATGCGCTTTATACATCATCATCATTATCATCATCATCATCATCATCATCATCATCATCATCATCATCATCATCATCATCATCATCATCATCATCATCATCATCATCATCATCATCATCATCATCATCATCATCATCATCATCATCATCATCATCATCATCATCATCATCATCATCATCATCATCATCATCATCATCATCATCATCATCATCATCATCATCATCATCATCATCATCATCATCATCATCATCATCATCATCATCATCATCATCATCATCATCATCATCATCATCATCATCATCATCATCATCATCATCATCATCATCATCATCATCATCATCATCATCATCATCATCATCATCATCATCATCATCATCATCATCATCATCATCATCATCATCATCATCATCATCATCATCATCATCATCATCATCATCATCACCATACACGTTAGCTAGAGATGGGGAACACCTCAGCTACTGTTCCGCAGTACACAGAAAAAGGAGGAAAGAAAACAACTGTTACAAGCCAGCTGAGCTACCGGTAATGATTGGGCATCATTCCGGTAAGCTACCAGCCGGCTACTGTACATCAAAGAAAAAACTACTACGCAAAGTATGTAAGGCTAACTAATGAGATCGTGGTGGGAGGGGGAGGCTAATAGGGATGGGGTGGGACAAAGAAACTCACAGCACGAACGCCACCTAGGTCGGCTCTTAGCCATTTCAACAAGTGTGTCCAACCAAACGTGTTCATCATCTTTCCGACCCCAACCAGGGAGCCGAGACGTACCAACCGAGGCCAGCTAAGAAGTGAGGGTCTTCATTCCTCTCGACCAAGTCATCGCTTGGCCACCCTTCCGCTTCTTCTATCCACACCCCCGGCGCGGAAACAACACACGTCGCGGGAGTCAGTGGACTGGCATTCTTAACACGTGGCCGATCCATCGGCACCCACGAAGAATGCATATTCAGCCACAGCGGAAGCTGTGTTGAAGTAGTTGTTATGCTTGCGTATGCACAGTTCTCCTGGAGTCGACAACATTCGACGGAAAGCTGTACAGGCAGTAGCTGTTGAATTAGCAGTATCATTGGCCGGTTTCTATCAGCGATGCCTAGAGGAGAAGAATATTTCACCAGGATGGAAGCGAGGGGTCATCATTCCTATTCATAAGAGAGGTAGCGTCACTGACCCTAGAAACTACTGTCTAGTAACACTAATTCCTGTGCTATCCAAGATTATGGGATCAGCCATCGCAGAGGTGCTGATGTTGTATGTGGAAAGCAAAAGCTTAATAGCCCCAGAGAAATATGACCTCCGTCAAAAGTGTTCATGAAATTCTAACCCACTAATTACATGTAGTATTTGCGCTGAGGCAGTTGATGTTGTCGCAGGAGGTTGTCTACTTGGACATCTTAAAAGCATTTAAATAAATAAATAAATAAATAAACGCTTTATTCCTCAGCGGTGCGAGGCAAAGACCAATTGAGTGGTCTTATCAACATGTACAACTTGATCGCATAATATAGTTAATTGTTCGTCTTTTGATCAAAGGTTCCCATATGGGTTTTTGAAATGATTAGCAGTCAATAGGCCAGTCACAATTTGATGGAAAATCTTGGCGAGTGACAACGATGGTACAGAGACATCAGCTTGGAAGGCGTAGTGCATCAACGAACCAGTGCGTCAAAGGAGAAAACAGAATTGGTTAAACGGATTAATAGGAGTAAGATTGTTCTCAAATATATACTCAAGAATGCAATTATATGTAGGTAATCTTATATTATTGAAACGAATAGAGGATATGGTGACTTTCATACGTATCCAGGACCTTTCTCATATAAGTCATCTAGAGTCACCGTTTGGCTTAGTGTTGACCAGACGTTTGCAACAGTCAGGTGAATATTAATCATGCGTCTGAATTGTGCATAGGTAGTGCAGTTTCTAACGATAGATGGAAGTTTGTTCCATATTAACGCATATTTTACAGAGAAAAATTTTGAGCGGAGCTTTGTGCGAGACTTTGGTATTTTCACTGTGCGCTCGCTGTTTCTTAGTTCATAGCGCATACGAGTCTGAAACTCGAGTTGTGGCTGAGCAGTGGAGGTCAATCCGAATAGTAAGCGGTATAAAAGGCACAGATTAAGTTTGAGTCTGCGTAGCCATAGCGGCTCCAGATTTAGCGCCTCGCAACGCTCACGGTATGTCATAGTATTAGACATGTTCAGAAACCTTTTTGTGAATGATCGTTGAATGTTTTCTAGTGCTATAATATCCACTTTTCTCAGATTACTATGCACTATCGTACAGTATTCAAGTTTCGGCCTAACACATATTTTAAAGACTTGAAGCCTGGAATCCCTCAAAATAAGAGTTCGACTTATGTAGGCGATCACTTTTCTGGCAGAATCCTGCAAGAATATAACATGCTCTAAAAAGTTAAATGAGGCAGAATATCTTAGACCAAGGTCTCGGACTGCGCCACACATAGGTATAGGGGTATCGTTTAATGTAAGGGTGTTCAGAGAAGGGCCACAGCCGTAGTACAATAGATTACTTTTGTCCGTAGCAAAGTGCAGCTTCCAGGAGTTACTCCAGAGCTCCAATGCGGACAAGTCAGACTGAATATAAGCTAAGTTAGGACTACATTGTCCAGGGGCGGAACAATACACAATTTTAACATCATCTGCGAAAAGGAACGGCTTTCCATACGAGATTTTGTCGAGGAGATCGTTGAAATAGATTAAGAATAAAAGCGGGCCTAGCACGCTACCTTGAATCACTCCACTAGAGATTGTAGTGGCTTCAGATGTATAGTTACCGATTTTGACTACTTGCTTTCTACCCTCGAGGTAGGAAGACAACCAGTCTAGAAACGAATTTGTGATACCATAGGACAGAAGCTTCAGCAGCAATAAATTGTGTGGGACACGGTCAAAAGCCTTTTGGATATCAAGAAATATCACGATGATAGCACTTCCGGCGTCTCTTGCTCTAGTCACATAATCAAGGTAATCTAACTGGCAGGTAGTGCACGACATACCTTTCAAAAAACCGTGTTGATGTTTACTGAGTAGGTTCATAGAACTCAAATATTCTATTATGCGTTCTTTAACTATCCTCTCCATGATTCTGGAAATAATAGATGTGTGGTGGATTGGGCGGTAATTTTTTACATCTTGCATGGATCCGCTTTTGTGCCTTGGTATTATAGTTGATTGTTTCCAGTGTATAGGATACTCCTCATTGAGCATGGAAAGTGTAAATACATTAAGCAAAAACAGGGGGATATCTGGACCTCCATGCTTTACCAGTATTGGAGGGATGTTGTCAGGGCCTGGTGAGCATGTTGACCGAACTAATCTGAGTTGGCGACTTATGTCACTAAGTGTACATTCAACAGTTTGGAGTTTATTTCTGCCTCTGTGTATCAGCTTGAGCTGAGGAACTTCATTCGCATTTGTGCTATAAGTAGACATGAAGTAGTCATTGAAGATTGAACATATGATTGCACGGTCGGTTATGGCAGTTCCATCAGAGTTTACAATGGTGTTTATGCAACTTAATTTTCTATTCTGCCTACGGTCCAATAGTTTTGAGATGCAGCCTACCACGTTGGCGCCCTTCAGTGCCATTACCTCCTCAGAGCATAGCATTTTGTGGTGGTCTTTGTATAACGCTGTAAGCAATCTGGTGTGGAGCATCTGCAGAGTAAAATCGTTAGTTTTCCTAAATTTTTTCTTTATTTTATAAAGTTTAGTGGCTACCTTTTTTGAGATGCCTGCAGCAGCAGCAGCAGCAGTCCTTTTCAACTTCTTAGTACGTTCTGGAGCCACAGCTTCAACACAAAGCTGAATGCGGTGGTAGAATTCATTACAGGCAATTTGTACATTCTGTGCTAAGAAGAATGGATCCCAATATGAAAACTTTATAAGATTCGAGAAAGTTGACCAATTCACAGAAGAGAATGGGCGATAATTTATCACTGATTCTGTCGGTTTAGAAAGAATTTGGAAAGAACAACCAACAATGTTATGATCACTACCCGGCAACTTGTCACTGATGTAGGTGGACACATGCGAACATCCCATAGTAAATATTTGATCAAGTGTGTTTCCAAGCCGTGTAGGTTCTGTGACGTGCTGTACCCATCCCAGTCGATCAAGAGTAGACATAAAAGGATTGTGTTTTTGTGGTTTATTGTTAAGGGACCATGGGATTTCGGGCATATTAAAATCCCCAGCGATTATTTTGTTAGTGTATGAGAGGTCAGCAATAAGAGAGAAAGTGTCCAACAAGTCATCGGTCACGGTGAGTGTAGACGATGGGGGTCTGTAAAAACAACCTACTAAGAGATTTGTTGGATTAATAGAAATTGTAATCCACACCGAATCAGGAAGTCTCTGGAGGAATGGTTCATTCAGAGGCAGAACCAAGTATTTGTCTTTGACGTAGATTATACAGCCACCACCTCTACCATAAAGACGGTCATTACGAAAGATGTTATAACCCAGTATCCTGAACAATGTGTCAGACATCTCTGCTGAACACCATGTTTCTGTAATGAGTATTATATCAGGAGAAGAAAGGTGAAGGATATTACGCAGGAAGTGCATTTTATTTAACAGTGAACGAGAATTAATTAAAAGTAAGTGCAGTGTCTTGTTATCTGTTGGGTTGTCTACAGGAATCCAGGTACAGGACCCCAACGAAGTGGTATTTGGAGAGAGTGGAGTGGGGGTGGTGGATACGGAGGACATATAATTTGCGGAATTAGTGTCATTTGGGGGTGTGGCGGGTAGAACGCCACTGGACCCCCCAAAAAAGGTTGGAAGGGTGAAATACTGGGAAAATGGCGACCCACTGGGAGATTACAGTTTTCTGGCTGTTGCACAAAACCTACGTGCCAGTTAAGATTATTTACATGTTGAGGTATTTTGAGAGGATTTTGGTTTGGCCAATTTCTCTCAGCTACTTGAAGTTCCCTAGCAAGTGGCTCACAAGTTATGGAGCGCACAGATTGCATATTCAAATGCTGCATGGTTGGAGATATGCCGATTGTCTGCTGGTTTTCAGTGGTGACAGCGTTTGGTGTAACGTTTAAAATAGCTGTGTTTTTATTGTGCTTAGGAGCACCCGTGTAGATTCCACGCGAGGTTTTGCTACCAGTGTTCTTTGCAACAAGGCCGTTCCGCAGTTTTAAAGGTTCGCAGCTTTTAGGAGAGGAGGTTTTCGGTTTCGTACCAGAGCGTCTATGCACCTGGTTGTGAACGACAAAGAGTGAGTAGAAATAGTCGTTTGCGCAATGGAACTTTCTTGTATGTTCGGGGACGAGTTGCGTGGTAATGCTGGACTAATGTGACACTGAATGGAGTCAGAAGCGATATTTTGTTGACAGTTGCTATTTGATTTCAACCTAATAGCTGATTCATATATGATCGGAGTGTCATCTAGGTCAACCAGGTGGGGAAGTTCCTGAGTTTCCGTGGGTGGCGGAACATATTGGTCACATACCGTTTGTCGGAAATAGGCTTTTTTGCACTCCCTTTGTAGTACTGTTAAATCTGGTTTCAGGACCATGGATACGTAATCTTTCCTAAGGGCTAGTGCGCTCCTACTACAAATGAATTTTTCAGCAAGTGTGTCGTTTGAAAATTTAAAGAGTACTAGACAGACCTGCTTCGGAGATTTTTTCGCAGCCTTACACAAGAAAACTGCCGTCTTTCGATATGACAGTCGTTTGCAACTGCAGAGGAGATAGACTCAAGAGATAACTTTTCTGGTAAATTAAATGCTATAACATTTTTGGAGCGTTTAATGCGATCATGCACCTCAAATGCAACATGTTTATAAGATTCCCAACGGATCGAAGGTGTTCCATTTTTGGTGTATCTGGAGTATTAAAAAGATACTTAAGCGAGTTAAATTGCTCTAACACTTGGTACAGAGATTCAAACCTTTCCTTCTAATCCTTCAGCTGTAATTCAAGCGCAGCAATCGTTTCAATCGCTTTAATGGGCGATTCTGCAGTAACTGCGCTGTGCTCTATCAGAGAGACCTTATGAGAACTATCATTTGATTGCTTTTCTACTCTTTCGCGCAACTTCGGCTTTATTTTGTCTTAGATGATGAGCCTTTAATATTTCCGTGCTGACGGATTGGTTATAAGCAGGATGTTTTGCCAACATTTCAATGGCTTCCTGTCTCTTCTTTGAGTTTCTTGTTTTAAATGAGGTAACGAGCATTTTTACTGATTGGTCACTCGGTTTTAGGGCTTGTGAAAACTATTTTATGTGGACAAGGATAAGAAAATGGGGGACAAATTTCACCGTTTTTGTGTCAGTGATCAAGAGGAATTAAGCAGTTATCGACAAACCGCCGAGGAAACAGACTAGGATTTTAGGGCTTATTCGACCTATCAAAAGTGCACGAGAATTCACACACGTCCAAACAGGCCACGGTTACAGATGTAATGATCGATACAAACCAACCAGTTGTAAGAGCGCTCAGTTGTCCAAACTCAGCCGAGGGTAGATTGTCCTTCAAATATCGACCGCTCCGTGCACAGGTAGCCCTGAGGTCAATTCCGTGGCGCGTCGCGTCACGTTACGCCGCAAGTTCCAACAGGCGCACACGCACAAATCCGGCCCAACAAAGAGATTTGCGTGCGTTCGATAGAGCGCGATTCACAATGCGACGTGAGAGATCTTGGTCAACCAAGGCGGTGTATGAAAATATAATTGCTTCTAGGTGCCTTGTGCAGCTACCAACAGGGTTGGTTTAGGTCTCTTGAAGAAGACCTAACAGTAAGCTTTCTGAGAAGTCCAAAAACCTTGATAAAGGCAGAAAATTGGTGCACTTGTAGGCAAACGACCGTGCTGAAACAGTCAAAATTGAAAACCAGCTTTTGACGTTGATCCGCTTATAGTACCGTCAAGAAAGCTTGCGCTATGGGTAGACCTGATCGAGCCCGATTAAATGAGTGTACCCAGGCCGATGTGCGAAGAAATTTGAATTCGAAAACTTGAGAAGACAGGAGCAACGAAATAATCCCGACCAGCACGGCGAGTGACACACAGTTTAGGTCATCGGATTCTCCTTTACAAGCTTCAGAACTTCGGCAATTTGCTACACGTGCGTCGGTTGGAAGTAAGAATCCGGGAAACTCTGTCCGATGCAATTGATGTGGTGTGTGGTGTGCCACAAAGATGGATGCTTGGGTCTCGTCTATTCTTGATGTTACTAAACTATTTACCGAGATCAATTAATTCCGATTTCCTATTTTTCGCATATGATATCAACATACGGCGAATGAGCAGAGGACCGGGCGACTACAGACTGCTTCAGTGCGACCTTAACACCATTTCGAACTGGTCAGTTCAGAACACCCTATCAATAAACGTAGAAAAGGTTGCGTTGTGCAATTACGCTATAGACATGTCTACCCATGTCTGCTTAGGCACACGGAGTTCAGACCAGCTCCCAACAACGTAACCTTGGTGGGCTCGTATAAAATTAACACAACTGTTCAAAGCTGACTGAGGTAGCTGCGAACAGAGAAAACCAGCACGTCGGCCTGTTGCGAAGGGCATTCGGGAGATTTTACTCATCAACATTTCTAATGATGCACACTTCCTACGTGCGCTCACACGTTGAACACGCTATCCAAGGTTAGAAAATTTGGTTGTAGCTTGATCTAGTGGCATTAGAGGCACCACAACAAAGAGCAATATAGAATGTAAAGAACCTCCGCAATCACTTTTTCAATCGAAGGCTAAAGTTGCTGGGAGTTTTCAGCGGACGCCACCGAATGCTGCGCGGCGAGCTCATATTAATGTGCCAAATATCGCGTGACCCCAACCATGTATACACCCCCTAGCTGAAAGTCTGCTGCAACACGCAGCTGAGGGATAATTGTTTGAAATTGTGGGAACTATATAGGCGTCCAGGGTGTCAACGGAATTACATTTCCCTTCGGGTTTATCAACCATGGAACGCTCACCTAGACTCAAATGTATCCTCCCTTAATTTTGTTATTTTCAAACCATTGGATGTTGTTCTTAGCTGACAGCACTTTGTTACCTAAACTACGCCATTGTGGATTACGTTAATCATGCCCTTTTACCAGATTTACGTGTCACATGGACCGAAACGGGCGGAGCACAAGTGGGTGACCATATTTTGCTTTTGTAATGCTGTACTTCAACGATCACTGAACGCCAGGTATTTCTCTATGCATATACACGATGGCTATCATACACGGACGTTAATCATCAAAGCATTTAACTCAGTAGACGCTCGGTAGAAGATTAATCACATTTATTTCCACTTCACTGTATTCACCCCAACCATCCTACGGGAAGTGTCAAGCACTTACATTTATCTCGTGATAAATCATTATTCATTTCATATTGTTTTGTAAGATACTTGGATCTGATCGAGTACTCATGAGTTTAGAGAGGTTTGATAAAAATCGGTTGGTATAATTGCTCGGTAACCTTTCGCTGTTGACGCTACGGAGGCAATTCGGATGTTATTAAACAAGGAAAATATAAGCGCGATTTTCCAGCGGGGTCAAACGCTACGTTGAGCATGGTGCAGCTGAAGGACCCCCTTCCCAAGGAGAAGATGACTAATTGTTTGTATAAAACTAAATGTAAGGACTGTACACATATGCACACAGACAATGAACAATGATCAGTGAACAATGATATATTACAGGTAAACAAGCGATAACTTTACAAGTGCCGTAAGATTGTTGAAGTGAAATTAAACGTAGGTGTAAATCGTCAATTTAAGCTCTTAGTGATTCAGGTGCCCCTCATTCATATAAACATTGTAGAATGTGTACTGAATTGTTACTGTAAAGTAATATGAGAAGTAATATGGGGAAAGCATGTTTGAAGAACAGAAGAAACGACAACGCTTACTCGTGCACCGGTTTCTTGGACTGAGGTAAATTGATGACTGCAGTTGTACTATATCCGAAACTATATTCCACAACAGCAGTGTGTATATAGTGAAGCATAAAAGCTAAGAATGAGCACCGTTTTTATCGCGTTTGCTTGACGCAGACATCTCTGATTATATAGCGTAATGTAGGTGGATAAGCGAATCATCCAAACGTCTTTTGAATACCATTAGCGTGGGGGAAGAAACAATGTATGTGGAAAGAGCATTCCAGTGTTGGCACACTCGAAGGGAAAAGAAATTCCGACGGCATTCCAACCGGCTGTATTGTGTGGCCAGGAGGTGCATTTTAAGATCACTGACATATGCGGTTGAATAATTGCGATATTAAGAGACTCGACCTTGGCTGTGCATGCACTAGGCATTGGTCACCAGATAAACTCGGATAACGTAGAAGTCAATAGGAGGGACGTACGATCAACGCCCAAGTGATTGATTGTCGAGGATTTGGAAATCACCGAATCTGACAACTGTGTGAATAGAATGGAGGTAGTAGAACTCTATAGTGTGTGGAGATCGATCTTAAGCCGGCCAGCCTGATGAGCGTCGGTACGTGGGTCAGATTGAAAAGTGCAACTCTACTCACATTGTCACCATTTTGGGCTTATTCATCAACGCCATGACACACAAAAGAACCCCTGGACTATTCCCATTGGGATTGAACCACCTAAGGTGAGATCACGACTTGTGGCTGTAATAACACATTGTTTAATGTCTCGGGTAGCGCGATTATCGTCCCTGTTCGCTATAAAATGCCACTCCAACCGCGCACAAATTCACCTGGTTTGACGAAGCTCTTGTGTCAAGTGCGAAACGTTAACAAACAACTATACCAAGCGATTGTTTCCAAAACCTCTCTGCACTCATTATTCATCGTTCATCATGATAAACGTGTGAATGGTCACTTTAATCGGTGAATCGATATGTGCCTATTTGAAATGATGCGCATGCCAAGCTAAACGTGTAGAAGTGAGTTTAATCACCTGCGCTCCGTGAAATTGTATGGATGCACCTAACAGTTAATATGTTGTAGCGCCAATAGCCCATGCTGCGAACCGCAATACCCTTGCCCTCCGGTCATGCAATAACTACATAGGTGCAGCAGAATTTAACTAGAAATTTCGCAGAAAAATAATGTGGAAATTAAGTACGCCACGTGATTCAGTTGCTGCACATTAACAGATGTAACCTACATACACCTACATAGCAACAAAAAGTATGTCTGAGCTGGTTGTGTATTACATAGATTAAAATTAAGAATATTGCAATACAGGTTGAATTTATTTGTCTGAACTGCGAACGCACAGCGCTGCAGATTTACTATACTGTTGCAGTGGAATGCGTACTCGTCTGAAAAATGTGAAAGCGGCTTTCATAATTGCTGCATATACAACCAGGTAACAGGTAACAAACACAAATGAGTATATAAATTCTTCGGGGTGATATCTGTTTAGCAATGAGTTTGTCAAGGCTGTATGTTAAAATTGTGGTATAGCTCGACGTTAGAATGGGGAGCATGAACAATACTAATAGTAATCACCACCATATATATGATATATATGTAGATCATGACGATTCAATGCTGTCCCCCGTGACCCAGTGGCGTAAGCTGCTGACTGGCGGTGCAAGCCACTGGTGGTCATGGGTTCGGATCCTCCTGGTTTCGATGGATGCGCACTACTGATGATGCCCAACAGGCTGAAACTGCAGCCTAGTGCTTTTCCGGGCACGTGGACGACTATTTGATTGGGAAGCTGTCTGTGATAAATCTTATTTATCCATTTATGACATACGTTGAGCAATGTTTTTATCTACTTATAGCAAATTACGATGTAATTAGTAAAGTGCCCTCATGTTGCAAATTTGTTTTTATCGCTGCAGTTTTGCCGGGCGCATGTTATTCGTAGTCACCTAGGCACCTAACTTGAAATGCTTTTGTTCCCAAATGCCTCCGCAGTCCCAATCAGTGGTTCGACTCATGCAGTCGTCTTTCATAAGACAGCAGCGTGACGAAAACGTGTCGCTTTTTTAAACAGGATACGAAGACTTTGCGCTCTCCACCAACAAACCTTCGACTTGTGATTTCTCGTCAACTCTCGATATCGGTAATCAACAGTGGCTGGATGGATGCAGTTGTTCTTTTAAAATGAGCCGGAGGATCAGCTAAATTCACTTATTAGCCAATCAGGCCCCTGCCCATAATTTCTGGGCAACAGTTGACCTTGAAACTTGTGATCAGTGAAGTAGGTTCTATCAACTGCCAAAGTGAGGACTACGATTTGAGGAACATGTGTAGAAATGGTAGTAAAAAGTTTTTACTTTGGCTCAGCCATTCTTTGCACTCGGTAAACATGGTAACACATATCTCACACTTACTTTCGCGATTCTCGCTTTGTTTTCCAACCTTTTTGCTCTATAACATACGCCGCTATTGGAGACTTTATTTTGGTCTTTCTTGTTTTCTATCGTTCACAGGTTTTCATGAGCAAATCCGCCACTGCCATCTCGACCAAAGTAAATTCCATATCGCTGTCCATTCAACGTTTGACCATCGCAATCCCTCACCCGAATCCACGCCCTCTTGTGAAGGCATTGGTGAGACATTTTCACATCCACTCCGGATACATCAAATTATGCGTGATACTTTGCAAGGAGATCTTTTTCCACGGTGAACCAATTTCTATCGGGCTTCGAATCGATAATCGGTCCAGCAACACAGTGGGACGAGTAACCTTTCAGGTAACGGACAGACCAAAATTCTGTGCGGTTGCAAATTGGCATGGTTTCGCCAAACACTTACAAACGATCTTGCAACGAGCATTAATATGGGCCTCAGCTTGAATTCTAAAATGAGGGTAAAATTAGAACGCATCATTGTATCACAACAAGGCATTTCAGTTTTTGACTAGGTAGCATAAGTCCAATGGGTTGTTATGCCTGTTTGTGGATGAGTTTTAGTAAATATCCTGAATTCAGTTGTTCTTGTTTGACCATGGAAAGAATGGATAATTCTTGCAGGTAGGTTGCTTTACACGAAAGCATATTACGCTACTCACATTCATACAATCGCTGTCGAATCACCGATAACGTATGGAACATACGGGTTTCTAATGTCGACCGGTAGCTTCTCAAAGATAATTCCGTCCAACATTCGTTTGTACTGCAAGGTGCATTTGGCAACGAATTGATAAAGATCAACAGATGCAAAAACTCATCCTGACGCTAACAATGGGGATCGGAAAATTGACAGCTACACTAAAATAATACCTGTCTTCAGGGCATATCAGGATCTGAAAAGACGAATGACACATCGGTCAAACTGCACTCAGCGATGTCATGTGGATAAGGTTAAGTTCAATAGGAATTCCACGCGCTGAGTTTACAACATGAATTGCGCCGCACTATCAGTTGAGAATACACTTGGAACCGATCGGGATGTCATGGTTTTAGAGAGATTTATGCGTACCATTGGTTAGTTTATTAAATTGGTTAGGTTTCGCCTTTGAGTAAGATAAGACGAAGATGAGCAATGCAACATCGCGCCAGTTCGTGTTATTTGACCAGTTCAAACTAACAACATATATAGATCAAGCAAGTTAAGAAAACGACCATTTTGGACTGCAGCAAGAAAAACATACAGGCAAAACCGCAGCTGGTTGAGCTGCAGCGAAAATCACGAAACCCAAGAAAGCCCAAGGGCTAACGTCAGTTGCCTTTGTACACAGTGGATGGAAGCCAGTAAGGCTCACGGCCTCGGCAAACTTCAGCACCCTGTCGTTTTCGTTTCCGTAGGTAACCGTAAAAGCTGAGCCTGGGTCAACTTGATGACTGGTATTGATGAGGTGTCTAGTGTTGGATGACGTTGGCAGGTTGTCTGTTGATCCTTGTTCGGTTGCTTGTTGTGCCAAAAGTACAGGGTTTCTCTTCAGAATATGTTCTCCGAACCGCTTACTCAAACAACGATCTGTTCTGCCGAAGTAACTGCTTCCGCAGCTACAGACGAATTGGTAAATGCCATGAGTTGTGGCGCTTGAGTAGGTTTCATTGGATGCATCGATAGCTTTGTGCTTGTCGAAATAGGGGGAGTTTGGCAACATTGAATGTAGAGCGAACAACTGTGTTCACGCGTTTTTCAATTTGCGACTTCACTACATTACTTTTGAAGGGTAGATGTAAATACACAGATATTTTGAGCACCGTAACTACCCATGATTCTCGTTCGTTTAAGTGCCGGTGAAATCTGATGAATGCCTCCGGAAACCTAATCAGTACAATTCGTCAAGTTGACCCTGACTCCGCTTTTACGCTTGTTTGCCGAAACGAAAACGCCAGGATACTGAAGTTTGCCGAGGCTATGGCACTTAATCATTGCTGTCCAAATCTTTGTGCACAAAAGCAATTGACGGTAGCCCTTAAGGTTTCTTGGGGTTTCTGACCTTCGCTGCAGCTTTACCAGTTTTATTATGTATCTGTGTACCTTCTTTCTGACTCAGTACAAAACGACCACGGGATCAGGTAACACGAAACGGTGCTATCTTGGAATGCTCTTCTTTTTATCGTCTCCTGCAATCTGCTAAAGGAAACTCAAGGCTTTCAATCACGCTTTGATTCAGTAGGGAATTTTATTACAGATCATCCAGTTTAGTTGGATACACTCATGAAGACGGATTTAAACACTATTTACTGGGTCTCAAGGGTAAACAGCCCTACTGCGTTCCTGCTCCCAAACCATTGCTTTAACATCTATTCCCAGTATACTCTGATCAACATCCTGGTTTACGCGGCCATTAAACAGAATGAATTAGGCTGAAATACCTCGGTGGATCCTTCCATCTTCCCACGACCAATTTTTGAAAAAAGCAGCGCTCATACATTAGCAATGGTTAAGCAGTTATAGTTTCCTCATGTTGTATCATCCCCTGTCTTACCATTAGAATGGTTTGCAAAAGTTGCCAACCCGGTAGCGGTTTGGAGACTTCAGGGGACTTTTTGAGTATGCTGGGTATGATGCTAATTAAAATTATCATTATTAGTGTACACTTAGGTTTTCGATACAGAATGCAACAACTTACGTAGAATTGGTTTGTCTGATCTGTGAGCAACACACACACTGCGCCACGGTTGAGTTCCCCGCGCTTGCCCGTCGCCCAGCACCCGGATTTCCTTCCCTACTTAACCCTTCCTTGCCGAATTTGTTTTCTGCCATTGTTAGAAAAAGTATTTGTGATTCCACTAACATACAGATGCTAAAGTAGGTTGACTACAAAATATACTATAGGTAGAAGCTTGGGTATGACGCAAAAGCGTTACATCAGGCACAAATAGGTAAAACGGTGACTCACATAATTTCCCTCACTGAGATGTTAAGCAGCAGCTATTCAATTCCTCCAGTCCACAATGCAAATTGTAACAGGTAGTTAGTAACAACCATGAAAACTCTAACGAAGAGAAACAGTTTTACTCGTGCAATTCTCTAGAGCAGTCTAGCTGTGGCACAGGAGGGCTTTACACTTCGTGTACTTGGTCATGGTCTATCCCATACAATTGGCAGTGCGCACGTCTGTCGTGCACTATCAAGCACTGGACAGTGACCCACAGAATCAGGCCGGACTTCCAGTGATGGAATAGCTTGAGTTGAACCCCGGCATGTCTTCATTTCTCACTCCGTTACAATAAATGGCGAAAGCTGTCCCCACTTGTTCGCTGATAGGTCTATGGCATGCATGAGTAGTGCGCCGGGAATAGCTAAGCAGAGAACCAGCAAGTCTTTCTGTTTCTCAAGACGTACCGCCAGAGAGTCGCAATCGTGTCGATAGACTATCAATTAACAAAATGTATACAAAATAGAAAAATACTGTGCTAGTATTTTCAGGACTTGGTATGGACCAAATAATAAGCAATCAGTGCGTCCGGAACATCGACGCCGCCCATGAACTAATTATGCAAGAAGATGATGCTTGGATACTCCACAGCTACAATCACTTACAATTTGACAGCAGTTACTTCTACAGTATCCACAATGACTGCCATTCCCTCAAATGTCCGTCTTCTCTTCTTCTTCATGTAAGTGTGAGAGGATTGTCATGTTTTACAAGTCGGACATTTCTGTTGCAGACGTTTCGTTATCAATATATACAACATATTCAGTGCGGCTATTCAGTCCTGATTCGCAGAGTCTCGCAAACCACTGACAGATCCAAATAACTATTGTTTGTTATCTGCTTCGAATGGTTCGAGTGAGTCGGCCGAGTGATCACGCCTTCTCCTTGTCGATCTGGTGCTTATTGCTAACTTAACCTTCAAAACTTCGTAGATAACCTCCAGTTCCAGGTGTTTGCTGATTACCTTCAGGCTAGGATGCCAGACTTCGAGCAATACACGTGCTCCGCGGTTTCTTGCGCTTCCAAGTATTTCAACGTTCTCCAGATCGAAATGATGATCTTCGGCATCCATGTGTACTGACATTAAGGATTTCTCATCGTGGCGGAGTATGATCAGACTATATTCGTGCAGTCTTATGCCAAGTTTTCTTCCAGTCTGGCCTACACAGTACTTGTCGCAGTGTGTGCAGGAAATTTTGTACACTACACCTGATGTTTCTTCTTTACAGTTTGTTGTTTACCTTGAAGGTTCTCTTCGAATGGTTTCAGTTTCTTCGTGTGCAACATGTATCCCATGGATGTAAAGTAGGATAATCATTCTTCTTTCTGTTGCGCATGGGGACGCGGATTGCGACTGGCTGCTCGACATCAGGCAGCGTAGAATAACGCTTATAGAGTACGAATTTCGCCGAAACTTGCTAAACCGGTGGTCCTCCTCCGCCTTCGTCAGTTTTGGCATGCTGCACTGTGTCTGGGTCCGTTTGAAAATCGTCCTCACGCAACTTCACTCGTATCTGG
Source organism: Dicrocoelium dendriticum (assembly GCA_944474145.2). NCBI lineage: Eukaryota > Metazoa > Platyhelminthes > Trematoda > Plagiorchiida > Dicrocoeliidae > Dicrocoelium > Dicrocoelium dendriticum. Next base: position 2,548,312 of record OX104067.1, on the reverse strand, counting down.
TCCGATAGTTACTGCGATATTTTAACATCTGATCAGTGTGGGTCGCTTTCTGATAAACTGTTGTTTTTCAGCGACCCAGAAGTACTTATTTTTACGAGCACGTCCAATAATGGCAACTGGTCATTTTTCTCTTCCCCATTTGCAAAATGGATGCCGGAAAACATGTTGTTGATTAGTTGATGTGTTTCTTTTAGTCTGGATCGTTTGAGGATGACGAAAGTGTCGGCTGCGTAATGTATCCAAAAGTTTGGGCTCCTCTATGGACAATGGCTTTTGTTTCAAGTCTTGCACCACTGCCTGTGCTATTAGTCCAGAGATTGTCGATCCCATTGGTAAAACCAATAACTGTTTGTGTGTTTGTATCTTCCAAGCAGATAACAAAAAATAGTCATTCGGATCTGACAGTGCTTTGCGAGAGTCCGCTAATCTGGGCTACATATCCACGCTGTGGATCTTGCCTAGTTTGCTTACGAAACGTCTGTAACAGAAATGCCCGGATCAAAGAACAGGACAATCCTCTCATTCACAATTCGTTCTACAGATATTCTCAATAATAGCCAAACAATTCTGGCGCGATGCGTTAAAATCCACTCGTTAATTGTAGACCTTTGCCAGCCGGCAATTCTCCACTCACAAGCAACTCTACTTCCTGCACGAGTCTTTGCGAAGACATGTCTTGCGACCAAATATGCGCTACCGTTCACCCATCAACCATCCATTGTGATGGAAGATCACCGAACCACCTGGACGACGAATGCTACGTCTGTTGATCACGAATGCCCACAACCGATGACAAAAGTCTCAACGAGTAATCGACCAACAAAAGGCTATATGCTTGTCCAACCTCGGGAAAACAGTTAACCAGAGAGCTCCAGAAAGCGATTGTCATTAGTGCCCATTTGACTAAACCCCCAAACAAAGCAGAAACTAAAATGGAAGTTGGACGGTATCACGCAACGCAAACCAGTAAAGTAAGAAGCCGCATGGATAAAGAATTTATCCGAAGGAACCCTATCAGATACAGAAGTAACAGTCATTGTGCAAGATCTGCAAGTCAACTACAAGGAATACAATCCAATTAATTTTCCTGCCACACGCATCAAAGCTGGTCACAGCAAACATCGCAACTAAATCCCAACATACAATTAGACACAGAATCATCCCCGCTCTGAGTCACAAAGTAGAAACCAACATTTCAGTATAACCGAACGAAACTCGCTGACAAAACTCAGAAAAGACAAGACCATGTTTAGCAGAGGCAGTGATGCAAGACTTGAAACAAAAGCCATTGTCCATAGAGGAGCTCAAACTTTTACATACCTAGCGTAGACGTTACTGTTGTCATCCTCAAACGATCCAGACTAAAAGAAACACATCAACTAATCAACAACATGTTTTCCGGCATCCATTTCAACAAAGGGGAAGAGAAAATGACCAGTTTCCATTCTTGGACGTGCTTGTAAAAACATGTGCTTCTGGGTCGCTGAAAACAACAGTTTATCAGAAAGCGACCCACGCCAATCAGATGTTAAACTATCGCAGTAACCATCCGACCAGATACAAGCAAAGTTGCGTGAGGACGCTTTTCAAACGGACCCAGACACAATGCAGCACGCCGCAACTGTGGAAGGCGGAGGAGGACCACCGGTTTAGCAAGTTTCGGCGAAATTCGTACTCTATAAGCGTTATTCTACGCTGCCTGATGTCGAGCAGCCAGTCGCAATCCGCGTCCCCATGCGCAACAGAAAGAAGAATGATTATCCTACTTTACATCCATGGGATACATGTTGCACACGAAGCAACTGAAACTATTCGAAGGGAACTTTCGAGGTCAACGACAAACTGTGTAAAGAAGCAACGTAAGTTGTAGTGTACAAAATTTCCTGCATGCACTACGACAAATACTGTGTATGCAAGACTGGAAGAAAACTTGGCACAAGACTGCACGAATATAGTCTGGTCGTACGCCGCCACGATGAGAAATTCTTAATGTCAATACACATGGATGCCGAAGACCATCATTTCGATCTGGAGAACATTGAAATACTTGAAAGCGCAAGAAACCGCGGAGCACGTGTATTGCTAGAAGTCTGGCATCCTGGCCGGAAGGCAATCAACAAACACCTGGAGCTGGAGGGTATCTACGAATTTTTGAAGATTAATTTAGCAATAAGCACCAGATCGACTACGAGAAGGCGTGATCACTAGGCCGACTTACTTGAACCGTTCGAAGGCAGGCATTCGAAGCAGATAACAAACAATAGTTATTTGGATCTGTCAGTGGTTTGCGACACTTCACGAATGAAGACTGAATTATTATTATTATTATTATTATTATTATTATTATTATTATTGTACACATCAGCTAGATGTGGGAAAACACCTCCGCTATTGTGCCGCAATATCAAGACTGAATAGCCGCACTGAATATGTTGTATATTTTGATAACGAAACGTCTGCAACAGAAATGCCAGACTTGTAGGAGGAGACATTTCTCTCCTTCTTTCCCTGGGCTACAGGTATTCTCATTCATGTCAATGTATCCGTTGAGTTTGCACCGTGATAGCCGATTATTCCCTACTGCCCCAAGGCCCGGTATTTACTTGTTCGCAATGGCAGGGTGTTGTTTCATTGTACAAATGGTTATCAGAATTTTGTACTGGACTTTGGGATGGAAACCTTATACATATTTTGGAACAATGTTTTGAGCTAAACCAATGTGAGATTCTCCAAGAACAGTATCTATTTTTCACTTGAATATATATCATATGAGTACACAAGCCCCTTGTAACGCCAAGCCCAAAAATCTTGTATCTCCATTTGTGTAGCTTCTCAAGTACATAGTACTTTAAGCTGGAACTACTTTTGAATGGGACCATTTGCTCGCCAACTAGAGGGAAACACTGGAAGTTTGGCGTGAGACAATCAATGCTTTGTTTGATTTGGTAATTTTTATCTCCATTGGCTGCTGCAATGTTAGTGCCATCATTGAAGCGAAGGATTTATTTAATTTCTTCTCATCTGTCTCGGGATATCACCACAGTCAACTGCGCTATCCGACCTTCGCTGGAACAGTATATTCTTGAGTCTGGCAATTGCAAAACGTTCGTAAACATCCCTATACGAACAAACGATTCCAATTTATTTCTGTCTACTTGGAGGGAACCGCTAGGGTTCATCTGGGGACAGTTTAGAGTACTTTGCTTCACAATAATATCCGAAAGATTAATTTTCAAAACTGAAATACTGAATGAGCTTTTCGACTTCCTCCCAGAATCAGGGAGAGCAGCTTGCTAACATGGAATGTTTTTTTCAGAATTCCATGGTGGTAATGTTTGCATGATAACTTTGGCTCTTTTCATTTTCCAGCAAATGATAATCGCTTAATTGCAGCTGGCTCTTGAGTCGCAAGAATAGCATCTGCTTGCGTTGCTATAACAGTAGCAAATCGTAGCCTTCTTGCAGGAGCAAAACTGGTGCCAGCAACTGCGGCTGTGAAATACTTCCCTTCCTGCTAACAGCATTTGTGTCACAATTGCTGCTAATTCCATCATCAAGCGTTAGTAGTGATGTAGAAATATCAGCATCCTCGCTGTCACAGCTGTCACTGAGATTGCTGTGCTCACTTTCGACGGGTGGAATCCTGGTTCGAAGTTTAATTTTGTTTGAAAATCCGCAGGTCTTTTGCCATAGGAAGTTACTAGGGCTATTATTTCCCACTTAGCAAGACTGAGCAGAATATCCCAAATACATGAAATCTATAGTGAACGTGCCATTATAAAGTATAGCAATACAATAACGTTGAGAACAAGATGGTCAATGCACAGGAACTAAATCTCTAAGACCACGAACCAAAACACGATATTTTTCATGTGTCGCCAGTGGCGCCCAAGGTAGCTAAGAAGGCACAGACCGAGCTATTGCTGATAATTTCTAAAGTTTCCATCTCACGTTACGCATACTGTTGTATCAGCAGTAGCAGTGAACATTCGGCGGGTGAAGAGTTTTTTCTTTGGAATAATTGATCACGAATTTTGTCAAAGTCCTCACACCTATGAGCCAAATTACACCTCAAACTCATATTCACACTCACCCCTGTTAAACTCTTATCTATTCAAACAGACCGCAAATTTTGGTGACTTGTGACACTAGTAGAATCAAAGTTGCTTTCAGAAAATGCCAAAACCAACGCTAAAAGAAAATATGTGCATTATGGGTTGCCTTTGCGAACAATGGAACAATGGTTTATTCCGGGTAAAAAAGCATTGTTTAACAAGTCCCGTGGGATGGAAATTATTGCGAAAATCAATTCCATGATACAGTGAAAAGCGTTGCGGTGGACTCACCATAGTTTTATGTGGAATAGCGGAGATGTTTGCGTATTAAACGTATAAGTCCATAAATCCACTGACTAGACGTTTGGCAAGACACCGTTTGATTGCGTTTTGTAGCTCCTGACTAACAAGTCATAAAATGAAATGTAAGTGAGACAATGGACCGTCAACAAGTTTTTTAAATATCGCCAGGTTGGGTGCAGAGACGACATAATTAGGGAGGGCGTTTCAAGGCTGGCACACGCGGAGAGAAAAGAAATTGCTACGGCATTCAAGCCGGCTATACTGAAATGCGAGTTTCATAGGGTGACCTCTTAGTTTAGTGTTGTGGTTCAATTCCAGCAGCGGACGGAAAATGGTGGTGTTTCCGTGACATACGACGTTATGGGGTCTCCATGTGTCGTGATAAATGTCACAAGTTAGTCTAATAAACATGACCATCATGCACCATCCATAAACATTCGCTTCTTCAATTTTGCGCCTTCTCCGCAGCTTTCAATAACCGGACGGATATCGCGAGTCTGGTGGCGTGAGTAGACGACTGCCGCGCTACAACTCGTTTGTGTGCTGTCTCGAGTGGAAATGCCGTACTTCGTTCTCGCCTGATGTTTGCATTTCTGATTCCCTTTAAGTGTGTGTCAATGCATAGACAAATACAATCTAAACTTACACAGCATTATGGGACCTCGATCGCAGGACTGCGGTTTTTTACTCTGAGTGATATACCAGTTAATGAGTTGTTTATCAATAGTCTTTAATGCATTGTTATTTCCATTCCATCACCCCACTTTATACACAGATGATGCAACTCACAGAGATCACCATTATCAAGGGACACATGAACAAATGTGTAGTAAGTGAGTTTGAAAAGCATGACGGCTTCCCAATAGCGCCACACACCGAAAACTGGCAGCATACATTCACATTTCAACCAACGCTTGAGATTGAACGGCACAAGTGGGGGATCGCACTCGACGCACCTTTGAATCCCAACGTAGCACCAACACCGGCCTCCTCCACGTTGATCAAAGACTTTCGAAAGAAGGATGCGATGGCCATCGTGGTGCAGTACGTGGTGAGTTAGATGAAAACCAAGTAGGGGTAGCGAATAAAAATATAACAGTTCACAATGACCACAAACATAGCATTGGTGTCAGTTAGTTCCGCATTTCAATGTACACGGTTCAAATTGATGCGTACCAGTGAAGAGAGAGCAACTGTTTTCTAGCGTTCAATAGTTTCGCTCTTAAATTAAGTGTTGCATGGGAATGTTTAACTTGTTTTAATGTAGCTGTCCCGCGGGGCACAGAATGCTTTGCGTTCCAACTTACCTTCATAAACTGCAGCTGTAGATAAGCTATCTTCGGGCGTAACACCGGATCTCATTCTGAGCTGCGCGATTCGACCTGAGCTGCTACTCAGATATGCTCCTACTATGCGTTTGCTTCGCATGTATTTCAGCTTGATCCCCAACAGCTGCAGCGCACATGTATTGAGACTAAGTGGGTCTCGCGGTGCAGCAGCACTAATCTGCAGATACCCGGAGACTGATCAACCCCAACGGCTTTGTGTACGTTCCGGTCAAAACACCGTCAAATGTAATGTGTCTATGCTATTATGGTGTTCAACTTTTCAAGAATGTATATTGCGTGCTTTGTGAACCGGCTTGTTGGCGTTTAAGTCCGCTTAAGATTTACACATGAATTCGAGACGGATGGCCACCTGCCGAATCTGGACATTCTCATTAACCAAAGGGGTACCGGGCTCGTTAATCGGTCCTTATGTCGAAACTCAAGATGGTCTAATCAATATCAGTACTTTATCCGTTTCACGTCGATTGGTCAAAAGCGTACGCTGGTGAACATTGTTCACTTATGCCAGGAGTGCTTACCCAAGCGATTGTCAGACGGTGAAAGCAGAGACTGCTATCAGACCGCTCATAGAAAATGGCAACCCGAGACGACTCATGGAGAGGCATAATCAGGTCAGACCGCTCTAAGAAATGATGCTTATAGCTTCCAAGGCAAATGTATACTACGAGTTCCCATTTAAGAGTGTGGCGACAATGTGGAAAACCAAGCGCCCAATCTCTGCATTTCGGAGCATCGACTGCAGCGCTGAGGAGTTATTGATCACCAGAACCAGGAAGCTGTTGTCATGGAAGTGTAACCAATCGGTGTCAAACTGAACCGTGTCTACAAATTAGAATTTTATGGCGGAGTCGGTTACATAAGTATAACCGACAGGCTTTGGATTCCAGAGTGAGGGAGCATCCGACTAAATGGACTGAAGGTGCGGTCAATCAACCCTTGCGCAACATCACGCAATCATGTAAGACAACGGCGTCGTCAATAGCCAGGGATATAGTGCTGACCGGTCATCGGATTGATCTCCGTTCCGCGTTTAAAAGTTTCCACTCAAGAATGACGTCTATGTTTAAATAGAAGTCCAATTAGCGAACAGAGCTCTTTTCAATAATTCTCATCAGGCCATTACAACTACGAGAAAGAAACAAACAAGGAATTATGCTAGTGGAATCTAAATTGAGGACTGCTGCTGTTTAAACGAGACCGGTACATTGCATGGATAATTAGGCCGATCAACTGGAGGTAGGCTACGCAGCCGACGTTACGCTGCTAGTGTCCAGTATCAATGAACAGTCGCGGGGCCAAGGTAATAAGAAGGCTTACACTTGGGCTTTCTACTTGCACAAAGCAGGCTAGATCAGCGTAATAGCGATCGCCTCAGATGCCCTCAGCGTTTTAGACTGACGCAGTAGCAGGGAGCAGAAAACACTGAACGCGTCTGCTTTCCGGATTTCATATGCACTCAGGAGTAAATGCTTCATAATATCGCTATTGATAATTCTAGGCAAGCCTCTACAATCTGCTGGAGTCTTTCAAGCTGGAATCCCAGTTATAGCGGCTTCGCTCCCGTTATCACTCAAGTGCTGAGCAACTCGCTACCCTGCAACACGAATCATTCGATCAACACTTGCAAGCAGTGTGCAGAAAAGTGGAAGAGAAGAAATACGTTAAATTGGCAAAGGGCTTGCATCCGGCGCAATCGGAGTCGATTTTTCCGCAGCATCCAGAAACGTAGGTCCACAACCTGTTCGGCCTATAGCTCAATCAACTACAGTTAGAGGATATTGCATCTGGGCGGAAATTCTGTTATGCACAACCAGCCGGTGGACAAGTTCATAACGACACCCAGTTCAAACACTTACTGCACCCAATAACGGATCTGATGCCCACTTCCTCACTTGCTGGTGGTACTTTCAAAGCAACACGGGTGCACCTCGCACAACAATATTTGCTTGTAATGCGAAACCATCGCAAATCCTATCGAAGAAACACAGAGATGCCATCAGAGAATTGAGGACCAGGCCTGATGTGATACTAGCAAGCCCAGACAAAGTTTCTGGTTGGGTGCTATGGCTGACTACATCTTCAGGCTTCGAGCCATTTTACATGACTCGAGCAAGTTTGTGTGCCAGACATTACAGAAGGATAAAGCGGGTGCAGGCTGAGATCAAGGTCATCAAGTTGTTAAAGCAATTGAGATATGCGAATGTGATAAAAGACTCTTTGCTTGATCGGCTAACTCCTATGGGCTCACAACACTCCAGGCCATATGGACTTCCAAAGGTCATCGTCATCATCATACACGCTAGCTAGAAGTGGGGAACACCACAGCTACTGTGCCTCAGTACATAGAAAAAAGAAGAAAAAAGCAACTGGTGCAAGCCAGCTGAGCCACTGGCAACCGATGGGCATCGTTTCGGTAAGCTACCAGCCGGCTACTAAGCATAAAAAATTGCTATGCAAAATTATATAAGGCTAAATAATGAGGTCGTGGTTGGAGGGGAAGGCTAAGAGGGATGGAGTGGGACAAAGAAACTTACAGCACTAACGCCACTGAGGTCGGCTCCTATCCATATCAGCAAGTGTGTCCAACCAAACTTATTCATCACTTTTCGGACACCAACCAGGGAGCCGAGACGTTCCAACCGAGGCCAGCCCAGAAGTGAGGGCCTTCATTCCTCTGGACCAAGTCATCGCTTGGCCACCTCTCCTCTTCTTCCACCCACATCCCTGGTGAGCAAACAACGCACGTCGAGGGGGTCGGTGGGCTGGCATGCGTAACACGTGGCCGAGCCATCGGAGCCTGGTGCGTGAAATAACGGTGCTGAGCGGTTCATTACCTTTTCCAGTGCCGTAAACAAGGTGCCGAACACGCTCGTTGCTCACGCGGTGTTCCCACCAGATGTGAGCCAAACTGCGAAGGTACCGATGGTCGAAGGTAACTAGCCTCTTCAGGTCCGTTGCTTTAAGGGGCCAGGTTTCACGACCGCACAGTAGGGTCGAACGTACTGCTGCATTGTACACTCTACCCTTCAGGACAAGAGTGATGTCGCACCGACGCCATAGATGGCGAAGGTTAGCAAAAACGCCCCGAGATTTTGCTATACAGTTCGTGATCTCATCTTCAATCCTACAGGGGCTGATACAACTTCCCAGGTAGTTGAATTTTTGAACGACTTCTAGCTGATCCCCACCAACGGTCAGTGTAGGAGGCGGTCCAGACCAATCTTGGAGGAACGCTTTGCACTTTGAGGGTGCGAAGCAAAGCCCGAAGTGACGGACAACTAGTGCTAATCTCTCCAGTGCCGCTTGCACGTCTGTGAGCTGTTACAGATTAGGGCAATATCATCAGCATACTCCAAATCAAGAAGTCGTTCTCCTGGGAGCAGATCCACACCTTTAAAGTTGGGTCCTGTGAACGCGATTCTCATGACTTCGTCAACAGCGAAATTGAAGAGGAAAGGTGACAGCGGGCATCCTTGTCTACCACCGCTGGAGATATTAAAGGGTGACGACAACTTGCCGTAAGCCCTCACTTCCAAAGGTGCACAAGCCCCAGGTACTTCTACGAATGATAGTTGATAGGTCATCCTCCGCCTTCCATTCTATCGCGAAGTGGCTGGTGGAAGTGTTGGAGCAAGTACGGAAAGAATTTTGCACGCAGTGGTTAAAAGACATGTTGGAATTTTTTGAACACATAGAAAATTGAAAAGTCAACGAAAACTCATGATTTCATTCGACGCAGAATCGAGCTGTATCAACGTTCCTTTGCTTCAGACCGTCAAATTTCTTTGTACTTACATTGTGGCGAATAATTTAGACCTCAATGTTCCATCAGGCACCATAAAGGGATTGATTTTACGATGCACCTTGCATAGACATTTACAAATAGATGAAATTTATTACAGACAGATTGATGGTGTATCGATAGGGTCCCCCCTAGGATAGTCTCTAGCTGGTATTTTGCTGGCGATTATCTTAACGTTTGCTTCCTACCTCAGGCACACGGATGACACCTTTTTATTTGCGATTAAAAATTGGACGTTTCCTCAGTGCATTTCACCAGTGAGATCGAGAGCGAAGGAAAAGTGGCATTTTTGGATATGTCGCTGAAACGACGGAATGAGGGCCCATTATAGAGAAGCGTTTTCCGGAATTTTACTTGGGTCGGCTAATACACCCTATACACCATTACAACACAAAGTGAACCTATTACGTTGCTTGTCCCATCTTGCCTCCAGAATCTGTAGCCCGGAAAATCTTGATCCAGAGAAGCATCGCATCTTCAGAACGTTGCAAGAGAAACGATACCCCGTTCCAGTTATCAACAAGCCCGCTATGTTCCAGGTGCATCTAGAAACCATGATGAATGTACCAAAATAATACGTATTTTTCTTAGTTCCATTTAAAGGGCTGCTGCTTTTGACTTACTGAGGAAAAGATTCTCAAGCGCAGTGGCCAAAACCTCCCTAGCCACCAACCCGTGTGTGTTCGTGCAGACTGCTCCATCTGAAGGACAGACTCCCGGTTCAGTCCAGATCATACTTTCTCTATTACTTTACTTGCATCTGTGTTGCAAGGTCTAGTGGACACACAACCAAGTGTTTGTGGAAACGGAGAGCAGTACACTGCCCTGGGTCGCCACGAAGAGGCTGGGCTAGAAGCAGCAATAGCGATATTGTGGAACATTTATTCCTTAGTAGACATGAAATCCGGATGGCAATGTTCAGTTTTCTACTCCGTGCCGCTGTGTTACCCCAACGCGATCAGAAAGCGTCTGAGACGATCGCAAGTATACTGATCCAGCCTGATACGCGCAACTAGAAAGCCTAGTATAATTCTTCTTGTTATCTGGGCCCCGCGACTGTTCGCTGATATTATACACTAGCAGAGTAACGTCGGTTGCCTAACCTACCTCCAGTGGATCGGTCTAATTATCCATGCAATTTACCGGTCTCGTTTAAACAGCAGCAGTCCTCAATCTGAATTTCACTAACATACTGCGTCGCTTGTTTCTTTCTCATAGTTTTAATGCCCAGCTGAGGATTATTTAACAGAGCACTCTTCGCTTATTGCACGTTTTGGATTTTATTATGTCATCCATATTTATGCCTCTCTTGGCTCGGCTAGTCCGTGGGGATAAGCCGTCTAAGACCTGCGCTGTGTGTGTGCAAAAGCAATAACTTTTGTTATTTGTTTGCCCTGGTCCTAGGACCAACGCTACCGTTCACAACACCACGTTTGATTAGAGCAGTAACACCACCTAAATTTTATATCAACCACATTTTGTTTTCGTATTAATACTGAAGATTGGTTTCAAAACGTGCGCATCCGCCAGTATTCGTCTACTTAATGTGTTAACTAAAAGTCAATATTTCTAATTGCTACTGTTCTTATAAGTGTTAGTTTCGCCTTTGCATCACACTTTACATTTATATTTAAGGAATCATAATGCATACATTGTTCTACCGAAACCTCTGCCTTACACCAGAATCTGAACTGTACTAATCTGTTTGTGCTCGAAATGTCACCTAACACACTTGTAGTGGTGATGTAAATCACCGAAACCTTTGCTTCATCCTCTATTTCAGAAAAGACTATGGTGTCACCTCATACGGCACCCATCGATTATCCATTTTGACAGACGATCAAAATAGCCACATCAAATCAGACTTAGCCCGCATAGTTCAGAGTACGGTAATCCATCGCTTTTAGGCAGGTGACTTGTTTAAAACGAAAGCTTTGTGCAAGTTCATTTGGAGTCCATTTTTCTAGCATCTAGAAGGTATGATTCAGTGAGTTAGTTTACTTAACGCAACGGATAAGGACGTTGGTCAGTTTTATGACCGGCACACAAACAGGAAACCTCACTTGATCGGCGTCCCTCACCTACTCTGGAAACGAATTCTTTCGAACGAAGATAAACAACCAGCTTGTAAGCTAACCCATCAATCATAAAGGCTTATCACTTTGACATTCCGATAGACTGATTCCATATTTTATCCTTTGTTTTAATCCACATTCTAGTTGGTATGATAAGAGGTTAACGAACAATGAACAATGATTATTCACGGGTATAAAGCATGTGCTTGACAAGTCCTGTAGGATGGTTGGAGTGAAAATTAAAATTAAACGATCATCGAATATTTAAATCGTTATTTTAATCATCTACCGGTTTAAATGCAATACTGCATAAAGATAGGTTGAAGTGAGAAGGGGGAGCGCACACACAAAATAGTATAGCGAGCTGTTATAGTTCAGTAAATGCATGAGAAAGAAAAGAGGAGACGACAACGCTCACTCGTGTGTTGCTCCAATTGACAGATGTGGTACGTAAATCCAGTTTAGCTACATCCAGGCTAATCACATGGACACATCTGCATGTATCCTCACCGCCACTTTGCGGAGAGAGACGTTAAGCACATGGTTAGGTTTGCGTTATTTCATCCTTCAAGTGGAACTGACTATAGCAAGTACTGAAAGTTGGAAAGCGTTTCATCAAGTTAGGGGCAAGGATGAGGTGAGTCAGAAGGGCATTCCAGGCACGGGATACACGGAGAGAGAAAACATTTCGTCAATAATCAAGTCGACTGTAGTGCGTAGGCAGTTTGAACCGATAGTCTCTTAGGTTGATATTGTGGCTCCGCTGTTGCAGACTGGGTGAATCGGGTTCGTCAGTATCAACTAAACCATGATTAGGTCTCCTCGTTGAGGTCGATATTCACCACTGTACAATCTCAGTGACTGCAGTCTGCGTTGGTAGGAGAGATGAAACAATCCTCTAAAGAGTTTGGTCGCTCTACTTTGTGCAGCTTCAAGTACATCTATGTCGCGCTTGCGTCAGGGATGCCAGGTCTTGACCACATATTCCGCGTGAGGCCTCACGTAGACGTTCAGCATTTGCGGAAAGATGGATGGCTCAGAATTGTCGAAAGTCCTCCGTAAGTGTCCAAGATGTTGACTGGCTCTTTTTGAAATCTTTTCAGCCTGTCTCAAGCAATCAAGGTTGTACTGCATGATCACCCCAAAGTCGTTTACTTGGGAACTACGTTATAACTGTTGGTCTCAGAGTCGATATTCATAGATAAGCTGATGGCGTAGGTTTACGAGTTTGCACTTCGCTACGTTGAACTGGAGCCGATTGTCGGATGACCCCACATAAGCCTTGTCCAGATCACTCTGTAATGCCATCTTATCATCCGATATCCTGGTATCATGCCAAAGTTTGCCATTATCTACAAATAGTAAGAAACCCGACTGCGATATACTAGCAGGATCGTTAATGAATGTTAGGAGTAAACGTGGCCTCAGTACCGATCCTTCGGACACGTCACAGTGGACGTCAGTTGGGTTGGAAATGGAGCTGCGGACTCTCACATTCAGCTGACGTTGAGCGAGGAAGTTGCAGATCCAATCGAGTACAGAGTCACCGATTCCATAGCTTCAAAACTTGTGAAGGTGAATACTGTGATCCAAACAATCAAACGCTTTCGAGAATTCCAGGTAGACGGCGTCGACTCCCACTGTGGTATCGGCTGACTCTGTTCAGCTTGCTCAGGTTAGCAGCAAGTTTGTTATGCAGGATTGATTTCGGCAGAATCTGTGTTGGTGTGACACCAGGATCTTGTTGCTCTCATGTTCGTAAACACGGACACAAATGTTATTCAACCACGCCACACAGAGACCACAAACAAATGGTATTGGTGGCGGTGTGCAAAAGTTGTCGTAGCCCTGGGGGCCAGACCTAACCCCAGCACGTTCATAAATCACAAACAATGGAGGTTGAGCTGTTATATAGCAGTTAGATATCAGCGATAACGGCCCCATGTCATCACCGATTGCTCAACGTCATAAGTCACTGACTCGCAAGAGAATGGCCACTAGTATGTATCCAGCAGGATCCGACGGGTGCTCACTCCTGACGGGTCCCAATGTGACGAAACGGCCGTCTAGCGTTTTTCTGGATAGGTGGCAGCTGTCTGAATGAGTTTAGCTGTGACGAATGTTCACACAAAAATAAACTTTATTGAGAGTCTTCATAAACTTTAGTTTCTTGTACAAGTACTACTTATTCCAGCTGAAAACTCTGCAACCCAACCACCGCAGTTTTAAGCGATAAGAAACTAGGGCAAGTAAAGGAGCGACTGCCCGAAGCCAAATGTCATCTCAAAGAGCAACTGCCTGTACGCATCGGTGAGACCCGCTCAGACCCACGGTTCCAGCTGCATAGATGTTGGAACTCTGCGCTGTCAAGTGGAGCTATCCCATGTAGGAACAACAACCATGGATTACGGCAGCGGATGAGACTCGCAATGATTTTACCACATAAAATGCGTGTCGATTTTAGACGAAATATATTGTTAACGGAACCTCCAGTTAGCCGTTGTGTTCACCTAGGGCTACGCCACATTGTAAAATCCGCCATTTCCAACAGACACTAAGCTTCGGTGCTTCAGGCAGGTCACACTGTCAAACATATTCGATACCATGTTGTCATTAGAGTGTACTTGCTTTTCAAAAACACAGTGTAATACATTCATCAGTATACCATCAACTATATGGTCATAGTAAGATATTTCCACCTGTCAACAGCATACTAAAATTTCAGAGTTGATTTCTTCTTTGTAAGTTGACTTGCTTGCTTGGACCGATGATACATCAAGGTCACAAACATTCTAACTTACTGCTTTCTACAGTCTAACTTTTCCGGATCTCTATATATCTGCGCTTCGTGCAGCGGGATTATTTCTACTTTAGTTTCGTCGTTACATACAGCAATTTCATTTTTACAGATACGCATCATACTGCGGACAGGTTTCGGAAGTCGCGATATTGAACTGGATATCCCCATAATTCTTACGCATAAATGGGAAAGTCGATGTACGGTAAACACAAATCGCCCTGGAGAATGTGTGAAAAAGAGTTTCAAGCGTGCTAAAACGCAAGCACGCATCAAACTCGGTAGGAGGGAGAAGATGCGCGACAAATACAAACCAGGCTCATCCCAGCGTGCCTACAGTTGCAAGCTGTGATTGATGGGAGAACGCTGAGATATCCGGAGAGCAGCTGTCCCAGTTTGACTCTGGGTATGAAGCACATTATATCAGTTGTATTGGTGTAACGCAATAACACATTAATCTACGAGAATCATAGCACACTTCCGTGGTTTAACGTGATTAGGCTCTTCCATACCTCGTCAAAAATAAACGTTTTCATTTCACTGCGTAGTATCCGTTAAATGAAACTTGAACAGGCGTTCACTTTCCTGAGTGATGCCGGCTACCCAGACAAGTTTTATGGAAATTCTCGAGATGAAGTCTGTCAATAACAACAACAAGTTAAGTAAATCGATAAAAAGATTTTCGAATTCAGATATTACTTCTTTCTTGCACCACTTCTCATTCGCCCGTATTATCATCCAGTGTCTCCTGTGATGTTAGTTGGCTCCAACGTGTTTTAGCGTCCTTGCTTTATCTCTGATTGAAGCGTTTCCATATAAACAGTTTGATCCTGCCTCCTCATTGTGTTCTCTTTTGCGGTCGGCAGGGACACAGTAAACATCGCTTTAGCAAAACAGGAGCAGAAATGTGTGGCTATGGCTTTACGGTCTCAAATGCGTTGCATAACCTCTTCTCGTACGCACCGTGATGATAGAGATACTATGATTGCACGAGTAAAGTGGAAGTTGGTTGAGGGAGATCGGCTAGTTGAGACCGCATCACCCATCATAGTGGTTACTTATCAGTGGATGAGCTGCCTGGAATATTTTGTATTACAAAACATAGTCTAAATTAAAAGAGTATTAATAAAATCAGTATTTAACTCAAAATCCCCCATCAACATTCATTCCATGTTAGTTTTATTCCGGTTTGTACTCTTCGAGTAAAAAGCATCGAAATTATGAATTAGACCAAGGACTTTGTTCTTACTGCAGACTCAACATATTTATATGCGAGAAACCAGCAGAGTTTTAAGTTGACACAGCGGCAGAAACTCTTTCTTGCTTTATTCTGAAGCAACGCTCCGCGGTTGGTTGTCGATAAACAACGTACTTTTATCACACTCCTGAACAATGAACAATGAATTTATACGGGTTATGAAGCGTTGCTTTACAAGCCCCGTTGGATAGTTGGTGGGGATATCAACATAATAATTATGATGAAAAGGATAGTAAAATAGTTAACACTTTAAATACGAAAATAAGGACTTATCGTTTGCTTCGCTGCAGTCCTGCGATCCACTTAGATTCACAACACCCACAGTTAATCCGTATAATCCAGTCCAGCCACCGTGATGGTGGGTACATTTATGTGTTCATATGATAACAACATCAAACGCAGGGTACATTAATAAAATCAACGAAGAAAGCTTTCTAATCATCAAATACGTCCACGGAATGTATTACTGCATCATAAATGGAGCTTTATGGACCAGTATGGGAAGGAGGTTCAAATCCCGAAGATACATGAATTGGCCCATTTTTGGTTGCCAGAATACAGTAGATAGTTTGATTAGGAAATAGCACAAACCATTTGCAAGAGAAATGGAGTTGACAGCGGGGTCCTTTAGGGTGAAAAAACTATATAAACACAAGAAAACATGCCAGATTAGTAGAGATGATGTTTCCAAGTAAGGGGCACACAGCAACAAGTGAATCGATGTGCGAGACGGCATTGTTGTAAGAAGTTAACATCAAACAAAATAAGCATCTGAACGAGGTAAGGACGGTCTGTCTACGGAGCTACCTGGGTTTGCATGCAATCAACTCACTGAGAGGATATGGTCATTTTCACGCCCAATTGAGGATTACATGTGTATGAATCCGAATATCTTGATGCTGATCTCGTTACTGATTGTTCAAGGGATAAAAAGCAGAATGTAGGGGACTGATTGAATTAGTCAAGTAGAAAGCACACACTGATAGAGATTTTGCAAGTACAAAATTTCAAAAGCAACACATTGAACTGCTGAGATCGAAACGGATGAGTTGTGCCGCGAAAGTGGAAGTTGTTATTGAGGATCCAGAAGACAAGTGCAACCACATATGAGGATGCGTTGCGCTGTATCGCAGTTAGACTACAAGTAAGGACTGTCTGTAACCATCCCCATGGTTCAATGGGATAGGCTGCTAGCGGTAATTTGAACTATGGTTTTATACGGGTTAAAGGGCATTGACTTACAAGCCCCGTTGGGTGGTCTGATAGGTTGGTGGAAAACGTTAAAGGAACAAAGCAGTTAGTAGTTTTACTGTCAAAATAATGAACTTATCGTGTTTGATGCAGTAGCCCTGCACTCTGAGCGTTTCCATAGTTTCAATAGGTGAAAAAAGTAAATCCAAGGTATTTCCCGAGAGTAGGATGGAGAGTAGTGTCAAGTACCAAAATGTAAGTGGCGGAGTAAGTCATCCAATCGACTTTTAACTATGGCTAGCGTGGGTGTAGAAACAGCCGATTGGTGGAGAGCGTTCCATGACTAAGACACAAGAATGGAACAGAATTTTCTATGGCCCACCAGGCG
Source organism: Dicrocoelium dendriticum (assembly GCA_944474145.2). Taxonomy (NCBI): domain Eukaryota; kingdom Metazoa; phylum Platyhelminthes; class Trematoda; order Plagiorchiida; family Dicrocoeliidae; genus Dicrocoelium; species Dicrocoelium dendriticum. Next base: position 2,531,094 of record OX104067.1, on the reverse strand, counting down.
GCTGTATTGTTCTGCCAATTTCAAGGAGTGGCATCTAAGGTTAGTGTTACTGTTGAGTTGCAGTAAAGAGCGGCACACATGATTTGGATTGTGTAAAATCAAATAGGTCATAATGAAGTCGCCTAGTAATCGGCGATACCGCCCGCTGAATACTCCCAAAGGTTTCAGCCTCTGCTCGTACGGAAAGTGCCGCATTCCAATGATGTTGAGGTTGGTCATTGCAGAAAGGTCGTGCTTCAGCCGTGGCTGCCAGGCTTGGATTGCGTATTCGACATGGGGACGGACATACGCATTCAGCTTCTGTCTGAAAATAGTGGTGTCTAGTTGTCCGAAAGCACGTCGTAGCAAGCCGACGTGCTGGCCATCAGTTTTTGAGGCCTTTGCGGATTGCTTGGAACAACCCAAGTTATCCTGAACAAGGACGCCAAGGTCGCGTTCGACGGATGATCGCTGCAGTACTTGCGTTCCTAGCTTGTAGGAATAGGTACTCTGGTGTCGTTTGGAGAGTACCTTGCATTTGTCCACGTTGAACTGTAACAGATTTCAGGTTGACCAATCACCTATCATATCTAGGTCACACTGAAGGAAATTCTGATCGACATCCGCCGAAATCCGGTGCTATATCTTGACATTGTTAGTAAACAGCTGGAAATTTGAAGTGATCTTCCGTGCAAGGTCATTATTGAATACAGAAAACAACCGTGGACCTAGAACTCTGAGTCCTGGGGCACACCAGACTCGACCGATATGGGTTCAGATAGAGAACTCCGGACTCTCACCATTAATTGTCATTGCAGGAGAAAGCTGGCGATCCAGCTCAAAAGAGGGTCACCGATGCCGTAATATGAGAGCTTGGAAACGATAATCCGATGATCTGAACGATCGAACGCTGTCGATAAATCCAAGCAGATCACATCAACGGCCACTGTAGCGTCAGCTGACTCGGTCCAACTACTCCGTGCGAATAATAAATTCGTTGTGCACGATCGCTGTCGACGAAAACCGGGTTGCTCGGGAGCAATAAAGTTACAATTTTCTAGATAACACACCAACACATCAGCAACGATGGATTCCACAGGGAGAAGGGACACTGAACAGTGGTTTGAGCGTTCAGTCCTGCTTTCGCCTTTGTGAATCGGAGTTATTATTCCAAGTTTCCACATTGCAGAAATCTGGTTCTGGTCTAAGAAGCGCTGGAAGAACTGTGCCAAAGGTTTTGCCAGTTGTCTTGCTGTTGCTCCCAGTGTTTCTGAGCGAATGGTGTCGACCACTGGCGCAGAGACGTCAGCTGCCGCAAAACAGCTTTGGCAGTAAAAATGGTGTGGGTGAGTCCTGGAGGCGGGAAAACAAAAGTTGGAAGATGGCCTGATGGTAAGACACTCTGAAATGTGGGAGCATATTGCGTCCGCAACGCGTTTGCTGCTTCTATGGCTGTTCTAGTTAGACCATCAGTCGTCCGGAGCGGAGGAATTCCCTAACTCACCTTACGACGTCCGCTGACATACTGTACAGCAGTTTGTGGATAGCGCTGAAAGTTTTCGCCATATTCTGCTGATATGCGACTTTGTCATCTCTGGGAAGTTGAGTGCATTGGTTACGATGGGCTACGAAGTAGTCCCAATTATCTGGCGTTGATGATGATCTGCACTCTGGCAAGACTGCGTTGTTTATAGTCATCCATTTTCCAGTTCCGCTCCTCACGAAAGAAACGGTTTTGGGTCCACTGAAAACCCTTGTCTCTGAGGCGTCCGTAACCAGTTGATTGAATTTGATGACGAATTCAAGCCAAGCGACTTTCGGATGGCCTTCAGCGAGGAACGACCAGGTTGTGGCACTCACGTGCTGGGGTAAGCGGTCGTAGCGCGTAATGGTGCGCACCATTTCAGTATTCTGGTGGCGATATTCCACATGGCAGATGAGGCCGAAACCGATGAGTGCATGATCACTGCGACCCAAAGAGCATTCTACAATCAATACATCAATCATATGTTAGTGAAAACAAGATCCAGAACGAAAGGTCTATTACTTGTTTTAAAACGAGTGGGCGTAATGACGTGATTGTATAGTGGAACACTGGTTATAAGCTCTTGCAGATCTGCTCCGAATATAGCAGGAGTTAATAAACAATGTACATTGAAATCGCCCAGGATAAGGATGTAACTGCGCTTTCGCTTTAGGCTGCATTTTAAAGCTGTCACAAGTTGGCAGTCTACTTCCGGCGTAGAGTTTGGGGGAGGGGGCGGGATACCAACGCTATAATGCAAATGTCTCCGCCATGTAATTCTAAGCGACGCCAAGGAGAATCGGCGAACTGTAAGTCTGAATGCTCAGCGGCTTCGCACTGCAGCTCGCTTCGGTAATACAGAATTACCCCTCCTCTTTTCGTAAGCCTGTCGATTGGTATGAGTGACGCCCCGCAGCGAGACTTCAGCGTTTGTCATCCCAGTGTGAAACCGATATTATTGCATGGCTTCGGAACTTGGCAATCCTTGAGTTCAACCAGCATAATGAAGGAGACTTGAGCATTTGTATAAAGGCAGGATAGCTTCTCAGTCTCTAGGAGCCCACGAGGAGCCAAACAGTCAAGTGTGGAAGAATGCCGACCGGTGCGAGGCCGGCCGTTATTCGTTTTCTTTGTTAGGATGATGATGACACGTCGTTCGAAAACTGATTTGGCCAAGCTACGTCCTATTCCTTGTCCGGACCTGTTGCAGAATCGCGTGACCGGGCGGTAAAGTGATGCTCCTGCGTAATTGCTTTTTCTTGTAGGCTCGTGTTTGGTCTTCGCAAGGATTCAGCGGCTCGTAACCGAAGTTCAGATGGAAGGCTTTTACGATATCTCCACCAACGTCCTAACACTTCCGTTGCTATCTGCTCTGACTGAACCAGGAGTTTTAAGATTCTTGGTCCGCTTCCTCTATAATTTGGTGAGAGACGTAGCCTTTTGAGCGATCACGCCACAACGTTGTCCAAGGAAAGTGTTTCATGAATGAACCGCCACTGTTTCAAATCGTGATTATCGGCCTCATGAAAATTGCGGGAATGCAGTTCTGGCACGCCATAAATAAAGATGATGCTTAGACAACCCAGCTTGCTAGGTCCATCTGTGATGTTTATTTTCGGTCCTCCCGTACTTTAAGAGACCTCAGGATAGATGCGTACCTTATAAGGCCCGTTTTGTCGCGCACTTGCAGAGAGGAAAATCCTTTCTACGTCATTGGACGACTGCAGTGTTGCCCTAATAATTCTGGGTTCGCCATAGTGTGCAGAGTTCGGGTGACGAGTAAGTCTCATTAGCTTTGTGGGTTAGGCTTTTACGTTCCTTGAAATGCACAGTGAGTTCCACTGGCCTTGGTCGTCCAACAACTTACTCCGCAATGTGTTGGCGGTAAATTCGGAGACATTGGTACACACGAAAGTCAGGGAGTTATTATTGGAGCCATTTTTTGTTGGACTGCAAGGTAGGGTAATTGTTGGGCCTGACTTTATGCCAAGTGATGACGGTATACTGTTTGTCGCTCTGTTGGCGTTAAACGGTGGTTCCAACAGAAAAGACACAAAAGGTAGCATCCTGAGGGAATTTCGCAGCGATCTCTGCATATGTGACTGTAGCCACGAGGGATTTGAACTTGACCAGAGACCCTTGGATCGCAGATGCAGTAGATTGGTGTTCGGCTGTCCTAACCTTGGTACTGATATAAGTTGTCAAGACCGACTGAATTTGATCGATCACACGTTTCGAGTGGTGCCTGATCTTCGGGGTCCTGATTATCGCTTGTAAATTAGAGCTACGGTCTATTTTCACCTGACGTGGGATGGTCGAATTCGCAGTAAAAACCAGATATCCTCTCGGGAGCTATTTCGGTCTCTCATGTGTTGTAAAGAAAGATTTACACATTTTGGATGATACCGTCTGAAATTGTGTGAGCAAGGTAAAACAGGTTGGACCAATCAGTTACATTCAGCGGACCCACATTTACTCTTCGACTGGAGCCCTTTTCGATCCGCATCCACTTACTTTCTGTTACTTGGCTTAGTGTTGCTACCTTACACGGTAGGCTGGTTGCCGTTACGCACTTCTGATTGGTCGGTTGCGCCCCCTGGTCAGACGGGTGAATGCGGCCACTTTGTGTCTTGGTCACACACTGCTCTGTGGAGTGAGAGAGAACGCGATAAAACCAACCTGCCCTGACTTGAAACGGATGCACGCTGGTTTCAGTTCACACGCCAGTCCGAACGCCGCACTGTCAGGTGACTGCCGGTGAGAGTTTTGATCCCGTTCGCTAACCGAAGCGCTATTCGCGACAGGGCGGTTGACACGACTGCAAGGTAGATCGATCGCCGTCAACCAATACAACTGGTCAGACGATGTGGACGGCTGGCTGAGCAATCTCCAAAACCTGTAAGACGATTTAAATGATAAGACGATGGAATAATTCTTATGCTTAAGGATTCACTTGATAGAGCTGGTAATTCAGTGTCCGCTGAGTGAAACTTGAGCGATGCGTGATGAAGTGCGTAGGGAAAACCCCACTACAAGGTGGAACACAGGATAATTGGAAAAGATTTGCACAGTATTCACAAAAACTGATGAAGATCCTTCCAATTTTTATAGTGATGGAAAGTGCACACATGATAATCCAAAGCCCGTTAAGATGGCACGCAGATAATGGACATAGTTTACAAGTTGTTGGAGCCTCGGTTTTGTGTCCACTTGTCAGTGACCTTGAGGTCGCAAACAGGTTGCTGATGGAGTCGGAGGAGTTGCACCACTGACAAGATTCAATAGGACGGAAAAGTCGTCTGGTGGTTGTTTGGATTCGTAATAAGAGATTCTGGCTTCCGAGTTGCTGAGAAGAATAAGTAAATTCTCATCCCAAATGCTGCTACACACTAGTAGACACTTGAGGTATTGGTATATGGGATTACTAACAGGAGCATTATGAGCAGTGCTCGAGCCTAACACCGGTTGTGTTGAAGAGAGTTTTACGCGTTTAATCCTACCTCTGTTTCGTGAATGATGGACGCGTAGGCGAGGTCACATGTCGCCTACGCTATCCAGATGTGGTTCACTTGGACAAAACATGACCCCGCTGATGATGAGAATCAATTAGGAAGGGGGACAACAATGGTAAAGGACTGCTTCACCTCACTTTCCAGTGCGAATTAGATACAAGTTCTTTGGTGAACAAGATCGTCTCCTGCGATGCAATCACATATTAGGGTATTAGATCCTCAAAAATTGAAATCACCCAAAATACTCAGCCACAATACAAAAATGAGAGGCCAGTATTTGAAGATGGCCACACAGTACAGCAGGTTGGAAAGCCACCGGAACCTTTTCTCAATTCATGTACCTCCATCGTGGAACGTATTTCGTCATTCTATCATCTTCCGTTCTGCGGTAACTAACTTCTAAATTCGATGTATTACACCATTTGCGTTGCATAAATAAATAAGGTCACATGTTTACCGAAAGGTGGTATACGGCCTCATAAGTGGGAGCGATCATTTTTACACTGATTCGGTTTAAGGGATTATGCGACCTAAATTCATAATAAAAAATTAAAATAATAGAATTCCGGATGATCCGTATTCCTTAGTATCCTAGACCCAGCCACCTAATAAGTAAAACTTACCGATATTTGTATCATCCTAGTTTGTGAGGCACAGCAGTAGATAATATAATAGGAATGGTAAAACAAGTTGCACGGACACAAGTTTAGTTCTGTGGGTAATGATATGGAGGGGAGAAGCTGGTTGCAAGCAACTAGCTGTCGGTATGTCATACTCGCTTCTGTCAATGATCCCAGACATCGTCGTTTTTCAAAGACTTTCAACACATTTGACATAGTGAGGAAAGTCTGTAGGGAATTTACAAATGCGACATGATTAACACTCATGCGTATCTGTGGGGGTAGTTTGTTCCACTGATCGGCATATCTCATTAAAAAGAAATGCTGTCGTTTTACGACTTGCAAGGTTGAGGATAGTAAGTAGCCGCCATTGCGTGTGGAGTAGATTGCAGTCATTTGCAGCTCAAGTGCGGTGCTGTCTACGTGAATTCGTTGGTTACTAAGGTTGAAGAATAGAAGGAGGTTGTTCTCTAAGCGTTTTCGCGAAAAGAGGATCTATGATTTAACCGAAGTTACCGGGACACGGATAACATTACCAGTCTATGTGAACACATGAAATTTACGGTAATTCCACTGCTATGCGTTTCTTTCTGGATGCATTCATTTTTGGTCTCACTCGTTACGGTAATTTTTAAGTATCGGCTTTTTTATACGTGATAATTCCCTTGTTCCACTGAGTAATGCCTAATGGAACGAATGCGTTTGGTGCTCACTTCAAACTCAATCTCAACTGAAGGTTGCAGTGGATTACATTAATACAAAATTGCCACATTCCATAGTCTAGTTCGTCGAAAGTATCAAAGACAAGAGCACAAGTTGTAACGACTCACGCTGCATAGGGCGGAAGCCGGAATTTGGCACAGAAACTGCCGTGGAGTTCGTTGATTATTGCGGGCAGTTACCTCAATGGATCGACGTTTTAAAACAACCCAATGCAAAAATGTGTCTAGTGTAAACTAAGATGAATACTTTAGCGAGCACCGTAACCTAGACAGCCAAACCAAGTAGAAGGATAACTGTAATATTTTCGATTTGAGGAGTATGTTTTTTAGGCGCGCACACTAATATACTAGTAAATATTTACAGTATATAGTCTCGAGAAGTTTAAAATGTTTCGAAATATTGGTAGCTCGGGTTGATGAAGCAATTGTTCATTTGTTCTAAGAGCTGGGCGGTTTTGTCGCAAACATTTCACCACCATGCGAAGTGGCAACAGTGCAGTGGTTTGTGGCATGCAATCTTACTAAGTGAATCCTCCATCCATGATCAACGCGCAGGTGACTTTTGAACTTGGCAGTGTCGATTTAGGTCCCGTGACCTCTACCCACTTTCCCCAAGGCCAAAGTCGGCGCCCGATTACGACAGAAAGAAATAACTAACATTTTGTCACGCGGTTTAAGGCAGAACAACTCGGGCGCCGACTTTAGCCTTCGGGAAAGTGTGTAGAGGTCACGGGACCTAAATCGACACTGCCACGTTCAAAAGTCACCTGCAGGTCGATCATGGACGGAGGATTCATTTAGTAAGATGGCACACCATATATCACTGCACTGAAGATGCCACCTCGCATGGTGGTGAAACGTTTGCATCAAAACCGCCAAACTCGGAGAACAAATGAACAATTGGATCACGAGAAGTGTCTATAAAAAGAAAAATTCTGGAATTCGCATGAATCAGTAAGCTTGACAAACGATTAATTACGGTGGGAACCAAAGACCCAATTCGCGATGGAGTACGAAACCAATTTGATTACAAGGGACTGCACCACACTCAGTTATTCCATTCTCCAGCGAATACCTCGGTGGATTGAGGGAACAGAAAAATGATCGTATTGCATATTTGCCATGTGAATCAGCAAGCGTCAGAAAAACTCTATTTTATTCGTAATCAGGGTAGTCGTTTTTGCATCTCGAGAATCCGATTAGCCGATTACGTAACGGGTGTTCGCTTCTTCTTCCCTGTAATATACCAGGGACAGTTAGTGTTACGGGACTCATTCTTTCAGGGACAAGCGTTTAATCGACAAGGTCAACTCAGCATGTTTTGCAGGCCAAACTCCCCGACATAAATTGCAGTCCAAGTCCATAACTAACAGCCCTTCTGAGTCGATGAGGTTCCTCATTTGACTCAGTTAAAAAAAACAGGGAATGACTAATGCGAATGTCAGTCAATCCGGGTCCAGTAATCCAATCCATTACGCCCGTCTCCTATTGGCTGTCTGGCTCACAGTGTTGGTCCATTAGTTCACTCTGATTTGACACTCCCATCACAGTTAGTATCTTTTCCTTGGCCAAAATTTATTGCATGATCGCTGAGCTCGACTTTCAACCACTCCTTTTTTGTCCCAAAATTCGGTCTTTAGCCCAGACACTACTCAGCCAATAATTCGGTCCGACGGATTGCCGCGCTGTATAAGTATCACGACATACCATCTGATTGGATAGTCTCAAGATAAACTGGGAAGTGACTCGTGACATAGTTGACATTCGAACCCTGGTGGACTCAAGCCGATCGTAACTAATTGGTTTACTAATGAGTAGGAAGATTTTTGATGGAGTTTGACGTGATCGTCTCACGCCTGATTTGACTAATGACTATTGATCGGAACTCGAGGTCAGTGGCCTCCCACAGGAAACAGAAAAGACCGGTTCGGACGCGCAGAGAGGAAGCGTGGTGTATTGGCTGATCACACCACTAAATGTAAGTGTCAAGTGGAACATTCATGTATGGTGTATAAAGCTCCGATGGAAACGTCTAGAAGAGCCAACCTACGACCAATCAAGCGTGGCCGCTTTCTTGTTAATTGACCAGTTCGCTCCGTTGGCTACATGTTCCTCCAATCGATACAGGAGAGTGATGGCTCCCCGACCATGCTTTGGCACCGTAGCAGCGATCAGCGCCTTGACTGCTTACCTCGTAATTTCCTTCCTAACAAAGTTCTTCCAAATCGTCCCAATAGCTCACAAGCCAGATGTCTAACCAACACCTGCAATGGCCCCAGACCATGGTTTTGACCTAATGGTTGCCGACCGCCTTCAGTATTGTATCTCACGACTCAGATTATGACTCGCCTTTATTTTTATAAGCGAAGTCAACCGACTTCGTAGTAATTAAAAGCATTAACATTTCCGAGGAAAACGAGAAGTTTGCGTTGCAGTATAGACTTATCTTTGGATGGAATTTGTAGTGCATATATGATGAAAAGACTTCATAGAGCATACACGATTACCTGAAAATTATAGGTTCCCAAAAAGGCGTTGTAATTTTGCTCAGGGATCAAATTGCGGATGAGTAAGCAGGTAGCAAAGAAATCAAGTATTATATGTCTCGTTTTGCTTATATACGAAAGATATAGCACACAACAATGAATGCTTACCGGTCCGGACGGGTAACCCGTACGTCGGGTTCGTGTCCCCGTCGAGGCAGATTATTATACAAAGTTTAATCGTGGCTACTACTTTCTACAAAAACTACACTACTCACAAAATCACCAATAAGGTAAATTTACCATCGCCCTTTGAACATCTGGAGGACAGGTACTTCGGCTCATTAAGAAGCAACGAGTGAGCGAGCCAATCTGCAACACCAGGACAGGTACTGGCTTATTGGCAATACGTCGTGAACCAAGCAGAAGTCATGTATTAAAAATTGCGCACCTGAACGTCTGTCATCGGTAGCTCAGTTGGTAGAGCAGCGGACCGGTAATTCGTACGTCCGCGGTTCGAGTTCGCGTCGAGGCGGATTATTACGCAGTCTAGTTGTTGCTTCTACTTTCTACAAAAGTTACACTACTCACAAAACGAACAATCATGTAAATATAAGAACCTAACTGCATGTTGCTCGTTCAAGAATTATGCAGTCCACTGCATACATGCCACTACGTGGAGCACCTCTGTGTCTACAACTCGGTCACTCCAACCGATACGATTAATACAGCGCAGACACTGTTAGTGGAACCGCCCGAGATATCGCACATCCTTCCGATAAAGCGTCCAGGTTTCGCTGCCGTATAGAAGAACGGACAGCAACATAGACCTGTATACCAGCAGCTTCGTCCCGAGAGTGAACTGGTGGTTGTTCCACACACGATATTGCAGATTGCCAAATGAAGTAGCCACCTTCAATACGCGGCTGCGCAACTCGCTCGTCACCTGCACGTCGGCTGTCGTTACGCTCCAAAGGTAGCAAAATCTCGGAGTGGATTCCAAGTCTTCGTCGGCAACCTGTATCTGAGGCAGGCTCACAGACGCCATTCCGGGGGAAGACTGACAGACCGTTTTGCTTGTGTTGATGGTGGGCCCGAATTTGGACGCTGTCGATGCCAAAGTTGACATCATGTGTTGCAGCTCATTCACGCGGTGTGCGAAAAACGCACAGTCGCCAGAGAACAAAAACATACGGATAGTTGTCTCACAGATTAGGTTTTCGCATCGAAACGATGGATGTTCAGCAAACCACCATCAATATGGTGCTCCACACGAACAGCGTAAGCACAAGCGGCATCAAAAGTACAAGACAGCATCGCATGAAAACATATAATAAACAGGGCAGGAGCTAAGACACAGCGTTGCTTCACACCATAGATAACTGCAGACTCAACCTAGGTCTGTCCACTCAGCTGCACCCTTGCCCGCATACCACTGTGCGGACATTCAATTAAACTTACAAAATTATTCGGACAACCAAACTTACTCAACTGAAACCATAATGCCTCGCGGTTCACTGTATCATAACGTTAGTGAAATCAACACTGAACGAGTATATCGGCCGGTGTCCCTCTGTACTTCTCCGGCAAGTGAGGAGCTGCAAGAACCATATCTATGGTGCTGCTACGCTAACGGAATCCACATTGCTCTTCTACCACGTTCGTCTCCACAACCTGACTGACGAAGCGGTTGGGCAGGATTCGGGCAATCACCTTGCCCACACAGCTCAGTAAGTTGATGCCACGATCAATTGCGCAACATTTCTAGCTACCTTTGCCCTTGTACAGAGATAGCACAAGGGCATCCTTCAGCTCAGGAGGCACCAAATAGTGCAACACATTCACCAACGCAGGTCTGCCGTGTTTCAATACTTCAGGCGTGATCCTGTCGGCACCGGCACATTTGTCGCTTCGCAGCTGAGCAAGTGCTCTCTGCGTCTCATCCAGTGTCGGTGTGCCGGCAAGACACGTCTTCATCTTTTGTTGTTGCAGCCCACGCAACATAGTCCAGCCCATCTCTGAACGTTTGTTCAAGAGAGGATAGAAATGTTTTTGTCAGATCTGTATTTTGCTTACAGTCTGCAATAAGGCAGCGTCTGAAGTAGTAGCAAGCAGTGTTCTAAGTGGCTCCAACCTCTGTTCATACACCGCCTACAAGAAGTCAAAAAATTCCTTGTCTTGGTGGCATCCAGTATAACATTCCATCTGCTTCGCCTTCGCCGTCCACCATGCAATTTTTAAGCGATGGAGCTCTCCAGTCAGCCGCAGAAGAATCCTGCGAAGTACACTCTTCTACCCTAAGTCACTGGGGTAAGCCACATGTGCAGCAAATGTTGCATATTTCACAAACACTGTGCGCCAACCGTCACATTGTTACCATCAAATTAAACAGGCCGCTTACCGTTAGCGTGCCCGATGGTCTCGGCAGCAGCTGTCGCCTGGTAGCGGATGTGGTGCCAGAGGTCGCCCACTGTGGTTATGCAGTCCACATCACACAAATGTGTAGCCATCGTCTTCGCCAGCTCCAGCGTCTTCTCCACAGTACCAAAGGAAAGAACGTTATATTTCTGCCGGTTCACAGCAGGAGTGAAATATATCGACTAACGAAAATATATGTACAGTTTGATCCGCAGTAACTTGTGATCAGTGCCACACTCAGCTCCACGCGGTACACGTCTCAAGCGTACTTCACGCATCTCATGCTGACGTACGATGACGCAGTCGAGCAGGTGAGCGTGACCACTCCTTTGGTACGTTCGAGTTGCTATATCACTCGCACTCAGTGCAAACCGAGTGCTCGTGATCGTCAAGTCGTGAGTGGCACACAGTGAGAGCAGCCTGTCACCGTTTGCATTTGCCGAACCAATATCATGCGGACCGATAACATCTGTCCACACCGATGTCTCATGCCCAACGCGCGTTGAAATCGCCCAGCCGAAATCGTCTGTCGCTCCTCGACATAGACGGTATCACTGAGAATAGCTGAGTGTAGAATTGATCACGCATGTCACCAGAATAACACATGGTCGGACTGTACATGTTTAAAGAAGTGCCAAACTTACATCTTCCGAGTCGTAGGCGAACAGTCATCAGTCGCGCGCTGATGCCAGTTGGTTCATCCATTAGCTGGCCATTTATGCGAGCAGGTAGGGCGAATCCGACCAATATTCAGGTGGTGTTGAGTTGGCGTTTCCAATCCAGTAGAACGTGTAGCCGGCACCAGCTTCATGTAACTTACCTTATTCAGAAAGCCGGGTCTCGTTGAGAGCCGCAATATCAATGTTGTAGCGCGCCAGTTCCATCGCGACCAGTGCAGTACGGCGCTCGGGATGCTCACTAGAGTTCCGGTTCAGTGGTGTGCGCACGTACCAGCACCTGATGTCTATTGGTTTCTGCACAGGCATACGATTGCATTGGCGTGCAGTCGAACGCGTGCTGGTGGTTCTGCTGCGGAGATGTGCTTGAGAAACTTGCCCGGAGCCTTTGACTCAGTAACCTGATCCACAAGACAGTGGGTGATCTGGAGATTTGCTTGAAAGACTATACACGGAGCCACCGGCTCAATAGGCTGATCCACAAAGCAGTGGATGGCGTGCTTGATGAATTCTTCCCGGAACTTTTGACTTCATAGCCTGACCCACAAGGCAGTAGGAAGCAAGTCCAGCCCGGGAGTGTGATTGCAAAGACCCATTGGGGGATCGGCTTGAAGTATGCACACAGGCTTTGAAGATCTGGAACGATTCGTATGTGTTTTGCGACCGTAATAGGATATGCACCTGAGATCAAGACCAGACGCAGGATGGTTTTGGCGGGTTTGCACCGATTGGACCAGGGGCTACCTGAATTGAGGTACGCGGTATCAAGCCAGTGAGCACCAGGAGGTGCCCTCCCACCTTCAGAGAAAACCTTTGGCGCTAGTACTCTACGTCAATCGACCTGTGAGCTTATAACCAGTGAATTCGTTCTCTCGTATGGCTACGTTTTAAGGGAAGAGAGCAATCGACTACTTCCTAACCTCCGAAGAATAGGGGGTATGTATTAGAATACTGGTAGGGCGCCGCAACCTGACAGGAGAACGACTCTGGTCCACAGCCAAAGCCTTCAATTAAATATACACCCGGAAGACAGCGGGTCTAGCACATGGTCAGTTCACTGAAAAAGCGGCTTGGTGTGTCCTGGCATTAAGCTAGAACAAGAACATGATCCAATTTTCACCTAGCGGTCACCACAAGGAGGCTTCCAGGACTTGAGCCCACGGCACAACATTGTGTAGAAAACGGTAGAAATATTAGCGCGCGAACTAAGTTTGAACAGTTGCGATAATGGCGTTTTCCGCTTGCATTTCAGAGCAGCGCGTGGGTGCTGTGACTGAAGAGGAGCAGGAAGACAGAGAAGACTGTTAATCGTAACGTCCTTTGCCTTTTCTTTATATTGGTTTCCTCTTTACAGTGGCTACGTGTTGCGTAGTACAAGTTCCTGTCCCGCTCTTGGACTTCTTTTAGTGTTTATGCTAGGAAAACAAGAAAGCAATCCAAAGCATCTTTTGCACGTGATGAATGGACGATGGAAAATCAACATTTGCTGTGGATACTATTTCTAGTGCCCTTGAAATGTTAGCACTACAAGCTCCGTGTTTCAATGTGGGCCCACGGTTTCGAGGCCTGAAAAGTTCTCCATCGGAATGCCATACGGTAGATTGGAGAAACAAGCATAACGTTTTGTACAACACTTTCCTCCGTCGCAACGTGGTGATGTCCTCTTGAGTTTAGTTGCAGGAGAGGCTTACGACATCGCTGCAGACAGCGGCGTTTGGAACAGAAAATGACGACTCGAACCTTTAGTAGTTTGCGCCATTTACGCACAGCCGCTTTCGGAACTCCGCCGACAGTTTCACACTCGATGCAAACTTCCGGAAGAAAAGATCCGGACTTTCATCGTGAGTTGAGACACCTAGCAGACCGTGCTTATGAGGAAGAAACAGCAGACCAATGCGAACAACGCGTTTTGGAATAATTACTGCAAGGAATCCAGAGACGCTCTGTTGGGAAGCAATTTATGCTACATGATCCTAACCGACTGGATACAGCGATTCAGCAAGGCAAAGAGCTGGAAGGTGTTGACGAGGTCTTGGGCAACACCAGCGCGACCGATACCATATTTAGCTGCTCTGCTCGTAATAAACAAGAAAGAGATGATTATGCGCATTGTCTTGAACTGGTTCGCCAAGTCCAACCAGATTCAAGCTACATGATGTCGAAACCTGATCCGCATCGAAACAATGTCCGCAGTTGGAACTCTAACCCTCGCCAATTTCAGCCACCGGGCGAGCCCTCACGTGAACGACGGCGTCCAAACGATCTTCACACCTAGCAGCTCCAGGTAAGTCGTTTACAAACTTCACGTGAACCATTACACGAAAGGCCGCATCCAAACAATGTCCGCAGTTGGCCGTTTTCAACCTTCAGCTAAGTCATCACATGAGACTACTTTCACAGTACTTTCAGTGTCCAGCAACATCAAGAGAAATTTCCCGCTTACTCCAGATATTCATATTTCTGGGGTTCCGCTTGTCGAGTTAGTTGATACCGGGGCATGCAAAAACTGGTGTACCAGCTTTTAACTGGATATGCCTCTGAATCATGCCCATGCCGTTTTACGGCCGTCAACGGGAAACACTAGTCACACGCGATTCCATACAGGTGCCAACCGTCATTGCTAATAAGAAACTGCAGCTTAACTTTGTCGTCGACCTCATCTCTTTCGCCGTCATCATTAGGATAGACTTGCTAGATAGACTGAAGTGTTAGTTAGATTTGATGAGATCGCAATTAATCACTGATACCTGTGCTGTTCCGCTTTACTGTCATACATGCGTGGTTTTGAGGAGTACTCGGTCCGTGGGGCCTTGGAAGGCATCTCGTGGATAGATGAGTTGATGCAGCCACTAAACTCGACTAGTGATGCTTTTCCCCTGCGACGTTTGGAAGACATTTTACCGAAACACTCAGACGCTTTCGCATGGGGGATAGGGAATATTGCGCACACCGCTATTGGGAAGCACACCATCAACACCGGTGATGCTAAATCTGTGGAGTGCCCACTGAGACTGATTCCAACTCCTTGGCAGAGCGAGGTACACAAAATGCTCGATGAAATGCTTGAGATAAATCTCGTCCAACCATCCACTTCCCCATGGACGTCACCCATTATTCTGGTGAAGAAGAAGAAGAGTGGTAGTCTCCGATTGTGTGTGGATTATAGACATCTTAACCAGGTAACGCGGCGGGACGCTTTTCTTCTCCCCAGAATCGACGATTTGTTTGATGCACTTGGTAGTTCAACGTGTTTTAACACACTCGATCTTGCTTCTGGCTACTAACAGGTGGAAGTGGGGGAGAGCGACCAAACGGAAACTACTTACCTCGTGTCTTCAAACTTGTACGAATTTCAGACTATACCGTTTGGGTTAACAAACATCTCCGCGACATTCCAGCGTCTGATGCGGACTGTACCGTATGGATTGATCTCACGGAAGTGTCTCGTCTACTTGGACAATGTCGTTGTGCATGAGCAGACGAAGCAGAGCACTTGAACAACCTGGCCGAAGTACCGAAACCTCTAATCGAGGTGGGTCTCAAACTCAAGCCATGGAAGTGCTACTTACTACGGGAAGAAGTGGTGTATCTCGGACACATCATTTTGGAGTCAGGTATGCGAACAGGTCCCCACAAGACGAAACAAGTAAACTCGTGGCCAACCACTACATGCACTGAGCAGTTTGCCCCGGCAACTTGTCCCAATATTTCACCACTAGACACTCGAAGCATGGAAGCTAAGTGATACGCTTCGAACGCGGTAGCACCAGTTTTTACCGGTGTTCGCGTGTTTTGCTTGGTGCGCTAAAGTGTAGCAGCGGCCTCAGCATGCGGAAGCGGCCCAGGTGCAATATCGAGTGTGTCAGTATGAGATCAAATCGAAGCCGACGATATGACAGGGCATACAACCCTAGTCCCCTACATCGGTCCTCGTACGATGTTGTGGCCGACTGATCACGATGTCTCTCCTAAATCATGTTGCATTGGCTGCCTGAAACAGAGCAACTCCCTTTACATTGGCTGTAACCCGGACGGTTAAAAACTTGCATATTCTGTTTGTTACATTTGTTTTACCTCGGAATTGCGTGCCAATAAACATCCTACGTTTTCCGGTGCCTCCTTGAGACAACATTTCGGCCTCCCGAGCGCAAAGATGAACCTTTCCATTCAGACCCATCTCCATTGGGGACTGATTGCCGTAGCAGTACAACATCAGATGCCTGGTTCCGTTGGAAAACTCCCTTCCAAAACCACCTGGATTTAATCAGCGATGTCTATTCGGCACTTAATGAGGAAAACAGATTGAAACCGCTTCGACATTTACCCGGAGATGAAATGGTAGCGACATTTTGATGATTTGGGCCATCAAGGATTTAAATTGGTTACAGCAGCTTTCAGTGCTCTCGATCTTACATGGATTCCCAAATGAATGTGTATACCGCAAGATACGTTTCTTCCCGCATGCATCAGGACACAAGCGAACCGTTGAAGGATTTCGTTGCCCGGTTAAGTCGCGCAGTACGACCTTGTGATTATTCCTCCATTCCGCAAAAAAGATCGAAGGCGGTATTCTGACTCAGCAACTAGTGTCTGGAATCGCTGACAATCGTATACGTGAGGCACGGTTGCAGGAAGAGGCTTGCACACTAACGTGTGATCGAGTTTGCGAGTTGGCAAGAATGAAAACTGAAATTTCACTGCAAACGAAACAGTTCTGTTCGACCAATCTTCCCGACAATTACCAGCGGACAAGCCATCTTGTTATTGCTGTGGAAGCGCTTCGCACAAAGCTAACTTTCCCGATTGTCGCGCGCGCAGTCTTAAGTGCAAAAAGTATGGCAAAATTGGGCACTACGCCCGATGTTGTCGGTCGCAAGCCATCACACTTATCAACCACGATGCTACACCTAAAGGTCAGGCTGCGGATCCATCTCAAGTGAACATTTATTCCATCACCACTGATGCTAACACGTCAAAAAGTCTAACAATCTGTTATTGAACCAAAGTTTCTCTCCGCTGATATTCATACTGTGTCATTTTTTTTTACCATCAAAGGTACTGTTCCATTTGAGGTAGAACTAGATTCTGCTTCGCCAGTTACCATTGTACCTTTCCGCGTTTACCAGAGCTACCTATTCCAGCCCACTTTCCATGCACTTTGGAGTTACTTTAGAAACACCTTAACTATATTGGGATTTATTATGGTGCCTTTACAACTGCATTCGATCGCTGCGGACGTCGCAGTTTACGTTCCTTCAGATAACAGACAACCCTTACTTAGAAAAAATGCTTTGGTGGCTTTGCAAGTAGTGCTATCTTTCGACCACATGCTTGTCTCTCCCGTTAACGTGACCCACTGGAAGAAACGTTATCCTAAGCTTCTTCAGCAGTTCATCGGACGTATTTTATGTTCAGCGTTCATTTGGGGAATCGATCGGCAAAACGCTTTGACAAACTGAAAAGAAAGGTTGCATCCACGCTCCTAATTGCTATTTTTGATAAATCATGTCGTACTTTCGTGTCAACTGATACGTCTCATATTGGTCTCGGTGCTGTCCTGTCACAGCTGCAAAACGGAAAGGAAAATGTTATTTCTTACGCATCTCGGAAACTCTTAGACTCTGAGCGCCATCATTCAGCTGAGGAGAAAGAAGCTCTTACCTGTGTGTGGGTTTGTGAAAAATGTCATCCTTTCCTGTTCGGTCATCGTTTCACTCTACGAACTGATCACTCCGCCCTTACAGTCCTCCTCAGCAATGAATCTAAAAGATCGCGCTCAATGTGTATCGATTCTTGGTATGCTAAACTCCTAAACCACGAGTTTCAAATTTTGCACTGGCCGGGTTTGCAAAACAAATTTGCTGATGGATTATCTCGCTTACTCGTGAGGCTGGAGGATGACAAAGATAGATTCAGAGAGTCAGTATTAGTTTCCAGTCTTGGCTCCGACCTAACTGCGTTGACTATCGATGAGTTACGAACGGAAAATGCTAACGACCCGTTACTACATCAACTCAGCGAGTATGTGCAACAGGGATGGCCTAAGAACAACAAAGTCCCCGGTGAGTTCATTCCATGCTACGCAACCCGGGATGAACTCTCAGTGAGACGGTTGTCTGATGCGTGGTTCGGTGTTTAAAGTTAAAGGTCAGTTGGTAAACAAAATAATTGCTTGTGCACATGAAGGCCACCGGGGTATCGTTCGGACCAAAAACCGAGTGCAACATTAGTTCTGGTGGCCACGAATGGCATCTAGCATTGAGACATTTGTGATGAACTGTAACGCTTGTCACCTAGCGGACGAAAGTTCTCTGACAGATGAAGCCCCAATATAGCCTACTATTTACCCACTAAGGCCGTGGGCTAAGATCGCCATTTCTATTATGGGTCCTTTTGCTACCGCTCCTACAAATAAGAGAACACTAGTTGTTGCCACATGTCTTACAGTAAGTGGCCTGTAGTCCGCATGTGTGACCAAGTGATTACCTCGGTTGTGTTCCGTTTCGGACTACCGGAAGAAATAGTCACGGACAATTGTGTAGTCAAGACTTCACAATTTTCTCCAGTGCCATAACATATTCCAGAACTGCACCATTTAATCCTGTGACCAATGGCTTGGTCGAGCGGCTAAACTGATGCCTCAAGGAAGCCATACAAACTATGCAATTAGGACGGTCAGATTGGGAAGATGTTGTCTTAAATGCTGTATTTTCTTACAGAACTTGTGATCACAAGGCTACCGGAAGAACGCCGGCGAAGCTGGTATTACGAAGGCTCTTACGTACCAAACTAAATGCGGCACATAACCTGCCATCTGCGGGAGGTGCAGAAGTTTCAAAGCGCATAGCACATTACCAAAATTCCTACGCCAGATCCTCAACTCCTATGCAGTCTGGAGCATACTTTCGCGCTAAAAAAACGGGTTATGCCTAAAGTCCTCGGAGCGCTAACCTCACCGTTGCGAATTGCTCAGAGACTAGGTCCAGGGACCTATCGATTGGAAAACGGCCCAATTGCTGACGCACGTCGATTGCACAAGGCCCATGGACCAGCTACCCAGCGTCAAACTACGCCACCAAACACCAGGCTGAATCGCTGCTACCATGAAGTTAGCCTCGTCGGTCAACCAGACTTTCGTATCCTGTCGATCGATACCAGCCCGCGTGACGCCGCACTTCAAAAAGGGGGGTGGTTGTTGTGGCCGACTCATCACGATGTCTCCCCTAAATGGTGTTGCATTGGCTGCCTGAAACAGAGCAACTCACTTCTCATTGGTTGTAATCCGGACCGTTAAAGCTTGTCTATCCTGTGTGTTACCTTTGTTGTACCTCGGATTTGCGTGCCAATAAACATCCTGCTTTCTTGTTGCCTTCTTGATACAACATACGACATACCCCGTAACTTGGGGATGAGCCGGGTAGCTACATGTTGAACCCGTTCCAGTCTCTGCACATCATCTAGTATGATTGGACAATAGGCGGGTGAGCCGTACTCAAGAACCGGTCTTATCATGGAAAAGAACAGGCGAGTGGCAATCACTTCAGACCAAATGCAGAAGCTGCGTCAAAACACCAATAACAGTTTGTTCGTGTTATCGACGGACTACAGATCAAAGCGTACTACACCTAGATCATTTACGGAGCTTGTGGGATGCAGCGGTTGGCCGACCACTGTGTACATTCACCCATTATCATCCTTCCCAAAACTCATAGATGACAACTAGACCAGGTAGACCTGCAGATCAACTTCTGCAGATCACAGGGACAGGCGGACGAGGTCCCGTTGAAGGAAGTCACAGTCGTCCGGAGAACCAATAAACCACCACATCTTCAGGTCATCCGAGAACAATGCGTAGGGTGACCGAAGAAGATGAGGTACTTCGTTGATGTGGATAATAAACAAAACGGACCCCAGTAATGCGTCTTAGGGTACGCCGCTAGTGGACGAGTACCATTCCTTTAGGTGGTCATCTACCCGTTCCCGCCATTTTCCCCCATTGAGGAAGTCACTGATCCATTGGTGTAGTGCGTCACCAACACCACACATCTTCCGCTTGTGGAGGAGGACCTCATGGTTCACTTTATCGCAAGCTTTACTAAACTCAAGGCGGATAATATCTACACATTCCTCCCGATGCAACGCATGCAACCATCCGTACCGCGCCAACAGCAGTCTGGTGAGGCAGGAGCAGCCCCTCATTAAATAGTGTTGTGCGGGTGTTAGGAAATCTTTCGACTCTAACAACTGGAGCATACCCTTTTTCACAATCATCACGATCACTTTCGCCAAAATGGGTGTCCGACAAATCGGCCGGTAATTGTCCACCTTAAGCGTGTCACGGCCCTTCGGAATCGATTTCACTACCGAGCGTTTCCAGTCGGTCGAAAATGCACTTACAGACAACGATCTGTTGGATGGATCAGCCACAGCAGACGAGGTATTGACCTATAGGGACCTGAGAATTAGCAGATAGAGGCCGTCGGGTCCCGCAGACATCGCGGCGTCAAGATTGGCGAGTAGACTGTGAACATCTTCCACATCGCAACCCAGGCGCTCGAGTGCCGTGGGAGTTTCACACGTCGAGTTCGGCATACGCGCATGCCCACCAGTAAATACGGAAGCGAAGTGCGCCGCCAATGCGGACGCACGTTCAGTGCTGGAAGTCAGAGTCTGTCTATCTGAGCCCTTTAACGCCGTTATGTCACCTACGGACCTCAGGCGTCGCTTCACGTAAGTAACAGTTTTTGGGGGGACCGACTTCGCTGAGATTGAGAGCACCTCTTCGAACTGTCGACACTTTCGTGCCTCTGCGCTGTTGCCAAAATTCCGCTGCTGCTTGTAGGCCTCATAATCATCGATAGGACCAGACACGAGGAATTTATTCCACAATAAGCGTCGCTGTCGAGTCAATTGGCAATACGCTTTGTCGAACCAATGTGACTTCACTGGTCCAGGTTTCCTATTTGTGAAGAGTACCAAATGAGAGCACTACGATTGCACACCCTCTTTTATAACAGGCTAACAGGCTTCTACACATGAATTCTGCAGCAGCGACCACTCCATTTCAGCAGCAGCTCAATTCAGACCATCGAAGCCGGTCTTCCAGTAATTATAAGATGGCTCCAGCGGACGCAAGTATGGCAGCGGCAGCTCTAGGCTGGCTAACACCATCGAGTGTTCGCTGGCTACCGGAGGCTCCAGGAATTGAATTTCATATACAGGTTGCTGGCAACTAGTTAATAGTAGGTCTACGCACGATGGCGCCAAGTGCAGTGTGACATGCGTCGGTTGGAAGACGTGTTGTGCTGTTCCAGTCTCAAATATCATCCCCGAAAACTGCGCCTCCGTTTCACAGTGCCCGGGAAGAAGTTGGGCCTCAGGCCACAGTGTTCGGCGGAAGTTTAAATCTCCCATAAGCTGGAAGCGGAGCCGACTCATATAGTTTCTGACATGAGGCAATCAATCCAGACATCTACTTTGCGGGCTGCGATAATCTGCATCAATAAACAGTTCACTGTGTCTCAGGCGGATCGAGCAACATAGCTGCTCGCATAGGCCATCCTCACTTCAATATATGTGTACCAGTCTCCAGCACAATGAGGACCGAATATATCACAGCAAGCCACGGCGCTCGTTTGATAATCTGTCACACCGGAAGCACAAGTAGCCACGAAGCTGGAATCGCAGGTTTCGGTCAGCCTTTGTACGTCCGGACGATGAGAGGCAACGAAGTGATACAGAACGTCACCTTTGTTCATCAAACTGCAAACATTTGTAAAGGCTCCGCGCAGACAGCGGTCGGAAGCGCCGGGCGTGCATGTAGTGTCATCGATTTGTCGATCCGTGTTCGGCGGACATGGGGAACTACGCGGAAATTGACGATGCGAAAATTACTTTTCCCACTATCGGTACGCCTCTTCAACTCAAGTATTTCGGATTTCAGTTTCTCTCGATCCAATGGATCCATAGATGGACGAATATGGATCTTCAACCCTTTGAGCCTACCGAGGCGGGGTAGTACCAGCCTCGGACTCACATTGTCTGCAAACCTGACTCGTATAGACAGAGTCTTTTCCTCCTCACTCTCCAAGACGGGTGGTTTGCTTCACTCTCAACCCCTGTTCACCCACGTCGAGGAACCTATCAATCAGGCTCTGTAGAAATTCGACGTCTTGATCATAACGAACATGAGGATTCCTATCCGTTGCATCAGGCACGTGATTTATCATACGGTTGCAACGCCGCTGGTCACTGGCAGTTGCTCTCTCCTTCAAATTTCGTTGCGTTCGCCATCCGACTGCTCCAAGTGCGTTAGCGCCCACCGGGTTGCTAGTACCCTTCGGACGCAACACAGGCACGCCAGCTGAACCTCCTGTAGCGGATGGACATCGTACTGGAGAGTCCATAGCCAGTGGGCAATTAGGCCCGTTCGAGCTTAGCCGTGCCTAAGTGGCAGTCTTCTGAAGCGAACAAACGGAGCCCCTCGCCTTTGAACGCTTTGTCTTACCTGCTGGTTCGCGATGTTTATCAACTTCCTCCTGTAGCATTTTACACTGGCGCTGCTTACAAAATACTTGGAGATAATCATTCCTAATCTCACGTAAAAGCTTAAATTGCTCAGTATAAAAATACGCACACTACGAAAAGCGAATAACCGCATTCGCCCGATGTCCAAAGGTTTTGCAGTAAGAACCACAGACTGTTCGCTTTGTAATTACTACGGCAGATAACTAGGAAGACTGAAGGTTCGATATGTGGACGATAGTTGATCATATGAGAGCGATAGCAAAATGTGAATAGAACATGACCTTACGATAGATAAGTCAAGAATCGAAAATGAGACCGAATTCAATAACAAACAACACAAAAGGATGCGCTGCGCAAAGTAGGAAAGGAGACAAACTAATCTGGCAACGGAGCTTAAAATGTCGACCGACCAGCGCTATACCAAGTCGAGTGACGATGACTGCCACACATCCGTGATATATAAAAAGTAATTAATAAATAAAGGTATATTCATCAGAGGTGCGAAGCACAGTCCAACTGATTGGTCTGATCATTACGCACAACGGGATCGCAGGGAACTGCTAAAGCTTCTTCGAGATTTTTTTCAGAGCAGGTCCTAAACTATTTCGCAGGGTTGATCAGTTGCATCTTTCAAATAAACGGATTACTTGATAATAATAATAATAATAATAACAACAATAATAATAATAAAAACAAACGCGGAAAAATATAAAAGTTCTAGTAAAATACTACGGCCAACCGTGGATTCGTCTCCAGGGAACCTGCTTTCATGGAGGCTAGCTCCTCGGAAGTATTCACTCCCAGTTCAATGTCGGTTATGACCGTGTGCTGGTGTGAATTTAAAGCAGGTTTGTCATCACCAATTGTACCTATCATTAGGGCTCTTTTTAAGTGTGTACATATATGGACATTTGGGTCATATAGCCCATACCATCAATCGGTTTTTTCTGTAGTCCGATGACCTATCCAAAACCCAACAATGAACCTTTTACTACTGTCCCAGACGTTGCTCGTCAAACACAATGAGTTGTTGAACAAGGTATCAATGGTTAAGCGCCAAGTCTAGAGCTTTAATTTTAGCTACGAGCACATCGAGCTTAACCCTACCAAAATGTACCAAACCGGTCGCGAAATGCAGTGATATAAGCAAGCAGCATCAAAATTCCGATCCACATGTGATCGAAATGATTGATGACAACTTCGAACCCTATACTTGTCCAGACAAAAATTTAAAAATACGAACTCACAAACATATTGCTTTTGATTTCGTTGGTAACATTTTGGTAGTTTCCCCGTATAGTTGGATTTAAAGAGAAAAGGAACAGAGGGGTTATTGTGTTTTGAAGTGCCCACCATATGTTTGGTTTGTGTTATACGATTGCCCTAAGCCTTGCACTAACCTTGGGCCCCCAGTCCCATTGAACTATAGTTTTGCCTTCTGTTTTGTCCCCAACGCTCAGCCATTTCATCCCCCACTTGTAAAAAAAACGACCGAGCTATACTGCAATATCCCTGTGAAGTTAAGAGAGGTGCAAAGTGCCATCGCAGCCATAAAACCATCAACTCATCCAGGTCCAGATGGCATCGCCCCAACTGTTATAAAACCCGAAAGAAGAAACCTAGCTCTATTATCATTAAACTTCTTCACACTTTCTCTCACTACCGGCTGCTTTCCAACTCAGTGGAAGCAATCCATTATAATGCCTAAGTATAAGGGGGGACTGAGAAATAAAGTGTCAAACTAATGCCCAAGAAATCACAACTCTGCTGCTTCCAAAGCCCTAGAGAGAATAGTCAAGAAGAACATTGTTCAATATCATACAAGACTGGATCTGATCAACTCCTCACAGCATGACTTTCTCTCAAAACGTTCCTGCGTTACGTGCCAGCTACAATTTCTCGACCACGCCACAACTATGATTGACAGAAGAATGGCAATTATTATAATTCTGTTGGACATAAAAAAGGCGTTCGACCGCGTGCCGCACAAGCCACTGCTGTCTGCTCTAGAGTCATATAGAATTGGAAATCCTCAGCTTAACTGGTTAGACTCAAATCTGAACGGTCGAACTCAGGTAGTTAAAATCGGTCAGTACTATTTTACACCGAAACCAATAACCAGCGTTGTCTTCCAGGGAAGTGTGCTCGGACCACTAATTTTGCCAAGCTACATAAACAACATATGCGATCCGATCAAACATGGACACATATATCTGTTTGCAGATGACGTCAAACCGGTCTACTCATTTCATCCAGACCAACTACAAATGTGCCTAGGAAACATCTGTGAAGATCTCTCCGCACTAAATATAGCTAGTGAAGATTTATTAATTAAGTTTTCCGCAGTGAAATCCCAAGTACTTGGGTACAGATGCCGCATGCCAGAAGGCTCTACCACACTTGCCCGTGATCCCAATGTCTAATTCAGTTCAGAATTAAGTACTGCAACTCTTTCAATTTCTCCTAACATGTGCTTTATCAGGTTGCGAAAGCAAGGCAGTTATGCGGATATATCACCAGAACTTTCTCCCTACCTGAAGCACAAGTTGAGTCATTCAAGACAATAGTACGACCGACTCTGGTATACTGTATTATTCCTCACAGCCAATTGAGAACGGCTCTGGAAAATGTCCAACGATCATTTACCAAGCTGGTCATGGGGCGCTGTTCAAACCTGTTATTATGATCGCTGTCGAAAATTCCAACCGGAATCTCTTTGGCTGAGAGGCTTAAAGAACAACCTCGTTCGCCTCAACAATATTAGAAACCAATAAATTTACGCTGACAGCACCGCACTTGAACTAAGGAAGACTGCAGTCTACCCCACACGTAATGGAATAATGGAACAATGGTTTATTACGGGTAAAAAAGCATTGCTTAACAAGTCTCGTAGGATGGAAGTTATTGCGAAAATCAATTGCATGATAAAGTGGAAAGCGTTTTGGTGGACTCAACGTAGACTTATGTGGAATAGCGGAGATGTTCGCGCATTAAAAATATAAATCCATAAATCCATTGCTTGGGCGTTTGGCAAGACACCGTTCGATTGCGTTTTGTAGCTCCTGGCTAACAAGTCATAAAATGAAATGTAAGTGAGACAATGCATCGTCAACCCGTTTTTTAAATATCGCCAGATTGGGAGCAGAGACGACATAATTAGGGAGGGCGTTCCAAGGCTGGCACACGCGGAAAGAAAAGAAATTTCTACAGCATTCAAGCCGGCTATAATGAATTGTCAGTTTCATAGGGTGACCTATTAGTTTAGTGTTGCGGTTCAATTCCAACAGCGGACGGCAGATGTAGTTTGGGTTCTTCAGAATCTGGTAAACCATTATGAGATCCCCCCGCAAAAGCCGATATCGACTGCTGGAGATTCTTAGAGATTTCAGTCTAAACTGATAGGGCAGATGAAAGAGGCCACTGATGTTCTTGGTTGCTCTTCGTTGAGGAGTCTCGAGAGCAACGAGATCCTGTTTCTGCCACGGCTGCCACGCCTGAATAGCATATTCCACGTGAGGTCGCACGTAGACGTTAAGCATTTGGGGAAATATTGATGGTTCAAACCGACCGAAGGCTCTGCGAAGAAGGCCCAAGTGTTGATTTCCGGTTCTCGTCGTCTTCTCTGCTTGTTTGGAACACCCGAGATCTTCCTGTACCAATACACCCAGGTCCTGCTCCTGAGAAACCTTCGCCAAGGTGTGGTCTCCAAGATTGTAAGCGCTCACCGACTGGTGAGGCAGATGCATCACTTTGCACTTAGCCATGTTTAATTGAAGCTTGGTCCTCTTTGACCATTCGTAAATGCAATCTAGGTCATATTGGAGCAGATTGTGATCTGGCTTGTTACTAATCGCCCGCCATATCTTGACGTCATCGGCGAAAAGCAAGAAATTTGAGCAGATAACTGATGCCAGGTCGTTGGTAAACACCAGGAATAAGCGAGGTCCCAGCACTGAGCCTTGTGGAAACCAACTTCCACTTCAGTCGGGTTAGAGAGTGATCCCCTAACATGTACTTGAAGCTTCCGTTGATGAAGGAAACCGCCAATTCAACCAAGTACAGGATCTCCGATTCCGTATCTCTGTAGCCGTTGAAGTAGGATGCGGTGATCAAGGCGGTCGAAAGATTTGGAGAAGTCCAGATAGATGACGTCGACTCCGACCCCATCATCGGCCACTTCCGTCCAACTACCTCGTGCAACCAGTAGGTTGGTGGTGCATGACCGTTGTTGACGGAAGCTATGCTGTTCCGGTACCAAAATGTTGCATTTTTCCAGGTAGTCCATTAAAGCCTCAGCGATGACTGCTTCCATCATCTTCGTGAGCACAGGGAGGCGAGTCACTGGACGATAATTTGCAGGATCGGAACGGCTACCGCCCTTAAAAACAGGGGTGATAATGCCACACTTCCACATAGTGAGGATTTGTTGCTCATCAAAGCACCGTTGGAAGAACTGTGACAGTGGTTCAGCCAGCTTGTTGGCCACAGCCTTCAGTGCCTTCGGGTGGATGTTGTCTGCTCCCAGAGAACTATGCTCACGCAGTGAGAGTAACTTCCTTAACACAATTGATGGGTTAAAAATTACATTTGTAAACAATGGGGTCGGTAATGTGCATGACGTTATGGGAGAGGTAGATGTTGCGAGTTCGAAAATTGGGGCGTATTGAAGCGGCAGGGCATTAGCTGCTTCTTCGGCGCTTTGTACTCTACCGCCTGTCATGAAAAGTGGGGGGATTCCATGCTTCACTTTAGGAAGCTTATTGACATGCTTATATAGCAGTTTGTTGTTTGCCATGAACTTTTTGGCTAGGCACTGTTGATAAGTTACTTTGTCCTCACGGACAAATGCAGTGCAATGAGTGTGACGGGTTAGGAAATTGCCGCAAGTCTCTGAGTCGGGGTTAATCTTGTAAGCACGCCATGCTGCATCCCTTATCGCCAGGTATTTTCGCGTCCTACTCCTTAGAATTGAAGGCATTTTTGCGGGACGAAGGGGCTTGGTCCCTGATGCTCTGTTGACGAGGTCGCCGAATCTATTAACGAACTTTGCCCAAACGTTGTCAAGGGGACTTTTGTTTGAGAATTTCTAAGCAGCTGCGTCGGCGAGTTCTTTTAATACGTGGTAGCGTGTGATTGTGTGAGTTAGTTCCGAGTGTTCAGATGGATACTCTGCATAACACACATAGTTAAACGTTACTACTACATGGTCACTGAGACCTAATGGACTATCCATCAATAACTTGTCAACCATGAGCTCTTCATTCGTGAGCACAAGGTCCAGTATGGACGGTTTGTTTGCTGTTCTGAATCTAGTGGGCGTGATGATAGGACTGTACAAGGGAATATTAGCGATTAGTTCATGCAAATCTACTTTGAACTGCTCACTGGGCAATGCCGAAACCTCCAGATCGTGTAGATTGAAGTTCTTGGAGATGAGAATGTGGCTGTACTTAGTGCGTATTACTCTGTTCAGACCAGGTACCAAGCGGGAATCTATTTCCGGCGTGGACGTTTGGAGGCGGTAAACGACAGCTAGGAGACATGCGTCCTTGTGTCTTAGTCGGAGACAGCACCAGAGTGAGTCGGTAACGTGTGTTTCCAAATCATCAACTATTGTACACTGCAGGTCGCTGCGGTAGTAGAGTAGGACCCCACCTCCTCTACTGGGGTGGTCGTTCCGGATGAGTGACATTCCGGCTATCTCAACCTCAGCATCAGTCACCACTTGGTGTAACCAAGTTTCGGTAATAGAAATTAGGTCCCAAGCATTCGCGACCTGACCTAGTCGAAGTCTGGTAATTTTGCTGAGGATTCCTTGGGCGTTAGTGTACATACATGAAAGTTTCTCAGGTTTAAGCAATGTATCGGAGGTTGTACAACATACGTGAAGTTTCGCCGATTAGTGAGTGGCCGGCAACTAATCGATTTTGCGATGTGTACTTGGTGAACGGTTTAACGTCTTATTCATCGGCCGTGTTGCTAGTCCCGTGTCTAATCTTCGACGTACAGTGTATGGTGTCTGGTCAATGTCATCTTCTACAGGTTGTATGGGCTCATTCGGCACACTACTGGTGCATTGTTCTTTCATAGATCCTAACGCGTTTGGTTCTTTGAGTGACATATCATCTCTAGGATGCATATTGCTGATTGTCTTCAGTCGAACATCACATGATAGCCTGCAACGGAACATGTACCAGCTTTTTAGCATCCGTGCTACCATATGTTTTGACTGAAGGATCACCTTCAACACTCTCGGGCCAATTCCTTTGTGGTTCGGTGAGGTACGCAGTCGTGACACGGATTTCGCTAACACATCATCCAAGCAGAGTGTTTCACGAATATAACATCACTGTTCTTTATCATGGGTTGTTACTTCATGCTCATCATATGCCTCAGTTTCAGGAACCCCGTGAAGAAGTATGGTCTTGGTTGAAGTTTCCTTCCGCTGGTCCTCTAAGTTGCGGTTAACTCGATAACGCCCGCCCCATGGGATGTCTGGAAGGATATGGATGGAACAGCGTACATTTCTGAGACTACCTGTCAACAGTAATACTGATTCTACTTCAGTGATGGAGTTCAACACAACGCGCAGAAGTCTTGGCTCACCGAAATTTTTGGAGTTGGGGTGCCGTGTAATACTCTTTACGTGTACAGGTTTCAGTACAACTCCGATTAGATTACTAATAATGTCCCACTGGTTGAGGTCATCTAACGGCCTGCCTCTTATCGATGTCGACTTTGATTCTGGGATATCGGAACACAGTACGCTCAGTACAGTTAGTTGTTTCTTTAGACCTTTCGACGTGTCGCGGTTAGTGATTGAAGTAGTCGGAGATGTGCCGCAGGAAACCGGTGGTGCTTGCACTAGGTAAACTTCACTACGCTCCTCAGTTTCAGATCCAGTTGGGAGTGATGTTAATTTTAAGTGACGGCTCTTCTTGGAGGCAACCGTAACGTAACTTTCGCTCATACCGGCTTACTCTTTTCATACACACTCCGTCGGGAGTTTGGAAGTAGCCTTACGTGTAGTTACTCCAATCGAACTGAGAACCGCTTTAGTCAAATGTAAGCTACGTGTGGTATCGGGACAGCTGTTGATGTTCTGGACTCTAGGTGTCGTGTTGCTTACGGTGTTATTAACAGTTCTTCGCGGGTTAGGAGAAGCACTTACGGGAGAGGATTGGGTTTCACAGTCTGCTATGCTTACTCCAACCCCAGTGATTTTGGTGATCACCATTTCCTCAAACTTCGCTAGTAGCTGGTCATACTTCTGAGATAATAGGAGCACGCTTTTTATCAGTGGGATCGATGTGCATTCCACACAGAACCATAGCGAGTCTGGTTTGTTTAATAACTTGACCTGACTAGGTTTAACTCGGAGACATCTCGCATGGAAGAACTTGCAACAGTTACGGCACAAAAAAGGCCCCGCCTAACAAGTTTGGAACATGATCCACATAGGTCTTTAGTCTGTGGCATGCCGAGCATCACACCTGTTGAGCAAATGTTACGAACCATTTGAATGACTCACCCTCTATGGTAAAAGCTTGTTCTGGTCCTGACGTTGTAAGGTCACAGTGTTCACGTTACTGTTGTGTGCTTGCAGACTGTCCTCTCTGGCGTGCCAGTCGAATGTGTCAGCTTGAACGTGGGGCAGAATACACGAAGGTGTGATTGAAAATTCTCGTGGTTAGGCCTATGGATCGCGCCGGGTGAATTTGCTTTGAGAGCTATAGCTGCACCAAGCAATGTTGAGTTTGAACGAGTGACAGTTCGTTCGAAAGCCGTTGAAATGATCTATCGAGTGAGACCAAACAATGTCTCCGATGATTGGAGTTAGGCAACTTTTGCCATTTGAATATCTGCGAAACGCTGTCCGGAATTTAGAAATCAGGGTAATGGTTGCTACTTGATACGCACAAAGCTTGCAAACCATAAAACTGATCTGTGGAACAAACTACCGCTACAGATGCGCATGAGTGCAAGCTCTGTCACAGTTCGAAATTCCCTACAGATGTTCCTCACCATATCGAATGTGTTGGAGATCTTTGACTCATAGCTAACTCTAGAAACATTGACAGAAGTTGGTATTAAAAATATATGAGCAGATATTCAATTACAACTAGCTTACCCACTACAAGACATTACCTACGATACCAAATCCTGTATCTGTACAGCCTAGTATCCCCTCCCTTTTATTATCTACAACCGAGAAGCAGAAACGAGAAAATGATGATACAAATATCCGTAAATTTTACATATTAGGTGCTTAGGTCTAGGACCCGAGGAAAAAAAGCATGATTCGAAATTTTATTATTAAACTTTGCTTTACTATTAAGGTTTACCCCGCATAAACCATGAAACCTATTCACAATACAAATGATCGCTCCCCTTATGAAGCCGTGTACCTTTTGTCGGTAAATATACAAATTTATTTAGTTAACCGTGATCAAAATTGGTACTAAGCTACGATAATGAGAGCGAGTCATAGTAAACGTCCACCATGGCATTTGACACGAACCAGACCTTTTGTCGAAATCGAACAAGAAAGGAAGCTCCACAGAAAGCAACTTTCAATGGAAACGCTTTCACAGTGTACCTGTACAACAGCCATGCTGCATCATGTTAGAGTTTAACGACTACGTGAAACTGTGAATGAATACAATTGGATGGGCAGATGGACTTTCAGCAGCACGTATGTGCTTCACTTCGGACAGTATTCGAGGAAAATCTGTTGCGGTGACTTCATGGACCCCAAAATATTTTGTACCAGACGCCATTGCAATCACTAATTCCGCCATACTGTTGCTCTCTCGGTGACCGCGTTATCACATGGCAATCAATTCCGTACCAAATCTATCAGAGATAGTTACCGGGTGGTCAACAGTACAATTAGTTGGCGATTATGAGACTCCAATCACTAGTTTCGAATGAGTTACAGATCTCAGCAGCAGCAGCAGCATCTCAGTAGTAATTCAAATTGATGCCCCATTATCGCGTGTGCTCGCTCAAAGATAATAAAAGCACTCAATGAAAGCTTGTATTTTTCTCGCTTTGGGTCGTGTGCAGTCGTGCGGGATCTGTATTCTCCTAGTTACCGCTAGGAAGAAAACGATGGCGACTAGACTTCACAGCACGGGGGACAGTCCGCGGGATCCGAATTATTCGCTTCAAGTATGAAGCCGTAGCAACAGAGAATGTTGAAACAACGGCTAAACGCCAAAATTTTTATAAGGAAGATGTCACTAGGGTTACGAAAATGCTCTGAAGTATGTTGGAATAGCAAAATGATTCTAGCAGGACTCCTACAACCAGTCCCATCGTGTGGACTCACAAATACCCTTGTAATTTTAGAGATTAAGTTAAAAAATCAGGTGCGACAACAATCCAAAGAAAGACATAACTACAATGGTTGCAACAGATGACGATAAAGCAGTTCCGATCTGCTCGAAACAGCGAATGTCTGATACTGAAAGTCAGTGTGTATTTGTTGAGTTAAAAGACCTGTGTGGAAGTTTAGTAGTAAAGCCATCATTTGAGAAAGTAGTATTAAAGAGTATACAGGAAGAAAAACTGGAATTCCTGCGAATGTAGACCGCTGTCGAGAGCGAATGTCGCAGGTTAAAAGGTCTGATGACGACGGCATAAATAAACTTTCCGTTACTGACAAGTAAATTCCTAAGCACAACAACATACTGAACGATATGACCTGAGACTTTATTGTCTAACGTGCTGTAAATGTTGGTCCTTCAGAGACAAAGTGTGCATGGGTGAAGGTATCTCGTTCACAGGGCGTTTTCAAATATATTATTTGACCGGTACCATTGACAACGACGCAGTTGCATCACTAGAACATAACACAACATTACTACATCAGTCATTTGACTTGATTCTTGGCTGCCGTACAAGCAAGGTGAACGAAGAATAAAAAGCGGGGAATGGGATCTAGCGTAAAAGCTTGATGTTATGAACGAAAATCCAGGGTCAAGACGTCTACACCTTGTGACAGGAACATACCGTCACAAAATGCTGGCTATCATGCAAAGATAAAGCGGCATCAACGAGACAGCTTCCTAGCGGCTTTCACCGTCCCGCGTCATAATCAGCTATTACCCAACAGATAACACAGTATTAAACACCCTGTAAACAGGCAATCAGACTAGGAGACGATAGTAGACACCTCAATGGTGCCGACTGAGAGTTATGTCCTGTAAAGTTTCGAGCCAAACAGGAGGCGAGTCACGTGGAATCCAACCCGGAAGGCGAGAGGGACCATCGGCGCACAGTTTGGTCGTCAGTGACTTCATTTCCTGCTACCACGTCTGTTTCTGCCCACCTCGGACTTTGCGCCACCCTAAATCTGGCAAACGAAACCAGGCGCTGCTTGATATGCGGTGAACAGGCATACACAGTATGTGCCCAAGCTAACGCAACGTATTAGGTGCTATCTGTTGTTCTAAAGAAATAGTCTGGCTATGACTGCCTAGTATTCGCCTAGGCTTAGCATCGTTGCGGACACGTTGATGCAATCCGACACCAGTAATGATGCGCAAACAACGATCATCAAAGACTTGTAGGTGCCTCAGATCGGATGGGCCGTCTCGCTTCTATAGAGTAGGACGAGCCTCATTGTGGCCTCGTATACACGGCCATTTAGACGGATGGAAACCCCCTTCTGACGCCAAAGATGTCGCAGATACTGGAAGGCAGTCTTAGCTTTTGCAATGCGTGAACTGACGTCAATTTCTATGCGTTTGTCGTTCTTGATGCAGCTGCCAGGTTAAGTGAATCAATCAACTACCACGAATTCATCACTATAAAGGGTCAACGGGTCATCAAATGGCTGGCGGTCCCGAAGCAACACTTTGCATTTTAAATGTGCGAAGCGCATACGAAATAATGGGACCACTCCAGAGAGGTTATTCAGGGTTGATCGTGCCGTCGCAAAATCGTTAAACAGCAAGACGATATCGTACCTATAACCAAGATAAACTCACCTTTCATCAGGCAGGACCACAACGCCAACATGGTGACATTCCGTAAGGGAAAACTCCATAATGGATTCCACAAGGAAGTTAGACAAAAGTGGAGAAATCGGACAACGCTGACGAGCGTCACTTGTTGTCGGAAAGATGTCCGACAGGTCACCGCCTGTAGTGTTCCAGTATAGAGCAGGTGAAATGTCCACATATCTCATGGGAACACCTATCAGCACAAGCATCTCAAACAGAATGCATCGACCGACTGAGTCGAACGCAGTTTTGAAGTCCAAGAACACAGTGATTATCGATCTACGTTACGTGTGGCGTCGTTCCATTACCTGCCGCAGATTGAATATGTGGTCTGTATGGCCCCTTCCTGAGCGGCGACGAACAAGAATTGAAGTCAGTGGTTTTGTCTCCACCGGTCAGTGCGACTGCCCTACTTACAGACTCCCACAATACTCGATTCACTACAGCTAGCTAAGATGGCGTCTGCCTTCCAGACATGTTCGAACAAGGAGGCCAGTGCTTTGCAGTGGACCTCACCACTATACATTACTAGTGTGTGTGTGAAGGAATCCGAGTCAGCAGCACGAAAATGATTAAGGGCTGCGATCGCGTTTCGGTCTCAGCCACCGACGGGGCCCATATACTAATCGGCCATGGCAGACTGCACCAACAGAGTATGAAGAGGTCCAGAAGCAAGGTAACAACTAAACTGATCTTGAAAGTGCTCCATCTAACGTGACAGACAAAGCTCCTTATCGTGTAACATGGAACGGGAGCCGTCTTCAATTGTTTACTTGACGCCTGGTTTCCTGGGACCAGTGATGTGGACGGTTGCAAGAGCTCGCGATAATAGTCTATTGCTTACGTCTCCTCCATTTCTTGAGGCCGACTAGGGCACCAGATTTTCTTGGTAGCATGCAAGCTAGGTTTTAGTTAGCGCCTAATAGTCCGACTGGTCAGAATGTACTGAGTCAGCCGGGAGTTATATTCCAGATTTCATCAGGTTCACCGAACTCCCCAATATCCAGTGACTGGTACGGTTACGATTGAAAGTGCCGCAAGCAGACGCTCCCGCATCGTGTATAGTGGATGATAACCTATTCCAATGCAAATCACTGTCATTGGGACAGGACAGCGAAAGTTCGGTACGCAGAGAATCCTGGTAGGTTTGCTTGGCCGAGTACTGAGATAACGTCTCAGTTGCTAATTGGTAAAATTCATGGAAAAATGACATAGCACCAAAGCATGATCAGATTGGGTGCAAGTATTCCAGTAGGACCGACTTATGGCGACGTAATCAATTTGGATCCATCGTTGGCCAGCTAGTGGACACCAAGTGGAACTTAAGCGCCCACTGTGTCTGAATGCGGTGCTACTGAGGAATAGCCAGTGCTTTGCACACAGCTGTAACGGATGCTCGCCGTTGTCCGTACGGTAGAAATTAAGTCAATACTTACCACCTAGCTGAACCTCTGAAGAGCCCTAATGATCTATATATCCTGTAAAGACTATGATTTCTGAACTGTTGCACTGCGAAGCAGCGTGTTCAGTGCGCGGTGGAAATCGCCCGTGGTAGCATCAGAACTGCAGCTGGTGGGGACATAGGCGGAAATCACCAACAGCGTCGCGAGCTAACCTTAGTTGATGTCGTCAAACGAGCTGCACACTAACGGCTAGCTACCGGAATCCAATCAACCAACGATGACCCAGACTTAGAGCTGAAAACGATGTCCAACCCAGCTTGACCCGTGAGTGTCGCATCAGCGCCTCCGGATGCGTGCAACCAATAGTGGGAGGACAAATCGGGCGCAGTGAATTCAACAACTCCGTGAGGGTTATTGATCCTAATTTCGGACACGCAACACACGTCAATCCCGGTGTGTCCAAGGTGTGTGCGGGTGCAGCCTGTTGACCTATTTGTCTTAGAGTGCGAATGTTGAACGCCACCAGCGAAACGGGACAGAGGGTGGCGTTAAAAGAAGTAGTTGGCGATTGGCGTCCAGTGCGTGGCGCAGACGGTAGAACTGTAAGTTTTCGCTTATCCGTCCTGTTGTATGCAGCAGATGTGGCAACAGTTGATTAACTACGCAAACGGCCGATGCAGGATGTGGCTGAAGTTTGAAGCAATAGTCATAGTTGTACGTGGGCTCAGATAATGCCACAGCACTCAGACCTAGACAGAACGGTTAGGGTCCTTAAGCAAAGCCTTCGGCTCAAAGGCGGAGGTAGCAAAGTTTCAGTTTTACAGCAAAGGACGCCATTGAATTTCCAATTCCCAATCTCGAGGGCCAAGAGACTGAGTTCGTCTAGCCTCTAACGCTTGACCAACCTGGTAGGAGAGTCTCAAGGAGATCGAGGGCCACATCCAGTATAGCTCATTGGGTCGAGGAGGGACGCAAAATGTACAGTCTCGTTGCGACGGAATCCACTTGAACAATGACTTAGTAGTTACAAAGTAGGTGCTTGACAAGTCCCGTAGGATGGTTGGGGCGTGAACTACAAATGTAATAGGTATGTGAGTCATTTGTTTGAGCGTCCACCGAGTTAAATGCGTTGCTAAATAACGATATAGTAAAGTGGGAATTGTATGCGAGCATACAGAACAATAAGAGGTGCAATGATAGTCGATGTAAAGTGTGAGAAAAAGAAAAATAAGGGCGCTCACTCATGTACCGCCTCATTGGGTCCATGTGACACATAAATCCGGTAAAAACGCATGATTAATGCGATCCACATTGGTGCAGCTTAGGTATGGAAGCCCGGGGAGCAAGAAGCAACGTCTAATTGTCATTGGAAAGTAGCAAAATAAAGGAGGATGATTATATTTGGAGAAGAATTTCAGGGTTGGAAAAGTTGAGGGCAAAGGTAGTTCCGTGGACACTCCAGACGGCTGTATTGTTCACTCAGTTTCAAGTAGTTACTTCTGATCTTGGTGTTGTGGCTGAGTTTCAGTAAATGGCGACAAAGGTGGTTAAGGTCACTCAGTAGTTGGTACAATAATATGAGATTGCCAAATAGCGTTTGGTAGCATCCGCTGAAAACCCGGTAACATCGCCCTTTGCCGGTAACTTGGAATGATGTTTTTGTTCGTCGCAGTCAGCCGACAATTCAGATAAGTCAACTACCTATCCGGAAAAGCACCAGACGGCCATTTCGCCCTATTGAGGCTGGTCAGTGGTGCGCATCCTTCGGTCCTCTACGGAGGATCGAATCCATGACTGCTAGTGGCTTGTGCCAACTAGCCCGCAGCTTATGCAACTGAGCCATGGAGGACGGCAACCGACCATCAAGAATTGTTAGCTAACTGCGATACAGCCCGACCCATCCTCCACTGCCATGCAGACGACAACGGTTGGCCTTCCGGCGTCAGGACTTCCCGATTACGGCAGCTATGAATCGGCTGTCCGGATAGGTAGTTGACTTATCTGAATTGTTGGCTGACCGCGATGAACAAAAATACTCGCCAAAATCCTTCTACTCATAAGTACCACTGATGTTCTTTGTTGTCCTACGTCGTGATGCCCCTAGCACTACGTGGTCGTCAAGCTTGTATAGGGTATTCAAAGTAAGGGCGCATGTAGGAGTTGTGCATCATGGGGAAAATTGATGGTTAAAGTTTTCATGGTCAACAATCGATAGCGGTTATCCAACCAGAGGGGCTTGGTGCAGCTAATGGCCGAAACCGTTCGGTTCGCACCTGCTTGCTCGACACTACTCCCATCACACACACACACACTGCAAACACCAGCTCCGTGTGGACTATTTTCGGCTCAACAAAACGTAACATCATGAAAATACTTGGAACCGATCGAGAACTCATGATTTCAGAAAGGTTTGAAAACAACCGGTTGTATAGTTTATGGGCAACATTTCGCTTTTGACACAAAAACTTCCTCAGGCCGAGTGAACCAGTCGAGGATTGGTATAACACTTATAGCAAACTGGGATGATAATCGCGACGAATGGAACGTAGGCAAAAGGTCACTCGCGTTACAGGTCAACGCATCACGGTCACAAGTGGTCCGCGTTACAAGGTCACACACATGAGTCCTGTTAACGAGGGTGCGGGGATGATGTGATGTTCATTCTCTGCCCTGGATCCGTCAGCCGGCGCTCCTCAGACCGGTCGGGTTAACACAGCTCGCCACAAGCTCTAAAACGCGGCCCCGTCCATTCCGTTCACGCAGCTGTTCACTTTGCTAAACTCAACCGCCTCAGCAGTCAGCCTCTGGGGAGTTAATCGCAACCCCTTTCTAACGATTGTAACCTTATCCAAGTCGATCTCATGTCCTGTATCTATCGCGTGCATCGCTACTGCCGAGCTCCTTAGTAGAGCCACATATATTCAAACTCGTTTCTCGGTGGCCGCATTACGCGTCTCTTGTGTTCTGCTATCCTTATGCGTAGCTCTCTTGCGGTTTGGCCGATGTACACGTGTGCGTATTTGCAACTAATTTTGGAGATGCAATTGCATGTCCTATCTGCGGGAAGTGGGTCTTTCAAGTGCACTAGTATAGAGTGTAGTGTCTGGCCATTCTGGAAAATTACCTTATGTTTTCTTTATTGAAGACCCTCAGGATGGCCTCCGTAGTTCCACGTTTATAAGGAATACCTACCATCCCAATCCACTCGGTAGTACGCCGTGGTTGAGGATTTAAAACCCGGTGCAACTGGCGTTTCACTAACCGCCTCGGGTATCCACTACAAAGCAACTGGTTCACTGCTTCTTTCTGGGCGGCCTTCCTATCTTCTTCCTCTGTGTACAGGGTCTAGGCTCTGTGAAATAGAGATGAGGCGATCCCAGCATACACATGCTTTGGGTGACCTGAACTATAGTGGAGAACACTATATGTGTCCGTCGGGTTACGATAAATTGTTGTTTTTAGACTACCCCAGTTCCTGTGAACTAAACAGTCAAGGAATGGCAATATTCCACTGCCAGTTTCCAATTCCATAGTAAAATTTATAGTCTCCGCAACAATGTTCAAGCGGTTTAGAAACTTGCCTTTGTTGTCCCGTTTTATGACAACAAATGTGTCATCCACGTAGCGCCACCAAATTTTCAGTGAGCTACAAGAGTCAGTCAGCGCCCTCATTTCAAAGTCTTCCATGCATAAATTTGCCAATACAGGGGATATTGGTGATCCCATAGCAAGTCCCAGTTCTTGAGTGTATAATCTAGTTTGGAATGTGAAATAGGACATGTTAAGGCACAAATTCATTCCTTCCATGATTTGATCTACCGTAACATTTCTCAAATACGGACTTAAATGCCATCGCTTCAACTTGTGCATCAGTGAGGCTCCACGTTACCCATGGGCTGATATGAATAATGATTTCTAACGGGCAAAAAAGCAGGTGTTTGACATGTCCCGTAGGATGCTTAGAGTGAGAAAAGTTAGATCAAGAGATAATGGAGTCGTCAGTTTGAGCGCTTACAGATGTAACTGCACTGTCGTATAAAGGGAGTTTGAAATGAGAATGTGCGCACACAAAGCAATAAGGGGAGTGGTTATAGATCGCGTAATAAGCGAGAAAAAATAAAAAATAGTAAGGATAACGCTTGCTCGTGTGTAGCTATCTCGGGTTGACGGGATACAGCAATCCAGTTTCTATAGTAGTGGCGTTTATCAAATTGTGTGCAAGGGGTTTGCAGTGACTCATTATCGAGTAGGGTTATGGCACTGTCTACTGCCTGTTGTGCATTAGTGCCAGCATCTGGTGGTCATGGGCTATAGCACGTAGTGTAAATGTAACAGGGTATCGTCAAGGCGTTTTTTGAAAAGGGATAGGGTGGATGCATTAATTACATGTTCCGGGAGGGCGTTCCAAGGCTGTGACACACGAAGGCAGAAATAGTTTCGTCGACATTCCAGGCGGCTGTACTGTGTGACCAGCTTAAACTGATGACCTCTTAACGGGGTGTTTTGACTGAGTATTAGAAGGGAATGGCATGGGTGGTTGGGTTTCCCAGGATCTGGTACACCATTATGAGATCGCCCCTTAGACGCCGGTAACGTCCCCTCTATATTTTGAGAGTCTTCAGCCTGAGTGGGTAGGGGAGGCTGGTCAAACCTCTGACGCTCTTCATTGCCCTATGTTGTGCAGTATCGAGCGCGGTGAGTTGGTGCTTCAGCCAGGGTTGCCACGCTTGAATAGCATATTCCGCGTGTGCCCTCACGTACGCAATAAGTACTTTTGGAAAGACTGAAGGATCAAACTTCCCGAAAGCTCTGCGAAGAAGAGCCAGCTTTAATGGCGTTAGTGTCGAGTTCATGCCAGTACCCTCAATTTTCCAGCCCCCCTCCAAGAACCATTTCATTCCAAATGCTAATATGGTGTCTAACATGACATTATTTGCTTTCTACTTTTTGTGGTCTGTAATTTTCAGTATCATATCTTTTTTTGGATTGCGGCACATTAGTTGAGGTGTGTTTCTCACCCTCAGCTAACGTGGAGTGATAACAATGACGGGGACGATAATTATTTGTAGTGAATTGTTGATCTCCGGATAGATATTTGCCGTGGAATAAGAGCCGCAATAAAAGATTGCGGTTCATCTAGCAGCTTCGGCTCTAGTTAAAACTCAATCTACTGAAAGTCGTTCTTCTACGGAGATCATAAGACATTATCGGCCAGAGTTATCCACAGATGTCCATCGGGCAGTCTTACAATTGGCAGACTCTAGAGTGCATCAGTATTAAGAAAACCGGCGTCTGGGATTTCGAATTGGAGGTGCACCACTTCTCTTGATTAGGAAAATAATATGCCATCCGCATAGTTCAAATCCAGGTACCCGCCACCGGGTAACACCTCGTGAGATTTCACAAAGGAGTACTTTATGATACTGTTCACGGTATAAGCAAATAAGGATGTGATAACAATCTACAACACGTCTTTCTAACGAAAAGGCGTCCGATTGCAAACTGGCGCGACCCCAAGTGCAAGAGTCCACGAAACGCAAAATGCTCACATATTTTATGGAATAAAATAAATAAAACGATTATTCTCGACTACGCGAAGCACGCCTGCACAGGCGTGATCATGTTAAGAGTACAAAATGTGATCAGTACGATGGGATTGTCGCATATGTTTATATATGAATGTGTGTAACCGTGTATGTCGGCAGGTTTGTGCCCCATGCTGAGACTGATGTTGCATTCTTGATGCTTCTTCACCGCAGTTGGGCTAAACCAACTTACACTTAAACTAGGTCTTTTTAAGCTGGATAAATTTTATTCCACCTTATTTGGTTTGTTCTGCCTATATGAATAATCTATTAACTGGCCACGTTGCTTACGCAAATTGCGCTTATCTTCGGTAACTTTGTTGCGTTTGTAGCATTTTTAAGTAAGTTGTGGACATTTCTTACTTATCGCAGAATCGTTGCTAACCAACTTACTTCATATGGTAATTTAGGGAAGAGTTATGCCACCGTATCTGTATGCATTATTGGATTTATTTTATTTCATTTTATCGTTTCAAGTGATTGGCTATTGCTTGATATCTCCGGTGTGGACACGCTTGATGTGCATGTTGACAAGGTGCCTACCAGTCTATCACCCACTACCTCGTCCATACTGGCTCCAGGAGACAGTGCTGGAGGGGACGGGGTGCACGGCCATTGTGGCCATGCTAGGCTCGAAGAGGGGTTCGATGCACTCAGTGTG
The DNA here is from genome assembly GCA_944474145.2 of Dicrocoelium dendriticum. NCBI lineage: Eukaryota > Metazoa > Platyhelminthes > Trematoda > Plagiorchiida > Dicrocoeliidae > Dicrocoelium > Dicrocoelium dendriticum. Next base: position 2,489,970 of record OX104067.1, on the reverse strand, counting down.
GAGTGGACTACGGTCGAGCCACCGCCTTGTGTGCGCTTGATTTCCCAAATACAGCGTGCTTGTGTTTTGCCTGTGAAGGAGTGTGGGCCGGCTCCGTTGATGAAAAGTGGCTTCCATCCACATGCCCCCCGGTCTTAATCCTTCGGGTTTACACTGGATGTGCGGTGTGTGGTTGGAGCTGTGGGTGGTGCAGCGCAAGCCATCCATGGTCCCTCCGTATGCGTAGGCGCCCTGTGGCTGGCCACAGTGACAGGCAAATCCGAAACTGGATGCCGCCAACCATGTGCGCAGGTTTAGCTGTGTTTATGGGATTCGTAAATGTTTCCCTGCCTTGTTGATCGTCCTTGAACGTGTAGCCAGTGCTAAACCAGTGCTTCATATCTGTTGACCTGAAGCGGTTGTTACGTATAGCTGTGATGGACAGAATGGAACGCAACCGACTGACCTAAATGTTAACCGATTCGTCCCAGCAGTTCACAAACACGACAATCCCAAGACCAAATCGGAAAAGCACCATACGATCGTTTAGCCCTATTGTCGCACATTCTCCCAATGGCCTGTGGGGAACAGAACCCGTGACTGTTGGCAGCTTACGCCCCTGTGCTACGGTGGATGGTGGTAGACCAACGCAAGTTGCAAACTAACAAGGTTATAGCGTAACTGAGACGAACCAGTTACCTTTCATCTAAAAAATCATCCCACTTATCAGTGACTCGATTGTGTCCAAAATATGTGTAGTGTTCCTTTATCACCTACTGTCGAGCAGAGAGAGCTCACAATGTTCCATCGGGGAAGAGATACAGCCTGGTATCCCCACCCATTAGTAAATGCGTGCGGATGGATGCTTCATCCCATGTAATCGAGTATGCTAAATCCATCAGACCTCCTTGGCAAATAGTGTGACACGTACAATCTTGTACATCACACCGAGGGGAGGGAAAAGATGGAAACATAATGTAGATTATTTGAAGTAGCAAAAAAGAGGTGTGGAAATACAATAATAATAATAATGATCAGATCACAGACAGCGATGGGAAATGTGATGAAGAGGTAAGGAACAAGCAGTGCGGTACAAGAAATCAAGCAACATCTGATACAGTCTCCGGGGGTGGTACTTCATTGAATCCGATGCGACCGTCGTCCGGACAGTTGCTCATGCCGGAGACCGCTTGATCGTGGTTGGAGAAGAAAAACAGATTGTCCTCTAACGCAGAATTTAGGGGGGTCTTTGGAGACATGTTCAAACAGGCGGTCAATTCATGTGTATCTATGCGTTCGAACCGACCAACACCAACACTTGGTTCAGAGAGACATCGATGCAACTTAGGCATGGATTGGTATAAGCTGTCCAAACGCTGGTGGATCTATGAAGAGACACAAAAATAGATGAATGAAATCTGTTTACTTTAAATGCAAGACAAAAGTTAAGCAGAAAATAAGTCAACACAAGTGACGATATACCTGCTACCATAGTCATCGGTACAGTAAGACCATCAAATCCGATCACCCCTACATGCTGATCACTTCTCAAAGGTGGCCATTTGTCATAGCTTAAACAATCACCAGGTAAAACCCTATGGAACCAGACTTCAGTATGCTGACCACTTCTGTAAGTGGTATGTTGGCCCCCCTCTTTGGGGTGTATTAGTCATTATTGATCTGACCTCTATAATTAGAGTATGTGAAGGTTTACTGTACAATGATGGCCAAACGACTCGTTTGTTCACAGAAGAATGTGCATGTTATGGGATTTTGCTGTGTGAAATTCTCTTGGCCCATAAGCACTGCGCTAAACAGTTCCGCAGACGTTTGACGATACAGTATATTCTCCGTATATGCGAAGACATTTTATCCCACCCTTCAGTGTCTACGCGCATGGATGCTTTTACCTTGCACACAATGTCCTCACAGATACGAATATACACGCAGATTGGCGTTAACCATTTTGTGTGAACCATTTCCACACCCGCCCGTATACACAGGCACGAATCAAGCCTACCCCCTTTGAGAACATGCACACGCGCATTATACAAATCGTAATCAGATGGAAAAGTGCCTGTCCAACCGTCGATTCATCGGTTCCGAGACAACCTGTTCAGTTCCGTTTGTGGTAAGAGTAAAAAGAAGAAAAGGAATGACTTTTTTTCAAAAAATTATCTAACTTTGGAGAAACTACATTGCGTTTTGATGTATTATGATAATAGATGATTTAAATGTGTTGCCAACCAACATATTCGAGAGAGGATGCATGTGAAGATAAATTTTATTCTATACTACTCCAACAGGAAACTAAGGCACGCTAAGTTTATGCGCAGGACCATCATATGATAACAACTTTTCTGTGTTGACCACTTTGGTCCAGTCCACTGAGTTGTCAGCTTATGGAGATTTTTTGTCCCAGGCTTGACGAAGTCCCAAAGGACTTTGGATAACCATGAGATGCCCACGAAGACAGAGGGGTCATTAGTGGCTTGCTTCCACAGGTCCATCCACACATCCCCATATAGTGTAAAAAGCCGAAAAAAGAACACGTGAAACCACGTTGGGCAGGGCAATGACTAGTTCCGGATTCGGTTCATATCCCATGGTATAGGAGCGTACGATGTTGCAAAACAGGAGAAAACATGCGAACCCCAAGTACAACGGTGATTGGACCGTTGCGTTCTTCATGCCGGAATCACATCCATCAAGCTATTGTGGAGATTTCGCAGTTACACAAAAACTTCGCATTGTATGCTTTACCTCAATCTCTAGTTCCGTCATAATGTTACCGTACCATGTTTACGCAACGAGTTATAAGTGGTAAATACCCATCATCTCCCAGACACCGCGTGATCCCCTGAGTAAAACCACACTATCGGGTGGCAAGTACGCATATCGAAAAAACACCTATGTGACACTTACACCACACTCCGATAACGAGTCTAACCGTGTTATAAATACTAAGATATTACTTATGAGTGGAAGGATTTTGGTGAGTATTTTTGTTCGTCGCAATCAGCCGACAATTCAGTTAAGTCAACTACCTATCCGGAAAAGCCCCAGACGGCCATTTCGCCCTATTGGGGCTCATCAGTGGTGCGCATCCTTCGGTCTTCTGCGGAGGATCGAACCCATGACGGCTAGTGGCTTGTGCCAACTAGCCCGCAGCTTATGCAACTGCGTCATGGAGGACGGTAGCCGACCAACACGAATTGTTAGCTAACTGCGATATAGCCCGACCCATCCTCCACTGCCATGCAGATGACAGCGGTTGGCCTTCCGGCGTCAGGACTTCCCGGTTGCGGTAGCAATGAATCGACATAGCATTTTATGGAATCCGTAAGGGCGAATTTGTATTACTTATGAGTGGAAGGATGTTGGTGAGCATTTTTGTTCGTCGCAATCAGTCAACAATTCAGATAAGTCAACTAGCTATCCGGAAAAGCACCAGACGGCCGTTTTGCCCTATTAGAGCTCATCAGCGGTGCGCATTCTTCGGTCCTCTGTGGTGAATCGAACCCATGGTTGCTAGTGGCTCTTGCCAACTAGCTAGCAATTCGCGATGGTCAGATACCGTCCTCCATGGCGCAGTTGCATAAGCTGCGGGCTAGTTGGCACAAGCCACTAGCTGTCATGGGTTCGATCCTACACAGAGGACTGAAGGATGCGCACCACTGATGAGCCCCAATAGGGCGAAACGGCCGTCTGAGGCTTTTTCCGGATAGGTAGTTGACTTAACTGAATTGTCGGCTGATTGCGATGAAGAAAAAATTACTAAGGTGTGCAGCACTTCTGTTGTCTTTGGAAAAGTCTGTGTATACGAGCTCCAGCTGAAGGTTATTCTATTTTTGATCTCGGGTAATGGTGCTGAGTCGGTGTTCGCCTAGGTTCAACGAGATAAAAACGTCTGGTGACTAACTCTCACAAAGCGAGACAATCCGAAAAGGAACACTTATGTGTAGAAGAATTTGAAAGGCTTTATTTAGTTGACTGCAACGAGAGTGCAAGCCAAATAAATCAAATAAAAATCCGGAAAAAATCAGACGATCGCCTGACCCCGTTGAGGATAGTCAGTGGTACGCAATTCCTCGGTCCCCTTCAGGGAATGTAACTCCTGACCGATAGTGACCTGCACAACTGGCTATCAACTACTCTCCCACAAGAGCCCCAGTGCACAAAGGTTGACGAATCTCCCAATTCTACTAAGGAAATCGTACCAAGTAAAGGCGTTACAATATTTGTGCTGGCGGTCGCGACAAAAGCGGTGACAATTACAACATGTGGCTATCAAGAGGAGTGAGCATACAATCACTAACAGTGATGGCTACAAGTATCATCATGCAAGCCAAAAGTTGTGGTCGCAGCGGCATTCGCCTGAGTCTAAGCATTCCAATTCGCACTCTGATGACCGTGGCGAAGGTGGTTACACTGATGGTAAGTCAGGTGATGCCATCAACTGCGTCGTGCGGAATTGATCGATGCATGGGTATTCATGCGTGGACAGTGGTAACCATTTCATCCACAAAAATGCTATGCGGTTATTATGCAAAGATGATTTAGAGAGTGTTGCGAAAAGCTTGCGTTTCACACAGTCTGACTTCGGGGAATGAAGCCGAAGTTTTCAAAAGTTATAAATCATCACATGTCTAAACGGTATATACCCGATCCGCAAAAAAGAGATAAAAGACATGATTCCAAAATTCACTAGGAGAATCCGAGATCATTTTCCCTAGTCTTCTACATGAAAAATTGGAACAGACTTACAAGATATTGTAACATGTTGTACAATGCGTAAGTTTAAGCTTGCGATTTGTGGGCAGTTAACCGACGAAAGCGTGTTATTAAGACAACAAGCCATTGACAATGCTTTCGAGAAAGATATCGGTAGCGAAGACTAAATTAAGAAACAAAAACCATTGTACACGGAGTAAATGAACACCAATATCTAACGTTTTGCCAAGACCACCTTTCGTCTCATATTCTTCCCGGCTCGCCATTGCAATGAGGCTGGATCTTACCGTGGTGCGATGGTTTGTGTGCCTCAGCGATCCATTGAGCTACGCTGGGTGGTGCAATTTTGCAACTTCAGAGCACCTTCAGCGCGACATCACTCTCGTCCTGAAGGGTAGAGTGTACAATGCAGCGGTACGTTCAACGTTACTGTACCGTTGAGAAACCTGGCCCCTTTGATCGGCGGACATGAAGAGGCTAGTTAAATTCGAACACTATTGCCTTCGCAGTTTGGCTCACACATGGTGGCAACACCGCATGAGTAACGAGCGTGTTCAACGCCTTGTTTACGGCACAGGAAAAGGATCAGAACCGCTCAGCACCGTTATTTCACGCACCAGGCTACGATGGCTGGGCCACGTGTTGCGCATGCCAGCCCACCGACTCCCTCGACGTGCGTTGTTTGCTCATCGGGGATGTGGATGGAAGAAGAGGAGGGGTGGCCAAACGATGACTTGGTCCAGAGGAATGAAGGCCCTCATTTCGAAGTTGGCCTCGGTTGGAGCGTCACGGCTCTCTAGTTGGGGTCTAAAAGACGGTGAACACGTTTGGCTGGATACACTTGCTGACATGGCAAGGAGCCGACCTCAGTGGCGTTCCTGCTGTGAGTTTCTTTGTCCCTCCCCATCCCATTTAGCCTCCCCTCCATCTACGATCTCATTTCGTAGCGTAAAACATAATAATTTTTCTTTTTGCCTAATATCCGGCTGTTAGTCTACCGGAACGATGCCTATCCGTTGCTGGTAGTTCAGCTGGCCTGCAACTGTTGTATTTACTTTCCTTTATGTATTGCGGTACAGTAGCTGAAGTGTTTTTCACCTCTAGCTGACGTGTATAATGGCGATGACGTCTCGGCTCGAACATCCGTCATGAGTTTGTGTAGAAGATTGGTTCCTCAACAGGTCGAAAACCAGCAAAACTATTCAGGTCAATTAGCGTCACATAAAGTTAAATTTGTTGCTCCTGTCTTTCTAAATTATCTATGCAATGACATGAAAAGATTGTAACAATCTGTCGCTTTTAGGAAACATTTTCCCGCATTGTTGAAGAATAGACAACTAATTGATTTTGATAAACAACGAGTAGACGGATTTGCTTGTGGTTTGATTTGGTTCATCGCAATTAGATTCCAAGCCGCATAGGTAAGCTATCGATCCGGAAAAGCAATAGACGCAGGTTCCGCCTTAGGGGGCTCCTCAGTGGTGCGCATCCATCGGTCCCCTACTGGGGGTCGAACCCATGACCGCTAGAGGCTAACGCCAACTAGCCAGCAGTTTATGCCACTGAAGCATTGGGGATAGCAGTCGACCATCACGGATTGAAACCTGAGATGTAGTCCGACCCGTCCTCCACCAACATGCAGGTTACTGCAGGTGTAGAGGACAGTGGTTGGTGGACCGGGTCAAGACATTCATTGTCAGCGCCGTAAATCCACACAGCATCTTGAAGACTGGTAGGGCTTAGATTCTGATTACTGAGTTAGATTCTCAGTAGGGGGCCGAAGGAGGCGCACCACAGACGAGCCCCAATACGGCGAAACGCGCGTCTCATGCTTTCCGGATTGACAGCTTACCATTGCGGCTTGGAATTTACTTGCGAGGAACCAAATCGAAACTTATTGATTTATTTATTGATGCATCCAATCTGCAAACGAAGTGAACGCACAAAAAGGATGATGAATTCAGTGAGTTACAAGAAATAAAACTCGACTCCCAACCACCGCCAGCCAGCTGATCAAAGACCTGAAGACGATGAAGCACAGGCGATCAGTTATGATTCACCTTAGTGTCACATGATAAAATGTACCTATGATAATTGATACAAGGAGAGTTGACACTCTTCTGAATTTCCGCAGGCCATTTATGACATACCGATTTGACTCGAATGTATGCCAATGAAGTCTATGATTACAAACCAGAATGGACAAAAGGGTAGTTTCTCTACAGACACAAAATAGATGACGAATGAGAAGGTAGCTGTACCGATGCACTAAGTCCACGCTGTTGAAACAGCCGGAACGAAACCGCTGGATGGATCAAAGCGTTGTCACCGCAAGTAGCCAAGTTGAGAGGTATATTATCATCATCAATACACATTAGTTAAGGGTGAGAAACACACGTCAGCTATGTGATGGGAGTGTCATACTAGAGTGAACTGGTGGACCAACCGAGAGGGCCAGATGGCCAATGGTCGACGGGCGTAACTGATTTGATTGCTGCACATAGATTGGCCGACATTCATGTGAATTACTCATTGTTTGTTTAACTGAGTCAAAGGAAGTACCTCATTGCCTCATAAGGGTCGTTAGTTGTGGACGTGAAGGCGCAACTTATATCGAGAACTTTGGCTTGCCAAACGTGCCACATTTTCGCCGAGTTGTCTTTGCCGATCAAACGCTTGTCCCTGAAGGACTGAGTTCTGCAACATGGCGTCAGAGAAGACAAAGACTAACCCAACCGGCGGCGCCCGGATGCTGTTCGGATCACCAGCGTCTACTCAAATGCCTGCCCAATTGAACATGGGTGAACGGAATAATTGGCGTCTATAGAGGAGAAAATGACTGGATTTCTGCATATTAGTGCGTTTGGAAGCGATGGCGTATCGGTTGACCATGTTTCGACACGCAGCAGGGGATGACGCGCGCCGTGTTATAGAGACATTGCACTATGACAGAGGCAAAGATCCAAATAATCTGGAAACGGTCATTGAAAAGTTCAGTGAATTTTGTGTAGGTCAAACCTACCAGCGCTATCTCTTCTTATCGTACAACAGAGGCCTAAACGAATCCGTCGAAGCGTACATCACGGAATTGCAGATTTTGGGCCGATCCCGCAAATTCTGTAAATGCTTGGGAGACAATCTGATACACGTTTGGATCGTTCTGGGAAGCAATGATGAAAGTACGACAAAGTGACTTTTGCGACAACGCAACTAATCACTACAGTAGTACATCGATATCTGCCACATGAATCCTCGACCACCTATCAATACCAGCAAAGCAAGCTCACAACAGCTGCAGAATTTTGTGGCGTTTCCAGAGGCGGAGCAGCGAAGTCTATTACCGTGAGACAGGGGATCTGCAGATTTTGCGCCGCGTGACACTCGAGCTCCCGCGAACAGTGTCCAACGTACGGACGGAAATGCGCCGAATGTGGAAAAAGTCACTATGCTCGTTGTTGCCAATGAACCAATGTGAATGCGGACGTTCTTGATAAGTCACACGCAGGTGCAGAACGTGCAACTGGCAAAGGGTCTCGGAGGGTACCGCGAAAAATGTGTCTACGCAAGTCTGTTGATCGAAGACAAAGCCGTACGATTCCAGTTAGACACAGGTGTTACTGTCAACATTTTACCAAGGAAGCATTGTCCCGGAGTGTGTATCCGATCTGATCAAGATTGCCTGCGCATGTGGAATGGTTCCAGACTTCATCCGAAGAGCTTGGCTACAATCGAAGTGGTTAACCCAAGGGACAGTCTCATATCGACTGGTTTGTGATGGTGCAGAAGGAGCTCACACCGATTCCGGTCATTGATTCGACCCAGTCTCTCGGTTTTGTCGTTTTTAATCATGATCGTTTCGTGCATGCTTGCCATGGAGAAACCGAAATTAGTGATCAGTATCCGTCTGTGTTAATCCTACGTTTTGGGAAATTTGAGGGAACCGCTCAGTTATCCGTAGATCATTTGATACGACCGACAGCGCTACTGGCTAAAAGAGTTCCATTTGCACTGCGAGACAAGTTCTGCGCCCAGTTGAGCAAATTAGTGAGAGAGTGTGTGATTGCCAAAGTTGACGAGCAAACCGAATGGGTTAATCAGGTCGCAATCATTACGAAGAAGACGGGCGCACTGCGCGTGTGGATTGATCAGAAACCGTTGAATGAGGCCTTGCGTAGAGCGTATTACGCACTATCTACTCTAGAAGACATTTTGCCGCCTCTGACCAAAACTAAGTGCATCACGAAGGTAGACCTCTCATCGGCATTCTGGCACGTGGTTCTAGAGGATGAATCTAGTTTCCTGACTACATTTGCAACACTGTTCGGGCGTTATCGCTGGCTGCGTTTACCGTTTGCTTTGAAAGTGTCGAATGAAACTTCCCAAAAACGATTGGTGTAATCGCTAGACGATTTAGATAGTGTAACATTTGTGGCAGACGGTGTTTTAATCTATGGCCCGACGGAAGAACAGCATGACGCCAATCTTCACCGTTTCTTGCAGCGTTGTGTGCAAAAGAACATCAAGCTTAAACGCGAGGAAATTGAGCTTCGGAAAGATGAGGTGATTTTCCATGGGCATGTGGTAACTACCAAAGGGATCCGGGTCGATACAGGAAAAATCAAGGCAATACGAGAGACGTCATCCACTAAGGACGTGAAGAGAATCCATCGCTTAAACGGCATGGTGATTTATTTGAGCCGTTTTATGCCAACGCTTGCTGATATCATGACGCCCATCAGGAAGTTAACTCACAACGGAGTAAAGTGGAGTTGGGGAAAACCACGGGAAACCGTATTCGAAACTAGTAAGCACCTCATCAGCAACGCGTCTGTACTAGGTTATTACGATCCAGCGCAGCCCCTGGAGGTGAAGTGTGACAGTAGCCAAGACGGAATAGGTGCTGGTCTCTTACAGAATGGAAAACCTTTGGATTTCCGCAGTCGAGCACTCACAGTGACCGAGCAGTGCTATGCGCAGATAGAGAAGGAGATGCTCGCGATAGTCTATGACACGAAGTGTTTCAACGATTATACTTTCGGAAGAAAGACAACGGTGCATACCGAACACAAACCGCTTGTGTCAATAACCAGCAAACCGCTGCACATCGTTCCTCGTCGTCTCCAGCGTATGCTAATCCGCCAGCTGTACGCCCTAGCAGCGCTTCGCTGCCGTGAGACCACTACCAGTCGCGCGTGGGTTGAGCATACCGCGAGGACGAACGCCCTATTGCGGATTCGAACCGGTGATCCGATGATTGAAAGCCATGCGCGCAGACCACTCGGCGGCCACCGTCCTAGGAAAAAAAGTAACTGTGCAAAATCCAACTTCCTACCAGACCGCTTACAATGAACGTGGAAACTCGCTAACGCGTCATCAAACATTTTGGCTGCGTATCCTAGCAAACATACACACATAACAAACCTTTGGGAATAACAAACCTTTCCATTCAGTAGGATTTATTCATTCAACCTCGAAGGCGTACATGCACGAGAATACAGTTTTGTGAAAAATGAGCAGCAGGAACCAATGAAAATTGTCATGGTTTATGTGTGCAGAGATACTGTCAGCGCACTCAGACCTAGAGAGGAAGACAATAAGTGTCCTCAACCAAAGTTTTTGGCTCAAAAGCCGGTCCGCAAGGCAGCGGGGAGGTGGCAAAAAAACTCAGTTTTACAAAAATGGATGCCATCCAAATTCAAACCCAAAGCAGGAAGACCAGGAGATTGAGTTTGGCTGACATTTAACCATTGAACAACCTGGTAGGAGTAGCTCTCAAGGTGCCCAGAGGCACCACCCAGTATAGCTCAATGGGTCAAGGAGGTACGCAAACCGTCCCACAACGTTTAGGTCCAGTCATGTTGCGACGGAGCAGCACGAAAATCCCAGTGCGCTGCCCAATATATTACTAATGAGTAGGTATTCCGAGCACAAGTAAATACGACTCGCCGCTGTCGCCCAGCAGTCCTAGTTTACCGCCATCACTAATGACTTTTGTTGCATAAGCCGTTGGCGTCGCGCAAAGTCATGGGTGCGGTTCCTGGTGGGACCGGAGGATGGGCGAAACCGACGAGTCCTAACAGGATGAAGGGGTCACGGATAGTGGGAGGCTGTCTGGCTAAGAGTTGATTGCGACGAACCACACTCAAATAAACCGTACATCTATTAGTAATGAGTAAGATTTTGGATGAGTTGCTCATTTATAATCGTACACCCTATTTGAAGACAGAATCGCCAGTTAGAAACGCAGTTCAAGCAGTGCAATCGACGGCAATAAAGAAGACCAGACTGCGTACTCTAAAAAAGTAAAAAGAGACAAAAGCATATGAAACGCAGAGAAATCAATCCACACTGTGGAGGGAGTCAGTAATATAAGTGAAGAGAAGTGTGTCTAAAATACAAGTGGGCAACTTTGTCAAGGACACCTTAAGAAAATGCGCATAAAACTCTCAAAGGTAAGCGAAAGATTATCAAATAACTTTGGAGTGACCTAAAAAGCGGTTGCATGCTGACCCAAGCCAGTGACGCTAGCCCGACAGGCAAAGCGAACTTTCTGAAGGGAACAGCAACAGGATCGGGCCCATATGCAAGTGCTGTGGGCGTTTCAGAGAGTAGATGACCATAAAGTCCGAAAGAAACAGTGACTACGTACTTGGGAGAAAGGAGGTCTATCGTCACGTTCAAAACTGCAACAGTCCATCGCAAGGCGTCGCAGCTGCGGTGATGCGTCCGGCCGAGCTTCAGAGAAGTCCGGCTTGAGGAGACCACGACCGACCAAAAAGAGGATCTGGTCTCGATTGTTGTGACGGGTATACGGTAACTGGCCGGTTATCAATTCGTACAGGACGATACCAAAGGCGTACACATCCGAGAGATTTGTGTACGGAGTATCGCCCTGCATTCGAATGACCTCCGGTGCCTGAAGTGACAAAGGATAATTAGTAAGATGCGAACTCGGATACTAACATCAAGTAGACAGGAGGATGAAAGGATCAAGAGAAGGACAGACGGATAGATAAACAGACAGACAGACAGACAGACGGGTAGACAGACAGGTACGTGGAAGACGGACAGGTAGATACGCAGATGGATGGATTGATGTTAGAGAGTGGAACATATAGCAAAGGAGTGATCTAAAATAATACACCGAAGTAGAACAGCAGAAAGAGTGTGCAAGGTGTTTTATTGTTGGCTACGACTGGGTTGAGCTCCTGAGATGATGGATTGAAGCTTTTTATTGAAGCTAATCATTGTACCCATGCAAGGCGCATTGTCATTAGTTCCCTGGCGAGAAAAAAGCGCTTGACGCAAAATAATGGATTGATGGTGCAGGAAAACAGACGTAAAGATGAGTCACATAGGTGGTGGCTTACCTGAATTAAAAGCCACACCAGCACGGATGGAGCATGAAAGTGCGAGTGAAACCCATCGAGGGAATATAATCCGTATAGACGCAGGTCCCCAGGAGAAGTTTTCATGGATGGCCATATTATTTCACTTACATAGTTGTATATATCTACAATAACTATTTTTGATAACCTCTTAATAACCCCGAAAGATTTAACCGATCAATTAGCCAAAAATAGTTGGGAAACTGCTTTGGAATTTTGATGAAGAAAACAACTACTCTCTGCGATTCTGCTGTAGATCAAGAACTGACGAGAAATATACCGTTACTGTTTTATCCGTTACAACTTAATATTGCTCATGCAAGAGTATAGTGCTACTTGTAGATATACGATCTGTGCCAGATAAGGACGCAGCTTCTCACCCAAAGGGCTGGCTTACCGAACAATCGCCTCGTGGTGCCAGCTGGGTGGTTCGGGATTTTCCCGTTCCAGCAAATGGTTCGGCGGCAGTGTTCCAGGACGTGGTGGGTTTTCGCCTGGCAAGCGTTCTCCCTATAAAAAGCCACATATGTCCATTTACCAACACAGTGACGTGGCGGACGTGACGCGCCACTAAATAAAGTCACTGCCCCTTACTTCATCCTAGCTAAGCATTGGATTTTAGCAACTTTGTGTTGTAATTCTGGGGTGCATTGGACCCCGGTTTGACAAAGGAACAAACGGAAGGAGTATGCACTGAGAAATCAGTCCCCGGCACCCAATGGGCGCGATTCCCTGAATTCGCTCCGCTGCCTGGCGGACAAGCTATTCAGCCAAAGGCTCGGGATGGTGTCCCCCTAAGTCAACACAATACTTCGGCTTGGGCAACCGGGTAGTATCACGCCCTCTGACGAGACCATGATTTTAATGTGTTGTGTTGTGTTTTCTTTTACAACTTCTGTACCTTCTTTTGTGTTGCATGGTTTCTGATGGCTCTATGTCTATTCATATACTGTAGCAATATATACATATCTCACACAAAGAGAAAAATACCTGTTATTCGTATTAATGTGAAAACGACAATACATATTGTCCCAGCTGTTGTATGAAAATTCAGTGATAGTAGAAAAACAAGCCGGAGTACAATCAATTATGAAAGGGCTCAGTTCTGTTCGTAATTTGAAAAAAGCGCTGGGATAGAAAATTTCCTAAATCAACCATGTGGCCAGAAGACTATTATCACGGCATTGGGAATAAGTCACTTATCTAGGTAACAGGTTTTAATCAACACAATCGACAATGCAGTCTAATCTCACGCATCAAACAAAACTGCAAAAAAATGAAAGCAAATGAATCCGGAATACGGTACAGATGATCGAATCACTTCACCGATGACAGACCATTAGGTTTCATAGAGTGTGTTGGAATCCAGATGTCTACTTGAAACTTACACAATCCGTCATGAATAACATTATGATGGAGAAAATGGTTGGTGGCTGCGCGCGATACCTAATGATGTTAACACGCTCTTCATCACTGAGGCTTGAAATAATAGCCAGTCAACGCGACAGAGAAAGCGTGACTTCTGTCATATTTGAGTGCAATGGAGACCGGAAAAAAACAGACACGATAAATGCGCTTGGGCATAAATATGCGCACATGGAAATATGCTGATTCGATCCCCTAGCACATAACTGCCTTACGTACCAAAGCCTTCGTGATTCATTCACAGCACTCAACAGACAGGGCGCTGATCGCCGACTGCAGTTTGCCAAAGCTTCGGCGATTCGGCGGCTCGAACGTACTTGACGTGAACCGAACGAGTTCACTGCTAGTCTTGGTGTGGTTGGTGAACGCATCCCACAGAATGGGACTGACAGGCATCAAATGACCATCGATCGACAGTGTTTACCCAGTGACATTACTTTTTGATTGTCTATGCTTGTATTCGAATTAATCCACAAGTTGTATGTAAATCGTTGACCAGAGCCCGTAAAATGGCTGATTCCAGGAAGCAGAATTGAAACGTTGTTCCTTTTCATTGTTTTGAAATTTGTGACGATAAAAGATTGCATGCGACACTTAGTTGATTTGCAAAACAATACTGTGCAGTAAACTTTAATACTTATTGCTATACTTTTTGAAGCGTTATCAATGCAGTATTCAGGTAGTCGGAAGATCAACCGAATTCTGACTTTCTTGTGGTTTGAATACCTTGCTTTTCCCGCTACGGATGGAAACGTTACTTGGAAATGTAGACATAATCGATCTGGAAGGTGTCACTCACTGATGAACACTAGAGACGACATGGTCTTACAACAACCGAACGCACATTGTCAGGACTCATGTCTTCAGAAAGCAGAAACCAAGGCTTCCAGAAGCTAAATGACGCTAGACATGAGAGTCGCTAGTGCTACACACCTCGCACTGTGATAGGAAATGTGTTGTAAACATTGAGTAACGAAGTAATGCGGCATACGCCCAAGCAATTATCCCCCTTGCGAGAACGCTTCTAAACTACAATAAAACCGGTCACTTAATGTTATAATTGAGGGAACGCCTGATAAGATTGTCACTTACACGGTTGGAGCACGCTTACGGTAACGGCCTGGCACCCTGCCCAATCGAACAGATTTCCGCTGACCTGATGACGTTAGCTTAGCCGGGGTACGCGCTGATGAGATGGAAATTGAGCGAGCGTGAGAACGATCCTAGCCGCACGTATTCGGGTAGACGCTGAGCCCTCGGAACGGACGCACACGAGAGGGGGTTACGGTGAACGCGCGCTAGTGATTTAGACGGGAACGCTGCCCGGATAACGACGCACACAAAGTCACGTGACCGACAGACTCCCAACTAAGGCGAAGAGGAAGAAAGGCAAGTGGTCCTCTGAAGCCACTATTACGACTAACAAATGGCGATTCACAGCCAATGCAATGGGTCATTCAGTTAGGAAAAATTGCTACCACGACGGGGTGGTAGTTTGTAAAAGAACATTGTCAACAGATGCGCAGTTGGGCCGCGTCTCGAAGTGGCTGAACACTGCTACGTTGTGGGGAGGAATTGGACCTCGCTTTCCACAGCCATTATGTCGGAGTTTCTGGCGCGTTTTTGCGGGGATATTTGACGGGCCGGCAACACTTACCATGTTCAAAACCATACATTTTGGTTTTCTGAGAAGCACTGCGAAGTGGTGCTTCATGATTCAAGCGTGGATGATGATCCAGACAGAACTTTTGGCATTAAAGAACTGATACATGCATTGAGTAAAGGCACAATCTACGGAGATGGGAGCAATGCTAAAATTTCCAGTATGTGTTATCAATTCTATACCCGGCATGCAGAGGTAGACAACTGTTATCCTTATATTTACGTAGTGTTACAGAAATAAACCGAATCACTGAGACTGCCGTAGATTGCAGTTGGCGATGAGGGCTCTGTTTGTTGAATATGCCGAACAAATCACGGAGATTTTAGCACGTAGTCGCGTTAATGTCAAGCGATCGAACGAGCATATTTCCGTGTACATATTTCTGTGTGCACACTTATTTCGGTGCGCAATTTTCGGGTGTGATTATATCGTGGAACCAAGTATAATAAGGAAGATATTCAGTGCGGAGGTAGTAATTTACCATACAAAAAGAGAGGTAAATTGCTAAGAAAAGTACCAGAGTTCCTTGTCCACTGTTGAATAGGTCAACATAGCGCGTACATGATGCGATGGGAAGTATTAGCATACTCAAAACCTTCGTCAATCGACAAACGACGCTGGCCAACATGTGTCAAATCGCAGTGAGATCAGTGGCTAGGCCATCCTTAAGTGGACGAAAAGCATACCAGGTAGGTTGAAACAATGAAGTGCGCTCCGCTTCGCCCTAAAGAGGCCAGATTTTGCAAAGTAGGCAGTGTTGGGCGATTCTCCGAATGCTGAGATGACTATTTCAACGAACCTCTTCGACAACAACACCAATACACCCTATGCTGTGCACCGGATATTGAAGGAAAGAAAATTCCGAAGGTATGGTGCATTGCAGGTACAAGTGTTAAAGCCTGACGATTCGGTGAATCGTCTTGCATTCGCTCGCTTGTACCTGAATACCTTGGACGTGCATTCCATCATATTTACCGATAAGGCCATTTTCCGTCTGCATGGTACACAGAAGCGGCATGTTTGGGCCACCAATAAGCCACGGCAATGCATCGCTTCCCGTGTGCAACATGGCACACAGCTCATGGCCTGGGCTGGACTAACAAGTCGAACAATCATCGGACCTTTCTTCTTTTCTCAAAATGTGACGGGTAAGTTGTGTAGCAGAACTAATACATCACACTTCTTAGCCTCTTCATACAAAAAAATGTTGCAGACGTGGGTGATTCCGCGGTTGCATGTGGAAGGACTGTTGAGTACGGTTTGGTGGCAGCAGGATGGTGCACCGGCCCATTCAGCACAAACCGTGCGTCAGTTCCTGGACGACACATTCGGTCATCGATGGATTGGTCGGGGAGGACCAATGGAGTGGCCGGCACGTTCACCGGATATGAATCGCCTTGATTTCTTCCTTTGGGGATACCTGAAACGAAGAGTTTATAAAGTGAAACCCATGTGTGTGGAAGAACTGAAGCGGAGCATCGTGGAAGAATGTCGCGCGATATCGGTTGACGCATTGCAGAGGGTTATAGCCAACAGCATCCGGCAAATGCTGCTGTGCCAGCAAAACGGCGGTGGGCATTTCGAGCGTCTACTGCGTTGGTTGTTATACTTGTTTTACGTATTGCATTTCAATAAATCATTCGCATAACCACTGACTTCAGGACTAAATCGCTGCTATGGCTAATGGTGCCGATATTGCGTCAGTGTGGAGGGAATATTGTGGGAGTTGCCTGAAGCGAACAAGATGTTAACGTGAGCAGCGTACACGGAAGAAATCGTTGTACCTATAGATGGGCCTACACGCCGAAAGGTCTCGTTGGCCGACAGGGTTGGGGTGATTACACTGGCTAGATCGTAGATAAAGATACCATGGCATTCCACATAGCCCGTCAATGCGTCGGTCAGAATTTCTTCCATAACTTTGGCGAACACCGGGAGAAGATTACCGGGCGGTTATTGGCAGGCTCGTACCGACTTGCTCTCTTGTGAATAGGATTGATGAAACCTAGTTTCCACTTCGACGGAGCCATGTTGCAGTCCAGAGATGGCTGAAATAATCCGGCTAGGTGCGTGATTGTTACCGTTAGTGCTTTTGGGGTGGATATTGTCCACTCCAAGAGATCTGTGTGTACGCAAGGATAATGGCATTTTCAGTACCGTTTCCGCAGTGAATGTTACGCCGGATCAAACTGCTCGTTTGTGAACTTGTCCTCACGCACCAAGTGCACAGAGTCGTTCGCCTGAGTTGCGTACACCGTCCAATTTTCTGAACTGCGATTGTTTCTATAACCATGTCAAGTCCGGTCCCTCAAGACCATATATTTTCGTGTTCGGCTTCTCTGAAAAGATTTCGTTTTGAGGGGAGGATGAAAAGCTTTCGGTTTTGATGCCTTTGCGACTAGGGATGTGAACGTGCCCACAAATTTGTCCCAAGCTGTTTCTGGAATCCACGGACAGGGTGCGATTATGTGCAATTGATGGCATCTTCTTGGGCTTAGCTTAGACACAGCTCCTCGATTGTTTTTGTGCAATGACGCATACAATGAGATTTCATCGGCAGTCCTTCTCCACAAACACGTGCAGCGAGTAGTCTCTTAATTGGCATACACGGCAGCATGTAACGATCATTTCGATTGATATACACCTACGTTTTCCTGAGAGACTGAGCGGCACCGTCTGCCTTTCATGTTACACCGTCACGGTCACTGTTAAACAAATTAGACAGCGTGCACCCCACTTGGTTCCTGCAATTGCTATCAAGACTGTGACGGGAGTAGTCTGTCAACGACAGCTTTTCCGGACTCATTTATGCAGAAGTGGCATCTCATATTTTCACCGTCTAATTGTTGCGAATTCTTATTTTGCTGAGGTGGTTTATGTGAAGGTAACATTCTGTCTACAGCAGCGTTGTCACTAACCCTTTTATCATTTGCCGGGATAACATTAAGCAACTGTCGAAGCGCCACCAACATTTGAACACGGTAGCCAATGCATTATGCACTGCTGTCGAGATGTTGCAAACCACCAGCCAAAAACGTCGGCAGCGACCCAATCTGAACTGAGCGGTGTCAAAATCGCCGGGGGTAATTAACATATTTCAAGGACACATGCACCGCTATGCGTCCTCACGTCGTATTCACACCCCCAGACATGCGTGGGTGAGTAAATACAGTAGACTTACATGCCATTGGTGGGTCGGCAAATTAGTGCGCTCCAATCTCACCCTGACCTGCGCGGCTGATCTAGGAGCGACTGAGCAGACTCTTATCAAACCCTCGGTAGCAGTTCACCAGTTAATTCAGATTTTAAGCGCAACCAATGGTTGCAATCTACCCAATCCCTGTGGCTATAAATAGGATGTGAACATATACTACTTATAAATAGATAGTAGAAACGTTAAAACAACAATCAGGAATTCACAGAATCAAGTTACATCGCTTGATTAGGTGTACACAGGATGTTCCATGTCATGCAACCGCAGTTGCACACACTCCAGTGGCTTGCACACTGCTGTTGTGTAGAGGATAGGGTGGCAATCCGAGTAACGACTCCACAGACTAAAGCCACAATCAATTTACGGCACTGCAAGTTACAATGAGTACTTAAAAGGTAACGGAGCAGAAGTACCTTATCATCATCCTCCACAACAGCAGTATATAAGCCATTTGAACTGATACTTCGCCGTCATACAACCAAAAAGACCTACAGAAAAAAAATTAACAGTGAGAGAAGGGGTACTCGAGCTTAAAGCCCTAAGCAAACATTCAGGGTCAAGGCGCCAACACCATGTCGAAGATAAATCGTTGCGAAAACCGCTGACCATCGTGCAAGGCTAAAGCGGTACAACCTAGACAGCTTAATTGCGGCTTTCACTGTCCCACGTCATAAGCTGACACTAGCCCGCAGATAACACAGTAACAAACGCATCCTAAAAAGCCAACCCGACAAGAAGACGACAGCAGACAAGCCACTGGTGTCGACTGCGAGTCATGCCCTATAAATTCTCGAGTCAAGCACAAAGTGAGTCGGTTGGACTTAATCATAGATGACAAGAAGAAATGATAGCACAGAGATTGGTCATCAGTGACTTCATTTCACTCTGACAAGTCAACTTCTGTCCACCTCGAGCTTGCACCACCCAACACCTGGCAAACAAAACAAAGCCCTCCACGGTAAGCGGTGAGTGAGCATACGTAGCAGGTACCTCAGCCACCGCAAGTTATTAAGTGCTATCTGCTGTTCTAAGGAATTACCTTAAGTATAACTGCCTAGCACTCGCCTACGCACATCATTGTTGCGGGCACGCTGGTGCCACCTGACACCAGCAATGCCCTGCAGACACCGATGATCAAAGACTTGAAGGCGCCTCACATCTTTACACCGTAAGGGCCAAGTCTCACTCACCCATAGGATAGGTAGGCCTTCACTGTGGCCTTGTAAACACGGCCTTTCAGATGGAGGAAAGTCACTTTCTTTCGAAAAAGATGTCACAGATTCAAGAAGGCAACTACAACCTTTGCAATACCTGAACTGACTACAGACCTTATGCGCTCATAGTTGCTGATGGAGTTGCCAAGGTAAAGCAATGTGATCAACTGTCTCGAGTTACGCGCTATCAAGATGCCATCAATTGGCTAGCGGTTCTATAACAACACTGCAGTTTGAAGGTGCGAAGCGCATGCAAAATGATGGTACCTCTAGAGAGAAGTCACTGAGGGTAGATTGCGCCACCCAAACACCGTCAAAAAGAAAGATGACATCGTTCGCATTATCAATAGTAACTAGTCGTTCATCAGGCAGAAAATCAACGCCTACACCGCAAGGTTCCGCAGGGGAACATTAAATGATGGAGCTCACAAGGAAAATGGACAGCCATGACGAACGCCACTTGTGTTGAAAAGATATCCGACAGGACATCGTAGACCCTGACGCGGCCTGTAGTGTTCGAGTGTAGAGCACGAAGGACGTTCACATATTTCGTGGGAACACCTTTCCGTATTTCGAACAGAATGCATCGATCGACTGAATTGAACGCTCTTGAAATGGAGGAACACAGCCATTGTCGGTCTGCGGTATGCATGGCGCTGCCCTAGCACCTGCCGCAGAGTGAATATATGGTCTACACAGCCACGTCCTGAGAGGAAATCTGCCTGCTTTTCAATAATCCGAGATTCCCGTTCCATAGTGAGGCGGTGAACGAGGATCGAGGACAGTAATTTTGTCAGCATGCATGTTAGGCGAATACCCCTGTGGATAGCACAGTTGGTGCGACTGCCCTTCTTGTAGATTGCCACTATAATCGATTCGATCCAATTAGCCTCGACACTCTCTTCGTTCCAGATATGCTCGAGAAGCGAGGTCAGGGTCTTGAGAAGAATCTCGCCCCAATCCTTAAATAGTTTAGATAGAAAGGACTAAGAGCAAGCAATACGAAAACGATTGAGGGTTGTGATCGCGTTTCGGACCTCAGCATCCGATTGTGCCTCTAAACTAACCGCGCATGGCTTATCCTGCATCCCCTGAGTAGGAAGGTGTTCGGAAGCGGGGGGCCAACTGAATTGAACTCGAAAACGCTCTGCCCAACGAGCTACATGTTGCTCCTTATTGTCAACCACAGCACCCGCACTGCCTCTGGTTGTTTCACTGACGTCTGGTTTCCTGGGACCATTGGTGCGGATCAGTGGGAAGAGTTTGCGAGAATTGCCTAGTGTTCCCGCTTCCCCCATTTCTCGAGCCCGACTGGTCCACCAGGCTTTCTTGTTAATACGCAGGCTCTGCTTTAGTTCGTGCCTAATTGTCTCAAAGCTAGTGGAAGTTTTTTTCCGGATTCTAACAGGTTCACCGAACTCTCCGATATTCCAAGACTGATGCGGTGACCATTGACAGTGGAGACAAGCACCATGGCTGCAAGTTGATCCCAAAGCAAAAACCTATGAACAAAGTCGAGTTCGAACGGTACGCTGATATAGTTTACTCAAAAGAGGCGGTAATACAGATGTAAGCGGAGCACGTAGGCTGTCTGCTACATGCAAAGGTCATCAGCAAGGGCGTGGTAGGACTTTTGACCATTCCGCCGGGTTTGGGAATAGAAAGCAAACTGATCGATCAGCAAATACAAGCCTGTGTCAGTGAAATCGAACTATTCCGTCAATATGGTTGGCTGGTGGAACGGAATTCACTTACACTGACTGGAAAGCAGACGTAGAAGAGTGGGTGAGCTTGACCTCCAAAATTAGCTTGTTTTGTTACCAATAAATAGAGTTGAGTTATCCTGTAACCATACTCACTCGGTCTACCAAGTTTTTGCCTCTTGTATTCCTTGGATTGGATGGGCGCGCGACTGGGCAGTCAGACAGTAGCAGTCTCACAAAGTAACAAAGGAGAAGTACAACAACCAGAGTAGACGTAAATGTCCCAGAACGACCGACAGTCCGGGATAGAACCATCCCACCTGTAATTTGCAGTAAAATTATCAAATTGGGTCCATCGCTGGCAGGGTTAGGAGGACGCGAAGTTGCACTCCGGCATCCACTGTCTTCAAGAGTTGTACTGATGCTGCGCGTACAGTTGCAACAGATGCTCATCGACGTCCGTCTGTTCGGAGTTAAGCCCATAACTACCACCTAGCTGAACTTCTGAAGAGGTCATACGCCCTACTTGTGCGTTCATTTCCCCTGCAAGTACGATAATATCATAATTAGTAGAACTTCGTAGTAGCGCATTCAGTTCGTGATAGAATTTGCTCTTGACAGCATCGGAACTGCAGTCGGTGGCAGCATAAGCGGAAATCACAAACAGCGTCTGGTACTACTTCGTGAATCAACGTTAGTTGATGTCATCAAATGTGCTGCACACAAACGGCTGTTTAGCAAAATCCAATCAACGAATGATGGCATTAGATTTAGAGCTGAGAATGATACCAACCCAAAGTTAGCCCGTGAGTGCTGCATCAGCGTCTCCGGATGCGTGCATACAATAGCGAGAGGACAAATCGGGTGCAATGTATTCAACAACTCCATGAGTGCCGTCGATACTAGTTTCGAACACACAACACACGCCCATACCCAGTATGTTCAACGTGCGTGCGAGTGTAGCCGGTTTACCGATTTGTTTTAGAGTGCGAACGTTGAACGGCGCCAGGGAAACGGGACAGCGTGGAGTTATGAGGAGCTGATGCCGATAGGCGCCCAGTGGGAGGTGCAAGAAGGTGGCTCTAGATGGTTCGACTACACTAGCATTCCGTCTACCGTTAAGTAAGCTGTGACTTCTAGAAGGAAGATTAGTAATGGAGGTTTGATATGGAGTAAGAGAAACAGGTAAAAAAGAAGGGTGGCGCCAACAGTAGCATGTTTTCGCTTATCCGCCCTGCTGTATGTAGCAGGTAAGTCGAACCTTGATGAGCTGCGCGATGGCCGGCGTAGGATATGGTTGAATTTTGAAGAAATAATTATGGTTGTATGTGGGCTGATATGTTGCCAGAATGTCCAGATCTTTACAGGGGAACGATTAGGGTCCTCACACAAAGCCTTTGGGTCAAAAGCCTGTCTGTAAGGAGGCGGATAAGGTAACGATTCGGTATTAAAGAAACGGACGCCATCCCATGTTAAATCCCAAAACTGGAGGACCAGGGGACTGAGCTTGTCTGATCTCATCATCATCATCATCATACACGTTAGCTAGAGGTGGGGAACACCACAGCTACTGTGCCGCAATATATAGAGAAAAAGGAGAAAAAAAGCGACTGGTGCAAGCTGGCTGAGCTACCGGTAACGGATGGGCATCGTTCCGGTAAGCTACCAGCCGGCTGCTGTGCACCCAAAAAGAAAAAAAATATTATGCAAGATTATATGAGGCTAACTAATGAGATCGTGGTTGGAGGGGGAGGATAAGAGGGATGGGGTGGGACAAAGAAACTCACACCATGAAAGCCACTGAGGTCGGCTCTTTGCCATATCAGCAAGTGTGTCCAACCAAACGTGTTCATCATCCTTTGGACCCCAACCAGGGAGCCGAGACGCTCCGACCGAGGCCAGCTCAGAAGTGAGGGCCTTCATTCCTCTGGACCAAGTCATCGCTTGGCCACCCCTCCTCTTCTTCCATCCACACCCCCGGCGCGCAAACAATACACGTCGCGGGAGTCAATGGGCTAGCATGCGTAGCACGTGGCCGAGTCATCGGAGCCTGGTGCGTGAAATAACGGTGCTGAGCGGTTCATTTCCTTTTCCTGTGCCATAAACAAGGCGTCGAACACGCTCGTTGCTCACGCGGCGTTCCCACCAAATGTGAGCTAAATTACGAAGGCACCGGTGGTCGAACCTCTTACCACTGACCAATCTGGTGGGAGTGGCTCTGAAGGAGCCCGAGCGTCCCACCGAGTACAGGTCAATGGGTCATGGAAGTACGCAAACTGTCGAACCAGGTTATGGTCTAGTCGTCTCAATGAGAGGAAAAAACAAATAAATAAACGTAAATAAACGTAGTCGTAAGTGGACCACTCAAGAGATCAGGCATACAAGCGCCTGGATCCCCAAAGTGTACAAGGTGAACGTTCAGGTAATGAAAAAACCAGTCTACTTAGAAAGGTGGTCAGGATATAGAGGTGGTCAACCTCAGAGGTTTTACTGTAAATATATAATTGGTTTTTTCTCGACTACGTGAGGTACGCCTGCACAGGCATTATCATTGTAAAGGGACAACGAATGATCAGAAAATGTACAAATATGTCCCAAGTTTGCCAGTAACAGTGGATCAGTGTGTGTATATGTGTAAGTGGATGCGAGCATGTGTGTAGCTATGTGACTTGGGTCTGTAAATGCACCGGCTGCACTTTTGACTGTGTCGTGTCGTCGCCAGTGTGAGAGGGCATGACTTATGTCCGTGGAGTAGGTAAAATCATCCGATGACTTTAGTTAGTTACTTGAGTCATATTCACCACATAGCAGTGTTGGGAAACGGAGATTTATCGCTTTTTATAAAGAGAACGCTTGTCACTCGAAAACACGCTATGGTCCGGGAACACTGCCACAGAACTATTGGTTTGAACGGGGGGTAAACCCGACCGATGCAGCTGGCACAACGGGGAGGTTGTTGGGCGAGCCAGAGTGGGGAATTAGCCAAAGAACCAATGAATACATAACTGTGCAACCTGTTACCGCAATGCACACACTCATCTTTGCGGAAGGGGGTTGTATTGTTGCGGATGGGGTTGTATTACGTCGTAGTACTGATGTGGTAAACGGATCGGTCATATCAGAAACGTGTTTGGGAGTCATGTTGAACAATTCAAACAATTAATTGCCTTACGTAACATTGCTGTACAAATTGACCAGGTTACTTAGTGGACTGAAATCTCGCTATATAGGGAAAGATAACAGTAATAGTTCATTGTTTCTCTCCAAGCGAGCCATACCGAATTTGTGCGTGTGTGGGCCGCATGAGATGGAGCCATGATGAAGGCTGAGGTGGCAATCGAGATCCCTGAGATCGTGACAGACCGATCCGGACGCATGTTCTTGCACTCTTAATGGCCCGAGTAAACACATAATTCGCGCCGATATACAGACTGCTGTAAACATTGAGTGTGTGAGCGGTACAATATTTGGGAATACATCGGCGTCCATTACTGGTTAGATAAAAAGAACAGCGAAGTAAACTACGAATCTGATGTGCCACGGTGAGTAACGGGGTCAAAAACCAGTCATCGATCTAACGGCGAGGATTGCGCATTGCATATTCCAATGAATTGTCCAAAATATGTTGAATTCGAAGGTGAAGGTGGAACAATCAATGGGGACTTAAATCATAAAATTTGGCAGAGAACCAACAATCTAGATTGGAGCATACACCGTCGGTAGGATGCGACTAAAGCGATATCGACCGTAGCGTCGGAAAAAGTGGAATGCAATACAATTTCTGTTGTGCGTTTGCTTCGATGATGAGAAATTGCTAACGAGCACGAGTGAATGCAACGTGCAAACTCACCATCCAAAATATAGAGCCTGTAGGTTGCTGAAATCCTGTGTTCCACCAACGGCTTTTCACAGTGGCCAGACCAAAGTCACCTATTTTGACAGTGCGTTCATGGAGGAATATGTTGCTTGACTTCAAATCTCGATGGATAATGCTTTTTGCGTGCAAATAGCTGTGGATAAAAGAAATCGTAAAAGTAGAGGTGATCATCGATTGGGCGGTTTGAGTGAATAAAAAGGGCCAAGCGTGGCATCCGCGAATTGCGGAAAAGAGACGTCGGACAGTAAGATAGCGAAAATGAACCTCCCACTACTAAGTGGAACCGATTCGAAATAGCGGCGGCTCGGGTTGCTCGTTTAACTGTAAAAAAATCAAGGGAAAGCTGAAAAATAGCATTCGAGACGTGATTCGAAAATGCATCTACATGGAGAAGAGTACGAACCGATGAGTTATGCAGTTCATTTAAACAAGCAATGTATAGCACATTAAGTTGCTGTGGTCCTTGTTGCCGTGCTAATTATAATGATTATCAAGATGATTTACAATGATGAAGAAAGCCAAAACAAGGCGTAACATAGAGAAAAAGGTAAAGAGAGTTGGGGAATAAGTTAGCAAAATTAACGCGGATGTAATATCGACAGGCAGATGATAAAGGTAACTGAACGCAGCAGCGTCACTGAATGCATGACCGTACCATATTCAACAGGGTATTGAAGCAATGAGGTCAAGTTCCTCGGTCAGTATGATCAAAGTTTCTGTCACGTCGTCGATCGGCCGTTCTGTTTCTTTTTACCGAAACCAGACGCGCGAACAATGCGTGCAGAGGGAGGTATACGAGAGACTTGGCGTAGTCAACGCAAGCGGATCAAGTTTAGCAGACGCTACACCGTGTAAGCCGAGCGATTACTTCAAAATACTAAATAGCGGACACCTGTAATACTCACGCGGTCCTCCAACAAGTGACAATACCAGATCTGGTTGGAAAATCCTAGAGCCGAAATGGCATACAGATGAGTAAGCATGTTGGCTTGAAGAATGTTTGGAAAGTATAGAAATGGAAGTCGCAACGAGAGATAAAAAAGACGCGACGTTCTTTATTGATTGCTAGTGTATGGCGTCGCTAAGACAGTATCATCCAAAGGAAAAATCAGTTTTTTTACAGAATCCATAGGGAATGCCTGATGTGAAGAGAAACACTGCTACTTATGACAACTGCAAATAGGTGCATCTCGGAATGGTGCTCTCTATAGACCAGCTGTAATTGAGGAACCTGTCGTCAGAGAAAGACCGTCTTGTTTTAAGAAGGTGGTCCAGTTCGGTGTCTCGTATATACTTCGTATCAAAGAGAAACAACCTTCGCGTCAAGACAGTAAACTGTAGTGATTCACTGACACATCTGTAAAGTAACCTCAATGTACTGGAAGCAACAGGCATATATTCACATTTCGTGCCAAGTGCCAGAAAATGTGCGCAAATAGTTTGAGGGTGGCTTTCATGCAGCAGGTCGTATGCGTGTGCAGTGCAGATTAGATTCGAGGAGTAAGCGCACAAAACATCCAGAAATAATCAAAAATAATTAACGCGATTTTCGCTAGGGGTTGTGTGAAGTTCCCGAGAGAATCTCTCGCTCCCTCCCGATTTAATTACTCCCAGAGGGATCAGACGGAGTAAAGCCACAGTTCGAAAGAAAACAATTCGTTACAAGAGAAACGAACTGAATAGTCGAAGTGAACACAGCCCGGTGACTTTGTACCCACTGAACTATTCGAAGTAAGAGAATCCCAACCACGTCGCAACAAGATCCGTGTAGCCTATGGTAAACGAGCAAGAATAAACATGGGACACAGTGAACAACCAATCAGAACAAAGCAAGTAGGATAACACGAAAATCAGTAGCTAGTGACATTCACACTCAGATTTGTCTTCCAGCAACCTCTGCTACGAAACTACTAAATTCACTGCGCTGAGGGTGCCACTTTGAAGGGTCAGCAAAGTAATTTCATGGCTCAGTGAACATCCTAAACAGCAGCTGAACAGTCCGCGCACCGAGGAACGGTGCGTGAAGCCGTTCTACCCCCATTACCAAGCATTATGAATGTGTGATAATGACATCCGTCAATCCATCAAAGGGCGGGTTTAGTTTGCGACTATCCACACTGTACTGCTATACGGTTGTGAGACTTGGCCTGTTTGTACTATTGGCCTGCACCTGCTCGCTGTCTTCAAGCACCGTGTGCGGTGGCTGCGCCACGTAAACAATGCGGAAAGTAGACAGCGTAGCTTGAAGGATGGAAGCAGCCACACGCTAGAGGAGCTCGTCGCGCTGTGTCAGTTGCGGTGGCTTGGACACGTATTGCGTATGCCCGCTCATCGTCTTATGCATCTAGCGTTGTTCGCGGTTGATGGACGGGACTGGAGGAGTCGGTGCGGTAGACAACCTACAACTGAGAGAAGTCGCAAGAAACAGCTGTAGAATGAGTTGACCACAGTCGGATGTTCGCGACTACATGGTTGCGATTGCAGAGGTAGAGTCGCAGGTTGGGGACTCTGAAACTTATGGCTCAAGACCGACGTTAATGGCGGATATGAATCCGAGTTTTGCGATGATTTCCCTCCTCTTCCCCAATAAAACAAACGACAAATAATAAATAATTGTGAATGAAAAACTTGACAAGGAAGGTGTATGTCCTTTTTGCATATACCTATCCAGTTTTGGTATTCCGCCAGTCAGTAGGAAAGGAACATATGATCAGTACCGATTTCTCGATCGTGCTATGCTGGTTAAGACGTGCAGCCACTGAGGTGAAAAGTCCCACAGATCGTGCTTCTCAGCAAGGCGATAAAAACCAATCCTATTACAATTTCATCATGCCCATATGCAGAATTAATAACTAGTAAAAACATAAAATGTGCGAACGATTGTTTAACGTGGCAAGAAATATTCACCATTTGAACTGTCAGACCACTAACACTTCTTCTCGCCAGCAAACATTTTCCTGGAGATTTCATGGCGGGTTCTTGTTGGAAGGACTTGGCAAGTATTGGTTTTGTATTTCTTCCAAGCGAACACCTATCTGCGGACTCCAAACGTTCTCTTTGTGTCAGGACGTCGGTTTGATCCGTTGTTGACTCGTTACAGTCCGGTTCATTTAGCACGCTCATACTACTGACTCATGGTGCAGTGGGATCCACGCCCGGTTTACCACAAACGGAGGCCTTATGGGTTTAGCGCAATCAAGATGAGCACTGGCAAAACAATACCCGCCACAGAAGCGGGTTTTCAAGCGTGCGGAGCATATGATCGATTCAGTGCGCAATGCAACGAGGCACCAAGTTGCTAGCAATCGGTTCTCCCATCAGACGCGAACAATGCTTCGCAGACATCGATGGCCAAACACGGTCAATCGGTTATAATCGTACTACCGAATCATACAAAAGTGCTGATTATCACACGGCAGCGTTGCAAACCCCTTCGGCAGTAAATAAGCTCATAACCCAACGCTTCTGTGGGCATCCGAGGCGGCTTTGGAAGGCTAAGTCAGCCTTACCAATACAAGAAGTAGTCAACTCGGAGTCGATAAAATTACCATAATGAATAAACCGATCACTGGTTTTAATGAGTTCTATGGTTGTGAAAACGATCACGGATAATGAGTTGCTGTAGGAATGAGAAGAATAACTTAAAGCCACTATCCTTAGGCAAGTGCATACCGTCCTCGTATATATACGTGGTGCAAGTTGACGCAGGCAGTGGAGAGGCAAAAATTGCTCAAGTATTCGGTTGAGTATCCCTGAATAATAAGCACTTCAATCGATTGTCATAGACATTGTAGTGAGGTCGGCCGGTGGCCGGGTGGTCTGCGCGCCTAATTTGCAACCATAAGGTCACCGGTTCGAATCCGCGTAGGGGTCGGCGCCCTCGGGGTATACACAGCCCGCGTGCGACTGGTGGTGGTTGCATGGCAGCGAAGCGCCGTTACAGTGTACAGCTGGCGATTCTTTATGGTGGGTGAGTTTGAACGACTCGGTCAACTTGCCGGTGTGTCATGTGTCGACAAGAAGGGTAGCTAAGTACGGGTTAGCAACCCTTCGACACACGGCCCATAGTTAGATCGGAAGGTATCCCCACAAAATTTCTGGCAGGTACATTGCCGTACGGCCAATGCTACTTTTTCCACAATGATACAGGAATGAGTAAAGGCAGACTGATTTGGTGTGGACAGGCTTGGTGTCCATGGGATTGAGTTTTGTCTTCGAGCTACAGTTAACCTGAAACTGTGGGCTGGCCACTGGAAAGCTGTGTCGAAGTTTGTACGAAAAATAGTGAATTAGAATATCAGCAACAATTTCGTCGTTCTACGAATGTAGTGGAATGATAAGACATCAGCAGTACGCCGGTACGCGGTACCGTTAGCTTGCTGTCGTGCAACTACCAACACTCGCACGTGCGCTAAGGATACTGCGAGGGTCGCTCGGTCTCATACCCAGGTTGGAACCCGCGCGCCCTCGGATTACAAGACAGGCATGTGATACTTAAGGCTACGGAATGACACGTCTCTCTCGACTGTTAAAGTCGGAGAAGCTTTTCCACTTGAGCGGTGTTGACCTCGATGATACCATCCGAGTAGTGACTCTCTCTCTCGGAGCCCAGCGTATATAATGCAGTTCCTCGGAAGTAACGCAATTCGTGAATTCCATCAACTTAGTTTAGTAAGCTAAGTAGGTTCATTTTCAGCCTAAGTGAAAAAGCCATGTGGACATTCGTGTTTCCTGTTCTATGTTCATTCCCTATACATAAGGTCTTGTGGTACATCGCTACTGAGTCTCCTTACTGTGCGGCCTGGATGTCGAGAGGCTACTGGCACATATCGTCGACACAGACCGCAGCAGTTCCTTGTGACATTGGTTGCAATCCAGTTTTATACATTCTCCTGATTGGAACAGTGCCGCAGGTCATGAAACAAACGTTAACTCTAAGGTCACAATCGAATATAGCATGAGGGATATCCTTCCGACAAATGACGCATTATAGTTTAATCGTAGCCAGATAGTCTTCCGGTAGCGCGAAATGCCTGTCTAGTGCTTTTCCAAATGTGTGGAAGTCTTAAAAAACTATTTAACAATTCGCTACTTACAAGTAGCTCAAAAAATTCGCTAGTTCCGCTTCAAAATGCTATGTCGTACATAGCTGCTGTTGGTGGAAGTCGTATCTCTGGGGGCCAACTTAGTCGTCTGCAAATATTGCGAGCTGAATGACAGTCTGTCTCCAGTACACATTGCCTGATGTCAAAAAAATGATAGCGCCGATAGTGATTCATCATGGAGCCGGAGGGCGAAACTAACGATCTGAATACTGTATTGTGAGAGCAAGTAGAAATTTGAATCTGTACAGCTCCGAAATGATTTGAAACACTGGTAGCCCGGGTTGATTGTTCAACTGTCGATTGGTTTGCCAAACTTGGTTACATGGTCGCATACGTTTCGCCACCATACGAGGTGGCATTGTCAGTGCGGTGATGCGCGATGGCCAATCTCAATGATTGTATCGTCTATTCGTGGTCGACCAGCAGGTGACTTTTGACAGTGACATCTTCGATTTGTGCCTCGTGATCTTTGTCCACATTTCCCCGTGACAGAAGCAGTTGCTCGAGCTGTTCGCTGCGTACCTCGTTTTCGACTCTGCTTTTCAATACGCCAGGGATTTTTCTTTCTGAGTTGTTGGTATATAAAGTCGATGTCCATGTTCACGTTAATAGAATTTTTAGAGGAGTACCAATCTTCAAGAAATTCTCTCCTTTTTGTGCCTCTACTTGGAATGAAATCCCGTGCTGTTCCAGTCGAAGCTATGTCCCTCCTCGTCCCCATGCGCTGAGATCAGTGACGATTCGCAATGGTTTCGACAGGCTAATTGATGTTCTTGTACCGAGGTCGGTAATTTTCCTCCTGTCTGTCCTACATAGTTATTTTCACATTTCTTTCAATTTATATTGTACACGACATTTGTTCGTTCTTCGCCATCCCGTTTGTCTTTTGGGTTTGACAGTGCTCTTCTCAAAGTACCGGTTGGCTTGTGAGCAACCAGGATATGTTGTCGTTTGAGCAATTGAGTCGTCAGTTCAGATATGTTCTTCGTATACGGAAAAACGAATCGCTAGCCTGTCATTGGCGTCCGTTCCTTGCTTGTGTGCTTGCTGTTTGAACATCTGCGGATGAAACTCGGTGAGTATCCGTTGCCTATAGATGAATTGAATATGTGTTTCTCTCCTTCCTGTTTCGCTTCTGTAGTATTGCAATGTTCCAATTTGTGGCATTTTGGATGGTTGCTGTTGAAGTTCAGAATTTGGTTCGTATGTGTGCCTTTCCTGTAAACGGATGTTTGTGGTTCACCGTACAATCTTCTGGTCACCAATACGTCCCAGACAGGGGGGCTTGTTTTCTGTCTCCAACTCCATCGTAAACTGAAGACCCTCCATTGCATTGCTGAGAAGTTGGTGTGCGACTGTTACTCCACTGCGTTGGATTATTACAAGTGTATCGTCCAAGTAACGGGCCCATAACTTCAGGTACTTTGTTGGCAACATTTGCATGAAGGGAAAGGTCAAAAAACAAAAAAACTATGACTTGTTAATACGCTGATCAATATTCCACGTTCCCCACGTGATTTCGTTTAAAAGACCTTTAACTCATAGGAGATAAGGAGACAAAAATGTGAGATGTCTGTAGGCGGTAATCGTTCGCAGAATCCAACAGTTGAGAAATGTACACCCAATGATCGTTTGTACTGTTGCACTGAGTTCATTTTCATTACATGTTCCGGCAGACTGTTCCAGACAGTTACCACTGGCCGTTCCAAGTACAGAAATTGGGGAACTCGCTTTATATAGGGGAACCACAAGTGTGTATTGCTGCCCGCGCGTGTGCTGCAAGGCGTTCGCAAGTGGAGCAGTGGTCTTAGCATTGGAAAGTCGCCTACACGTATAATCCGGTAGGTCATGATGAGGTCGATACGTAACCGACGATATGCCAAGGTGAACAGTCTCAGCCTCTCGTACCTAGCCTCGAAACGAAAGTCTCGCAGACTGGGGAAATGTGGGACTGTGAACTAACGGATAAGTGGCTACGAAGAATTACAGGAAAATTCCCTAGCAATAAACATTACAAAATTTGTCAGAGCCAAATGCAACCAGATAACTAGTACGCATCTGAAGAAGCAGCATTTGACAGTCATCTCGCCATACTGAAATTCGTGAGTACCGGACTCGTCCGTCAAATCATAAGGGGATACAAAGTGACAACCGCCCTCTTGTGAAGCGTCATCCTAAGCTACCAGGCATAGGTGATGGCGGCGGATCACCACGATTAGCTACGATGCGACATGGATCAACTGCCACTACGGAAAAAGTGAGGAATCACAACAGGCAAAAATAGGGATGGTGAATAAGGGTAACAGAGAGGCTGGTGTTCAGATGAGCTTCCTGCAGAACTGTTCACATATGGTGGTAAGGAAATTGTCACACAGGTAAGATGTGGAGAGAAGAAAGAGTTGCCTCTACATGGGGAGAATCAGTTATTGTCGCAGTCTTTAAGAAAGTCTCCAGGACTTCATGTGCCAACCACAGAGGAATAAGCTAGGGATCGACTGCCTCCAGACTGCTAGTATCCATCATGTTGCGCCTGCTACGGAAAACCCGCTAGCGCACTATCGAGAGGAGCAAGCTGATTTCTGCCCCCATTCGAGGTTGTGTGAATCAAATATTCACGCTGCGTCAGCTCTCGGAGATCCCTACATGTACCGTAGACCAACCACAGTGGTCTTCCTGGATATTTGGACTGCATTCGACTCGTTAGACCAAACTGCCTTATGGCATTCCCTACTAAAGAACGGAGTCCCAGAAAAGTAGGTTGCTAGTATTCGGGCGCTATATCTCCGTACTTCAGGCAGAGTAAGAGCCTGTGGAAAGCTCTCCACAGTCCTCCCTGTGACCAATGGTGTGCGACAAGGAGGTCCTGTCTCCATCCCTTTTCAACTTCGCGATTGAAGATGTCCAGCTGGGGGCTTGAGGGCCTTGGAAATTAAGCTCTTTCCAGGTAATCATAAAACCGACAATGATTATGCTGATGATATCGCCTTGCTCGGTGACGGCCTTCACGGTAAGCAATCGATTCCTGACTGATTTGTTGTTACAGAGTCTAAGTATGGTATGTGCGTTGCCTCCTCAACGTGTAAAGTGCTGGCACAGAATTGGCAAACCATCGAACACATCCGGCTTCAGCAGGTGATTAGTATTGTTTGCCTGGAAAGTAATATCTCTAAAGAGGGAACTACTGGAAAAGTGGTGTTTCTTCTTATCGCTAAAACCGCTCAGCCATTGCCAATTTGTGATATTCGCGGAGTCGTCGTGAAATTTCACTTTGGCTAACAAGTAGAGTTTACAATGACTGTGTGCGTGCGACACTTTCGTATGGATGCGAATCCAGTCCGATCCGAGTGGATGACATGCGTAGGCTTTTGGTCTTCGACAACGGTTGTCTGTGGTGGATCGTCCGCGTATGGTGGCAACACCGGGTGTGCAACGATGGTATCAGACAACTCGTCTTTTGCAAGGCAGATCTCAATCGATTTATGAGCTTGGTCTATTGCGCCAGTTTAGAAGGCTTGCATACATCCTGTGCACCTATGGTCAGCGATTGCCACGCCGCATCCCATTCGTGCATGTAGGACTGCATTGAAAGAAGCCACCTGGCTACAAAGCAACGAACCGCTGACATCCTGTCCATCAAATGTTGATCCGGTACAAATATCCTGGCTAGGGACGGAAAAATGAAGAATGTCGACGACTTACAACACTTGAAACAATGGCACATAACTGGTTGCTGTGGAGACTATGCGCGGAAGTCTGCGTGAACTGCCACTTTTAAAAATACTAACTCTTTAAAAAGCACAAAAAGGGAAAAACGGTTTGTGAAAAAGACAATTTGTCCTCATGTATATGTATAGGTAATATTGGCGACTCACTCCATGCCTTGAGAGGTCTGTCGTGAGATGTCCACCAATTCGGGCATATCGAATCGACGTTCCAGGACATGTAAATGTTTGTACAAACTGGAACCCTCGCACCATTGAGTTATGATGGCAAGACACGGTTTGGACACACAACCCATAAAGAGAAGGATGTTGACATGACGGGTTTTTCTGGGATGAACAAAGAGAAGAAACGGTGCGGAAACACAATGCAAGCAAAGAGCTTCGGTGCATGAATCGGAAAGAGAACATCAAGACGTGATGGTCGCATTGGAAATGAGCATAAATTTTAGAAAACTTAAATGGACAAAGGAAATTGGAAACTGCGAGAAAAAGGATAGTGCAAAATTGGAAACTTGTGCAACTGATACCATTTCCAAGTTGTATTATCAAAGGGACACCCACATCGTGAACGTGAGATGCAATTTCCTCGAAAAGACGAAAATGGGTTGGCCGGTTAAGAAACGCCATCTGGAAGACAGTAAAAAAGCGTGATAATCGCAACCTGACTTATCGTACCATTTCCCAAAGTGGTACGCCATAACACGTCCGTTGAATGATTGCGCTCACTATTGACTTCGAAGTTTAACCAAAGACAGATGCCATTTGGTAAAAATCGAACTGTTACAGCTCCGAAGATTACACAGCTGAATTTATGTATATTATACAAAATTGCCCATCGATTGACATACACCATATACTATCAGCCGGTTTTCCAAAAACCTTTATCGTATGACCTGAGAAACAAAGACTATGTGATAAAGCTATCCGGTCGCCGCACACGTCTATGGTACACTTTACACATAAATATCCCACGCTATGGAATCCATTGCCGCAGGCCATCAGAAGTTCATCTACGCTTCCAACATTTAAGCTGCAACTAAAATGACACTTAACTGCTAATGAAATAAAAGAACCATTTCGTGTCAGTTGCACAGACGAATGGGCGTATGAGAACGGATCTGATAACAGCTAAGCATCCGCAGAATTTGTAATATGAAGGTTCAGATAACGACGGGGAGAAGGGCTTGTCGACACAACGTGAAGTACCGTGTTCTCATCTCGAGAATTTTTTTGCAAGATAACTTAGCTTTGTCTCTCATTCTTTCCTTCTACTTTGTCCCATCCTTCGGTATTACTCCCGATAGCCTATGAAAAGATGGGCACATCGATAGGTTGGATAGATGGGATTTATCTTCGATTATTCCTTCATCCACAATGCTTCTTACTGTGCTCTTACTTATCTTAAAGAGCCACTAATGACATTTGAAAAACATGCGCACATCGGTGGATTGGATAAAACAAACTTTTTCTTTGGTCTTCGTGTAACGCTTAAAATCTCGTACTCAGCTAGTTGAAGGACTTGAGTGCTTGCAACACGTGGAACTAATGAAAAGTCGAATTAATGTTGTCGTGCCACTAACCCATCGAAGTTTTGTATGCAATTTCAGTTGCCCGTATTATCATATCTTACCCTCTGTGGGAGGCCAGTCGTTCGTTCTAATGGAATTAAACAGTTCGTGTTTACCATTAAAATGCAATCTCGCCTATTCACACAATGTCCCTATATTTAAAAATTTTGTTATATACCAATGTTAGGAATTTCTGTAATCACACTTTTCATGTGTATATTGCCATTCTTCTGCTTAATCATTGGTATTTGGCTTCGCTTTAACGATACCCCGCCTAAAAGTATCCAAATGACTCGCAACCGCCGTCCATTCTGGAGACTTGGGAAACGAAAATAATGGTGCAAGTATCAATGGAAAAGGAATTACATTTGGTCTAGTACAGCAGTCGTGAAACTTCAGTTTGGATTCCGCTGTTCCCCATGATCGGATCAGGTTTGGTGGGTCATATGTCACCTGATTGAGCAGGAAAAACATTTCAGTAGGATAGTCTGAATTCAGGTAGTTCGAGTATTCCCATCAGTTGTTAAATTACAGTCCATGGAATAATTGTGCAGCGTGCAAGAGGAAACGAACGATCCAAGAACCCTATGAAGCAAAGCCGAGGCTAGTAATAAACTTTCTACGAAAATTACACTACTCACAAAACCCACAAGTAATCTACCAGCGCCCCTTGAACACCAGGAGGACAGATACTCCGGTTCATTGGGAAGTGACAAGTGAATGAGCCAATATGCAACATCAGGAGAGATACTGTGAGCTCATTGGCAATACGTCGCGAACCAAGTCGAAGTAATGTATTAAAAATTGCGCACCTGATCGTAAGCCCTCGTTAGCTCAGTGGTAGAGCAGCGGACCGGTAAGCCGTGGGTCCGTGGTTCGATTCCCCGTCGAGGATGATTCTTGCGCGAAGCTTAATCGTGGCTTCTACTTTCTACGAAAATTACACTACTCACAAAATCCACAGGTAATAAATTAATGTCTGATGTCTCGCCGTAACTGAGTCTCTGAAAAGCCACAGTGGTTTTGCTTACTATTTCTCCTAGGTAGAAAAGTCCGATTGTCTGGCAGCGACATGCCCCTACGAAGTGGTGACGAGCCGCTTGTAAAAGCAATGATGAAACACGAAAATTTCCCGGCAATCGTAACGAATCCCCTAGATGAAGACAGATCGATGAGTCCACATTACATGGCTCACCTGAGAACGTTCACCTCATTTTTGAACGCTTTCAACTGTTGAGGAGTCGGATTGGTGACATTGAGCTCTTTGATGGCAACGTTCCCATGCCAATAGCCTTTGAAAACCGTCCCGAATGAGCCCGATCCGATCCGAATCCCCTTGGTGATCTCTGTGCTGGGAATCTCCCATTCCTCGTTGGAATCACGGCGCTAGGGGTGGTCGGGGGTAAAAAAACAAGTGTCAGAAAAATCGACTCAGAGAAGAATGGAATTAGGCGGAACCGTATACGGAAAGAATAGAGTACAATTTCTGAAGAAGCAACCGTTCCCCTTACCAGCGAACGATACAGCCACGACGACTGTTGTTGGGAATGAATGCTTCAGCAGTAGGTCAATATTTCATGCCGACGCTTCGCTGCCTCGCAAGGACCGCCAATCGAGCGCGGCCTATAGATACTGCAAAGATTAAACCAGTAACCTTCGGATTACAAGGTAAGCGCTTCATTCATTCGACCATCAGTTAACTGTTGGTAATAAAGCTTGGATAGGTCGATCATTGTAATGGACAGTGAAGCAAATGGGCTTGCACTTAAGTGAGTTATGGTCAAAACTCTGGTTCGCTACCACTTACTAGTGCAAGCAAAGAGTCGAGAGCCCCGAGATGAAACGCTTACACACATAGACCTAAGTAAGTGAGTGCAAGACGGACACAGAGGGTGCGAGTGAAAGTACAGGATAACCCGTTGTTTCTTGGTTATCTCCGCGTCGTCCCCCAATAGAATGATCCTTGAGTATAAGACAATTGAACGCGAGGTCAGGTCAGACCTGAACGCCAATGTGCTGCGGTACATCTTCAACTTCTATAGGTGAAAAACGCCATCAGGACCACGCAAAGTGTTTCGATCTGTATGACAAATTCTGCGCTTAGAAATACATCTGATGGGATTAACAGCAGAAAAAAAGCTAGCCATTTAAACTGATGTTTAATTGTCATACAACCGTGATGACCTATGCAATGAAGAGTACTCAGAGGGAGAGAAGCGGGACTTACCGCAAAAGCTTAATGCCCGAAGCAAAAATTCAGAATCAAGAAGCCTACACCTTGTGTTAACAACGTACCGTCACAAACAGCTGGCTATTGTGCAAAGATAAGGCGGCGTCAGCGAGACAGATTCCTTGCGGTTTTCACTGCCTCACGTCATAAACAACCACTAGTCCGCAGATAACACAGCACTAAACGCACTTTAGACCGGCAGTCCGACTAGGAGACGGCAACAGACGCGCCACTGGTGTCAACTGTGAGCCAGGCCCTGTAAAGTTTCGAGCCAAGCACAAGGCGAGTCATGTGGACTCCAACCCGGAAGGCGAGAAGGACCGACGAAACTGAGTTTGGTCATCAGTGACCTCATTTCCCTCTGCCAAGTCAACTTCTGTCCACCTCGAACCTCGCGCCAACTAACACCTGACAGATTAAACAAGGCCCTCCTAAGTAAGCAGTGAACAGGCATACGCAGACGTTACCAAGTCAACGCTACTTATCAAGTGCTATCAGTTGTTCTAAGAAACTAGCATAATGATCACTACCTAGTGCTTGCCTATGCACACAAGCGTTCCGGACAGGTTAGTGCCACTCGACACCAGCAATGCTCCGCAAACAATGATGAACAAAGACTTGAAGGCCCCTCACATCTCCCGACCGAAGGGGCCAAGTCTTACTTCCCTAGAGCAGAAGGAGCCTCATTGTGGCCTTGTATACGCGGCCTTTCAGACGGATGGAAACACCTTTTTGTCGCCAAAGATTCAATAAGGCAGCTCTAGCCTTTGCAATACATGAACTGACATCACTTTCTACGCGCCCATAGTTACTGATGCAAGTTCCAAGGCAAAGGAAAGTGAACAACTACTTCGAGTTCCTCAGTATCAAGGGGTTTTCAATTGGCTGGTGGCACTGCAGCAATACTTTGAACTTTGAAGGTGCGAAGCGCATACCAAATAATGGGACCACTCCAGAGGGGCTGTTTAGTGATGAATGCGCAGCCGCAACATCGGCAAAAAGCAAGACGATATCGTCCGCAAAATCGAGATCAATAACCTTCCGAAAAGCAGTGCCTCAATGCACACATCGTGACATTACGTAAGGAGTAAACGATAATATTGAACAAAAGTGGGGAAATTGGACAACCCTGACGAACACCACTTGTTTTGGAAAGATATCCGACACGTCACCGTAGACCCTGAGGCGCACTGTCGTGTTCGAGTATGGAGCAGGTAAGATGTTCACATATTTCGTGGGAACATCTTTCCGCGCAAGTATTTCGAAAAGAATGCATCGGTCTACTAAATCGAACGCATCCTTCAAATCGAAGAAAACAGTTATTGTCGGTCTGCGGTAGGCGTGGCGCTGTTCTAGCACCTGCCGCAGAGTAAATATATGGTCTATACAGCACATCTTCGGCGGAAATCTGCGTGCTTCTCCCTAATCCGAGATTCCCATTCCACAGTGAGGCGACTTACGAGAATGGAGGCCAGTGATATTGGCACAACTAGCGTTAGGCTAATATCCCTGTGGATAGCACAGTTGGTGCGACTGCCCTTCTTGTATACTGCCACTATAATCGATTCACCCTACTTAGCAGGGACACTTTTCCTTCCAGATACGCTCGAATAGGGAGGTCAGTGCTTTGCAGAGAACCTTACCCCCATCCTTAAATAGTGCAGGTAGGAGGGAATCCGGGTCCGCAGCATGAAAACGATTATGGGCTGTGATCGCATTCTGGACCTCGGCCTCCGACGGAGGCTCTAAACCAACAGCACACGGCTCACCGGGTATCACCTGAGTAAGGAAAGGTTCGGAAACAGGGGGGCCAACTGAACTGATCTTGAAAGTGTTCCGCCCAACAAGCCATACGGCGCTCCTTATTAATGTATCAGTGAAACTGCGCTGTCTCAGGTTGTTTCACAGACGCCTGGTTTCCTGGGACCAGTAGTGAGGATCAGCTGGAAGAGCTTGCCGTAACTGTTTATTGTTCTTGCATCCTCCATTTCTTGAGCACTACTAGTTAACCAGACGTCCGCGCCAGCACGCAGGCTCGACTTTAGTTCGCGCCTAATAGCCGGTTTGGTCCCAGTGTGTTCACAGCGTAACGGGAATTTTCTTCGGGATTCCAACAGTTTTACTGACCCCTCGGATATCCAGTGACTGTTGCGGTGACCACTGATAGTGCCACAAGCAGATGCTCCCGCGTCGTGCATGGCGGCCGAGACCCTATATTCCACTGAAGCTCAGTGTCATTAGGACAAGGCAGTTCGGTATGAAGTGCGTCTAGATAGGCTTGCCTGACCGAGGGTTGAGAAAGCTTCTTAGTTGCTAAATCAAGGGAGGCGCTTGGTGCGCCTGCCGGTCAAGTTCATGAAGAAACGACTGTGTAAAAAGGTGTGATAAGAGAAGACGCAGGTATTTCAGAACAAGTGGCAATCCAGGATGGAACCATGCCACCTGTAACTAATGGCAATTTAATCAACTTGGGTATATCGCTGGCCAGCTACAGAATGCCAAATTGGCACTTCGGCGCCCACTGCGTCCAAATGCAGTGCTACTAAGAAACAAGTGGTGCTCCTTACACAGCCGCAAAAGATGCTCGCCGTTGTCAGTCCGTTCGGAGCTAAGTCCATAATTCCCAAGTAGCTGAACTTCTGAAAAGCTCAGACGCCCTGCTTGTGCGCTCATGTCCCCTGCAAGTACTAGATTACCTGAACTAGTAGCACTGCGTAGTAGCGCGTTCAGTTCGTGATAGAATGTGTCCTTTGCATCATCAGAACTGCAGTCGATGGCAGCATAAGCGGAAATCACAAACAGCGTCTGGTACTACTTCGTGAATCAACGTTAGTTGATGTTGTCAAACATGCTGCACACAAACGGCTGTTCACCGGAATCGAAACTACCATGGCTCAGCCTTGGAGCTGAGAACGAAACCTAAGCCAGCATGACCGGTGAGTGTTGCAGCAGCGTCTCCGGATGCGTGCAAACAATAGCGAGAGGACAAACCGGGTGCAGTGAATTCAACAACCCCATGAGTGCCGTCGATACTAGTTTCGGACACACAACACAGGTCAATACCCAGTATGTCCAACGTGCGTGCGAGTACAGCCTGTTCACTGATTTGTTTTAGATTGCGAACGTTGAACGCCGCCAGGGAAACGGGACAGCATAGACTTATGAGGAGATGCTGTCGACAAGTGTCCAGTGTGAGGTGCGAGAAGGTGGCTCCAGATGGTTCGCCTCCACTAGCAGTGATCAAAATATGTTATTCGCAAGTTACGAAATTTTGAGGCACCACTCGGGACGAATTTGCACCGATTATTCCCCGTTGTCGTGCCTTGTGCCGCCCGTCTGTCTGGTCAGCACACGCCGCTCATTCACTGTGCTAGACTGAACCCACTCCTTCTCCGCGTGGGGACAAATCGAACTTGGACCATGCTTTACAGCACCAATTCTATACTAGTCGCCTTGTCCGCGCAATTACTGTCAGTCGCATAGGGGGCACCTGCTTCGCTTACTGTTCACTGCTTATCTACCGTCACCGGTTGCTCTGTGGACCGTCTGCAATCGTAGCGTGTGTGTCAACAGTCTGTGTTCGTTGGCGCACAAACGCTGTTCGCCCGTCACCATTGAAACCAAGCCGCTTGGCCTTTGCCTGAGAAAAAGCTGCGCTTCGTTCACTCTGGAAATAGCCCGTTCTATTAGTAGCCCCGGCTCGCGCGCTTGTAGTCAGTTCACGTCGGCGGCAATTGAGTGGCCTTCCGTATATCTACGTCATGTCGGTGATGTGCACCCAAAAGACAAGCTGCCACTACAGTAACCATCCCATGCGATGAGCTCAGATACTGTTAACACTTTGCTAACTCTTGAGATTGGATCAACAGCAAGCTAAACAATCGAGATCATCCAAAACGACCCTATTGTCCTCGCCGATGAGCTCGGAGTACGTGCACTACGATCCAACGCGATGTCGACTGCAAGTGAGCTGCAGTAAGCCAATGTGCCTATTTCATGCACAAGTAGCTGTGAACCTTCGCGCATTCGCTACCTGCCTCAACCGATGTTGACACAGTAAATTCCATTTAAATTTGTCAGATGCTCACTTTTTAGTCCTCGTTCTCCTGTTGGAAGATGCAGCGAAAAAGTAGAACATTTTCCAATTGACGCTTTGATGGTTTTGATGTTTTCTTAACTCCGCCTCGCATGGTTGCAAGCCATTAGCGTCCCCCACGATCTCATACCAATAAGAATGAAAATAATGCCATCAAAAAGTTAGCAGTGGAGGAGAAGACGCGCTATATCACAGATAGTTTGTAAATCATGACGGCCCAAAGCTGTTCCCCGTGGCCCAGTGGCATAAGCTGCTGCCTGGCGATTCAAGCCGCTGGTGGTCATGGGTTCGGATCCTGATGGATCCGATGGATGCGCACTACTGACGATGCCCAATAGGCTGAAACTGCAGTCTGG
The DNA here is from genome assembly GCA_944474145.2 of Dicrocoelium dendriticum. Lineage (NCBI taxonomy): Eukaryota > Metazoa > Platyhelminthes > Trematoda > Plagiorchiida > Dicrocoeliidae > Dicrocoelium > Dicrocoelium dendriticum. The sequence goes on along the minus strand of OX104067.1, from coordinate 2,447,696 downwards.
TGCTTATGCAGGCATGTGGACGACTATCTGAGTTGGAAGCTACATCAAAGTCCCTACTTATGAGTGCAATAATAGGCTTTGTTTGACTTGACTAAATCACCAGACCCACAAAGCGAACACTGCTCACGTTCAACAATGCGTTCCACCCGAATGCGAACTTGACAGGTTGGAAATAACACTGAGTTGATCAGCAAGACGATACCATTTGCGAGAGCATGGAGTAATTGTAATAGCGATTCATACCGAGAAAACACACTGCGACATGCCTCTGAAAGTTGGTGAGTCCCAAGGCATCCCAGCGAAACCCAATCTCAAGTTTAAATTCTTTGAATTTAAATAACGTCGGTCAACTCCGTGCGGAGATGCTAGAGAAATGACGGACGGAATAGGGATTCGAGAAATGTAGCAAAGTTTTAAATTTGCTCATTAGGAAAGAAAAATACCTAAGTCGAGGGTACTCGAAGTGCCTGCACTACGTTGACCATAATATACAGTTAGTTGAAAACAGATTAACGGGGGGTATTTCACGAGGGTAAGATTAGGCCAACACACACACACACATGATACATACGGAAATCGCAACCTGTTGTCGAATGATCAGTCATAGAAAGCTCGCAACCCCGAAGAAAGTGCGAGTAGTTGGTTGAATCTTCCGCAGATCCACATAATCTGCGATGGGTGTCCTATCATGGGGAACAGGTGGACCCAAGCAACGAAGTAGTTAGTTAATGAGAGACCCACCAGACAGATTCCGGCAATGGACGAGACAGTCGTAGTTGTGCTTATACACGGCTTCGCTGATTGGTTAGTGTTCCCACGCGCAAAGACAAGCTCCTCGTAGCCTGTTTAACTGAGTCAAAGGATGAATCAATTGTTCATTTGTTCTCCGAGCTTGGCGGTTTTCTCGCAAACGTTTCACCAACATGCGAGGTGGCATCCTTGCATGGTGGTGAAACGTTTGCGAGAAAACCGCCAAGCTCGGAGAACAAATGAACAATTGATTCATCAACCCGAGCTACCAGTATTTCGAAACATTTCAAAGGATGAAGCTTATTTGACTTAAAACAGCACAGTTTATGGGAGCGCATGAACAATATGTATCGAGACGAATGCCGGTCAAACATGCTGTAACTTCACTATTGTATATACGAAATAAACAGTCTATACCTAGAGAACGGACTTTTGCGACGAGCCGCTTATCTATATCTAGTGTGAAAACAAGATGAGAAGACATGAGGGATTGGAGCTGCAATCGGTCTGGAGTCGAGTTACGTTACTTTATTGTCGTACAGCTCTGGGAAACAAGTATACTAGGCAGCGAATGCACGGTGGTGGGCTATCCATCCCACACTGGGACTCATTCTTAGGTCCAGCACAGTAAAGAGGACTGTGCGTTACACGTCGGACGCAGTAACGATTTGCAGACTTTGTGATAACAAGTAGTTGAGGGAAAGACATTGCAGTACAGCCAGATCAAAGCGACCGAGCCCAGCATGTTCTATATCTCGTAGCCTACCCCGGCACGAAAAGAAATGAGTAATCTTTCAAAAAAGGCACAACCGGGACAACTAGGTACAGCCCCAGAAAGATAGAAATAACAGAACACGTTGGCCCCCCGGAGAGATCATCCACTTACTAGTGCACGGTAGCGTGAATGGCACTTCGAGCCGTCTCCGTCACACACAGGAGGCGGAGGTGCACCTCCAACACCACCATCGGGCAGTGTGTTACAGTCCGCCCCAGTGGAGGAGCCATGGGCGCAGCAACCGTTAGTGCACATGACACAGGAGGGGGAATTCTCACCAAAGGCGCGTGTATGGTCTGGGTACAAGAGGAGAGGATGCGAATAAAGAAATAGGAGACAAACAGGAAAGAAATAAGCGGTAAAGACCAGCAATATAAGTGCGCGGTAAAGTGAAGCGTACCGTTGACAACTGATGATGTCATCACAAGGATAGTAGAACAGTTTGACAATGGCGCACTTAATAGTGCCGAGTAGAATGAAAGTTGATCTAATGTAAACAGGAAATCAGGTTCAACAGCTATCATTAATTAGATTTTACAAGAGCTTGGTAAGGTATGCGGTGTATACGAGTCGTTCAAAGTTGATGACTTCCGGCGCCCACATTTTCGGTAGGCGACGAGAGATGCATTCCAAAAGAATTTACACAACAAACACTACACATTCACGAGAATTTCCCGGAAAATTCGATTAGGCTCCAAGAGAAATAAACGTACCAAATAACATAGAGAGGTAAAAATGTAACAGAAACATCCGAGTTATTGTAATAGTGATTGCATGCATCATAAACGGGTGTTACGGTGAAAACTAACTGTCAAGAGGAGAGGAGGCTTCTTTTTGGTTGGTACAATTCCACGACTACCCTAGATTGAAGCAATGCTAATGCCAAAAAGAGATGAGACGTTTATCAGAAGCCCGCAAGTGAAATGGATCGGGTAATATCCTCATTAAGAGAGATGATAACACACCAACCGATACAAAAACTTGACTCAATGAAACAGCCGCCTAGTGAAAATCTCCCTGAGTTCAGCTCACTTAGACGGCAACGATATGACAGCATGAAAATAATGGATCCATCTGTCGACAGCCACAAGAACAAGAGTATTGAGCAGCAAGCGAAGAAAATGCAGGGAGACAAAGAGGAGACAAAATAAGTACCGAATTTTAAGCAAAAAGGCGGGTAAAAGTGCCTTCGTTGGAGAGACGCAACCATGCTGTGGTTCCCGTTGATTGTACGAACAACCTGCTGCTGGTGCACAAGCTGATGGGCCGACTTTCAAGGTTAAAAGACAAAGGCGGCAAGCAGTACAAACAATCAAATCTGGGGTCGAAAAAATGGTTAATAAGGGAATGATTTAGCGCTCACTGGCAGGCTTCAAAGTAGACCATCCTCATTGGTAGCGTTCAAGCTGAAACGTCATCATTAGCCCGCTCACGTTAGTTGGCCAATAAGCCTCGGGATGCGTCAGGGTCAACTGTTCCGGTCTGCTAGCAAAGGGATCTCTTAACAACCTCCCCGAGGAAATCAACACATGAGTTGCTTTTTGGATCCAACGGCATTTTGATGACGGATCTCCGTACTCGATCAGTTTAGTGCCGTGGTTGCATTCTCGGCTCTTCTGGAACCTAGTGGGAGGTGCATCCGAAGAGTTCTGAGTGTTTGATGACATATCGAAACTGTACAGTAGAACATCTAACCGTAGCAGCCGATTATTAGTACTTGCCGGGATGCTAATTGGTCGCAGCTGATTAGCCTGCCTGATCCAAATCAAAGCACCCACTCTGACCTCATAGAGTATCTGACCAAGTCTAACCCGGATCGATCCTACGCGAGAGTCTCTGACTAAAACACTTTGTCCAGGGAAAAACTGACGTGTTTGAGTTCGGTGTCGCTCATTTCCTTTTCATTTGCAGGTTCCTTTCTTGCTGTATGGCACGCCACAGGAGCAGCAAGGAATTAACAGTATGGAACTTTTTTCGTAATAATGCCTCTGTTGGCGACAATTGAGTTGGCAGCTGGTTCGGGGTTGATCTATACACTAGCAGGAAAGCAACTAGTATCTTTTGCGTAGTTCCCTCTCATCTTCAGTGGAGATCGCGTAAACGTGTCAATGAAACGTTCTGCTTATCCATTTGACAGGGGGTGAAACGGCGGTGAGCACAGATGCGTGATGCCATTCTGTGCGCCAAACTCGATAAAGTGGGAATAAGTGAACTGAGAACCATTATCGGTGGCTACTAATAAACATAATATATCAGCTGTACGTCGTAAAGGCGCTTCGCTGCCGCGCGGCCACCACCAGTCGCGCGTGGGCCGGGTATATCGCGGACGCCTACCCTTATGCGGATTGGAACCAGTGACCTCGTGATTGAAAGCCAGGCGTGCAGGCCACTCGGCCACCGGCCGACTAAGGCTTCAGGTACTCCGTGCTTGTTGAAAAGTTTTTTCAGGACGTTGCTTGCTGCACCACTTGTTGTATGTTCAATGCATAAGACCTCATTCCATTTGCTGAAGGAGTCAACAACGACAAGATACTGCTGACCATGCACGGGACCAAAGAAATCAGCGTGCACTCGTTTCCACTGCATCGTTGGCATCGGCCAGGAAGCTAGTCCGATCTTTCTGTGTGACTCCAGCTTAGGCTGAACGCTTCTACAGATCTGGTTAATAGGAATGTCTAGGAAGTTAAAGCGTTCGATCCAATCTAACCCAAGAAGGTTCAACCTATGCGACTTGTGATGAAAACGGTTCCCCAAGCGGTGATACCGGAAAAACGGCAGTCGCACTGAATCTCAAATCACATCCAAATTCGTGCCTGATGCGCTCGGCGCCTGTTTGCCGGTCGGTTTAATGTCGGGTGCATCGACAGATTACCATAAGGTTTCCGAAACAATTGTGATATCCGACACGGTGTTTATTTGCAAACGCACCAGTCAACCGTTGAGGTTAATAGTAATACACTTGCTTCTGTCCTTAACATCGTCGGAGAATTTGGAGTGTCACCTTGTTGCAAAGTTTCAGGGACCTTAGCTTTGGGCAGTGTATGATGGCCAGAACGGTAGACTGGACCTGCAGTGATTTCCTTTTGTCCACGTCTATCGCAGTTCTGGCAGATGCCGAGTAAACGGGCACCATCTCGCAAAATGCCAAACCTCCGTATTGCCAGCAAGCCGATGGCGGTTTAGTTTGTGGGCATCTCCAGGGCTCATTTGCTGTAGTGTTACTCGGGCATACCAGTCCGCTGAGTCCCGCGACGTGCGTTGTCTGTGCGCCGAGGGTGTGGATAGAAGAAGAGGATAGGTGGCCAAGCGATGACTTGGTCACGAGGAATGAAGTCCTTCACTTCGAAGTTGGCGACGGGTGGTGTTTCCTGACTGTCTGGCTGGAGACCGAAAGATGACGAACACGTTCGGTTGGATATACTAGCTGATATGGCGAAGAGTTGAGCACAGTGGCGTTTGTGTTGTGATCCTCTTTGTCCATCCTTCCCTCTAACTTCCCCACCAACAACCATCAGAAATGTGATATTAACATTACGTTGCTACGTCAAAGCTTTTAAGCTTAATGTTGTACTGTTTCGTATTGCAACACATTAGCTGAGGTGTGTTTCTCACCCTCGGATAAGGTGTATTGATAATGATGATGATGGAGCGTTACCCCTGGAAAGTTGCTGGGCAGGAATATCGATAGTGTGCACTTTTGAATTCTACCCCATAGCTGTGTGGTATTTTAATCCATAATCCTCTGAGTTTCAACGACGATGTTTTGTAACGTGACATCCGGGTCGCGTTCCAACATCCCAAGTATTTTGGTCCGGATTTCGGCATCTTTGGGGGGACTGCAAACTGCACACTACTAGCAGGCACTCGAAATGATCTTCGATAAGCGACTTCAGTTTAAATTCCTGGCATTCACACTTTATTGTCACTGCGTGAGCAATAAAACGGTCACTTTCTTGCAAAGTTTCAAACAATTATAGCGGCCATAAAAAAGAGACGATCGGTCTCCAAACATTATTGTGAGCCGGGCAACTGTGTAGTCGGTGCTAGAATCATGGGCGCTCTTTGGCAAAATCTAGTCGAGAGATCTGTCATGCTGAACTGTTCCCAGTTTTCATAGCAGCAAACGAAGTTTCGTTGCATCGTTGAGAGTTGACAACTCTGTCCTGAAAGCACCTTCCTAGCGCGTGGAGCACGTATTGAATATTAGAGTCCTGAATCAGGATCGAAAATGAACTCCCTAGCGTTGCTGATCACTGCGTCCGCTAAAGGTTTCCAAGTGTTCTGGATCGGTGAGGACTGAAGTGATAACTGCTGCTGTACCAAAATAGCCCTAAGGTCTTCCGATGAGATTGGGATCCTGATTTACTTCACTCTGTCGCCAAAAATCTGTTGTAGTTCCCGTTGTTTGTACAGATAACCCCTGCTGCTGGTGCGCAAGCTGACCGGCCGACTTCCAAGGATAAAAGACAAGGGCAAATAGTATGAACAATCAATAGTTGATAAGGGAACGACCCAGCACCTACTGGCAGGGTTCAAAGAAGACCATCCTCATTGGTAGCGTTTAAAGTGAAACGTCATCATTAGCCCGGTCTCACTGGTTAGCCAATAAGCTCCGGGCTGCGTCAGAGACGACTATTTCGGGCGGCTAGTGAAGGAGTGTTGGATGCCTTAACAAACCGATTGGATACAGGAGTAATGTCATAATGTTTATGATGATCGAACAATTTAGATTCGTGCATCGACGCACGGTGGATCCAACTGTGATAAAAAATATCACAAAACTAAAGGAAACACTAGAGATAATAATAAACATAACTATGCTATTTCAGGGCGAATAGGAAGTACTCTAAATCCTCAGATGCAGTAATCAAAACACCAAGTGACTAAGTGACTGCGCCAAACCCTATCAGGTGTCTAGCCACGGAAGCGGGTCGCGGTCGCCGCGATGATGTGTACATACGAGTGCTTGACGGCAGTGGTAGCAAAAGGTGCCTACGATTCGGTAGACTGATTGTGCTTTTGAGACTGTTTACTCAGGAAAGATGTGTCCAATATGTGGATATCGTAAAAGCGCAGTACGCATGTAGTTTGGGTAGAGTAACGCTTTATGGCAAATTGTCGCCGCTTTGCAATGGATGGAAGAAAAGATGAAAGGCCAACCGATGATGTGGCCAAGAGGAATTGAAACTTTCACTTCGAACATGGCGTCGGTTGGTGCTTTCCGACTGCAGGTTCGGAGACCCAAGGACGCTGAACACGTTTGGCTGAATGCACACTAGTTGACATGGCAAAGAGCCGCTCACAATGGTGCTTGTGTCGTGAGTTTCTTTTGCTCTCCCCACTAAACTTGATGTCGTACTCGGTTCATAATCGAATACCGAGCACTATTCTACTTGCTTTCGGTTTTTATTTTGTATTCTGCAGTTATTATTATCTCATCTTTTCATACACTTCATCTTTTGTATTGCGGCGCAATAGTAGCTGAGATGCTTCTCACATTTAGCTGATGTGTACTGAGGAGTGATGGTGACCTTGTGTAGCAGCAACCGGGTCTCTGATACACACACAGAGTGACGCTGGTTGCACCGCAGCATTTGAAACCATTTGGTTCTCAATACGCTAACCCATTAATCCATCTCCAGAAGTAACTGATGACATGAAGGCTATACCAGCTTTGGCGATGTAACCAGTGGAAGTGACTCAGTTAGCCAGAGAATTAAGCCTACAAACCATTTCGAAGAAGAAATCGTCGGTGTGGGCAATTTGCGGAGTGCCATCAGGAAGTAAAACAAGCGATAGATCCAGCTAAGTCATCCGACCAACTGTATCATGTCATTTCACCATGGCATCGTAGGAGTACCGACGACAAGCGCCTCGAAAGACGAAAGAGTCGACGGGCAACTACAGAACTGGACGTAAATGTAGGGTTTGTCACCAAACACTGACGCAAAAGCAGCTGCAGCAAGTTTGGCTGACGTTGGGATAGCACCCGAAGCTGCCTTGCTAGACTGATTACCAGTTAACAGTCGACTTTGCACAGTTTGGCTTCAGGGATCATATCGTATCAACAGACAACGCAAATAAACACGGAAGTTGTTTGTCGTTTCTGCCTATGCCCCAACTGACTGCATCAGCGAGTATGTCAAGTATTTTTCTTACCGCGAACTTCAAGTTCTTCTGAGTAAAGTAGTCAAGTCAGATATTCTACTTGCTGGTGATTTTAATGCACGGCTCGGTCGCCTGCTTCCGTTTGAACGCCACCTTGGAGATCAGCACACGGTTAACAAGACGCACAGATAATGAGTAGCGGCTTCTCACATTGTGCGAGGACAACCAGCACCAACTTCAGGCATAACAAGAGACGTTCCGCAACTTGGTGTTCTCCGTCGTCAACATAGTTCTGGTCTCAAATCGGCCACATCGCAATCGATTCCCATTGGCGAGGTAGTATACGAGACTGCATGTCATTCTGGTCAATCTACCTTGACACAGATCACGCGCTGGTTTGTGCAAACATCGGCATGCGCTTCGATGGGATCCGGAAACAACTGCACTGTATGACTGACACAAACAAGTTAGTTGACCCCCTCTGTCTAACTGAGCTATCAGGTTGCATTATCGAATGCTCTCACGTGTAGTCCATCCCAGAATGTTGAGCAACATTGGCTTGTTTGCACGAAGTGATGCTCTTCTCTGGTCAATCACTTTATGGTCTAACCCAACACCCTTGGAAAAGTTGCATCTCAGTTCGCTCGCTAGGACTGTTTGACCGCCGTTGAAATGTGCCACCGAAGTCGGTTCATAATTCTATGCGCCAGACTCTCAATCGGCAACTCAAACAAAGCTTGCGTAATGACCGCGAGACTTGGTGGTCTCAGCGCACCTCGGAGATGGAGACCGCTGCTCTCTCTGGCAATTTCCGCAAACGCTTTCAGCTCATTCGGTTCACCCTAGAACGTCTGGTGTCAGCGAGACTATCTGTGAAGCGGATGGGTCATGAATCACTAACCTGCGAAGACGCGTAGAGCGTTGGACTGAACATTCTCAGTTAAAATCCAATCCTCATCCATTGTCCGCTTGTATGTCAAATACGCCCGATGCATGTCTGGCGTCATTTCATTGGAGCCAGCTAAGGAAGCGGAGGTTTTCGTCGAGATTCGACACCTGTAGGGATTCAAGTCTACCTACTCGGATAAACGTCCTTCGGAGATGTCCAAGTTTGGCGGCCCAGAAATTGTCAAGCAGTAGAAATCGCTGTTTTCCAGGATATGGAACAAAGAGAAGATTCCATCCTCCTGGGATGAGTCAGGAATTATCACAATTTTCAAGAAAGGTGCACGCACATTCTGCGCTTATCACAGGGGAATCAATCTCAGACCGCTTGCTTACAAACTGTAAGCATCCATTCTGCTCCTCAGACTAACCCCGATCCGAGAATAGTTGTTTTTGCCGAGAAGAACAAACTGGCTTCCGTCCCGGTCGAAAATGCGCGGACCAGATCTTCACATTAAGCCTTGAACACCACCACCTCTATCACAAGCCAACCATTGTCGTTTTCCTGGACATTCGAACTGCAGTTGACTCGATCGATCGGCCTGCTATATGGTACTGTCTGCTAAGAAATGGAGTCCCCGAAAAGTACACTTCCAGCATTCGAGCGCTTTACTCCAAGTGTCAGGCAGAGTGGAGGGTCTATGGCAAGTTTTCTTCACCCTTCGCTATCTTAAGTGAAGTGCGATAAGGGTTCTCTGTCTCCATTTTCTTCAATCCTGCAACGGAAGACGTTCTGCTGAGATTTCTGGAAGGCTCCCAAAATCTGGGTATTGAGCTTCTTTCAGGGAATCACGTGACCAACTTAGAGTATGATGATGATATCGCTGTAGAGTTGGTAACGATTCACAGAGTGTACAGCTCTTTTTGAACAGTCCGGCGATTAAAGCTTCTAAGTATGGTATGCGCTTTTCCCCTTGAAGTGAAAAATGCTACTCTAGGATTGGACGTCGTCTGTCACCAGAATTACTATTGAGGGAACACAGCTAGAGCTGATGGAGAACTATGTCTACCTCGGAATCTGTGTTTCTGCTGATGGCACCATTGGGAAAGAGGTATCTCTTCCCATAACCAAAGCCCGGTCGGCATTTCCAACCTGAGTCATTTGTGGCATCGTCGGGACATATCCCTCTCCTTAAAGGGGAGGGTTTACAACGCTTGTATCCGTGCGGTCCAGTTGTACGGAAGTGAGTCCTGGCCAGTTTGTGTTGATGACGTGCGTCGGCTTTCGGTCTTCGACAACACATGTTTACAGCGAATAGCCAGTGTATGGTGGCAGCACCGGGCTCCCGTCTTTGGAAACATGTGCACTCCGCATGATCGCCTTATCGCAATGCGTCAATTGAGGTGAAAGCCACATTCTACATAAGCCATGCGAGCGCTTAACACGCAGCGCCTTATTTGCTCACACGGGACTGAACTGGAAAAGCGCGTGGAGGTCAGTCAGCCATTTGGCTGCAAACCATGAAATCAATGACCACCTGTTTCGTAATCGTCGGCCCTGCACGTCTTCCTAGTTGGGGCCCCAAGGATGAGGACTGCCAACGGCTAGACACAGTTGGTGCGAAACCGCACTTAACGGGAGGAGTGCATAATAAAATGTTTCTAAGGTGATTCAAAATGACAAAAAAGAACAAAATGGCGTGCAAAAAGAGGCAAAAACAAAAAGCTCAAAATATTTGTTCCCTGTTTCTGATATTTTTACATGTTTATTTTCTACCTCATGTTGTTTTCGATGGCTCAATGGCTAGTTATAGACTGACGGAATATATATATATATATATATATATATATATATATATATATATATATATAACAAGTACACGCAAGAAAACGCCGAATGTAGGAGCGCCACACTGAAGGCAAAAGTGCGACACGCCCGAGTGCGTTTCCTATCATTGATGCGGCATTCCCACCTACCATCATAGACTCAAGGAAGTTTGATGTAGAGTACCGCACAGACACGATGGGATATGAAGCAAGTGATCTGATTCAAAGGCCGTGCTGAGTTCTGAGATAACAGCTTTTATATGGGAAGTACATCTAGGTAAAATATGTGCTTGAAGAATGCGCTTTTACATAAAAGGGACTGCAATAAGACAAAGGAATGACTTTGTGAAGTGGGAGAAAGCCCGGTCTTGTAGCAAGTAATCAACGAGAAATTCCAAGTCAAATCGGTCGATGGAAAGGGTGAAGAAGCAACAGAAGACTTACTAGGGGTACCACATGTGCCCATACAGTGGGGGTAAATGTTAGAATCCTGGAGAGGAATGAAGCGGAGAAGGTTCAGCGCATACAAGAGACAAACGGAGTGCAATGAGAAACGGGGATTAGTAAGTTATCATTTGAAATAAGACATGAGAGAACCTGTGAAAGATATCGTCCTGAAAGACTATCGAGTACGTGTCTAAACGTGCCTGAAGGTAGGCCGTGTGGTGGCAGTAAGCAATCGGAGGGACGAGACGGAGTTACGCGACGAAGCAAGCAGCCAGATTACTGCAAACGGACGGAACAGAGGATTGAACATGAACACATGTCGCTGCAACTACGCCGATTGGTTACTGTTTGACTGCACTGGAGTGAATGTGGTAGACCGAAGTAAAGGTAAAATCGCATGAGTGCAGAAGTGTCGTTAGTCATGGAAACAACCTAGTTATATGAAGGTCAGTTATGTGAGCCATGAGCGAGGCCACTCGGGACCATTACAGAAGCGACGACGGGTCCTGCAGAGAAGTATTCAGAACCGGCGCAGCGTTTGTACGTGCGCTGCATTTAATTTACTAACCGCGTGCTTGCATGCTAAGTCACTTTATTTCAGGTGGTGGGTTTTCAATTTTGCCTTAATGCTTTTCTTTCTCATATAAATGTCTACCTGTACTCTATTCCATTAACTTGCACACTTCACTTAAGCCAATTGTATTCCATTTCCATAACATTTTCGTGTTCGTGGCACTTCGTGAACTTATCTAGGATTCGTTTCTAAACAACTTATTTCATATGCTCATTAACTTAAGGTTTATGTCACCGTTACCTTATGCATTAATCGAGTTATTTTCTTTGTATCTCTCTCTCTCTCTCTCAAGTGATTGGCTGTTGTTTGATATCCCAGTTGTGGCTGCGCTTGATGTGCATGTTGACAAGGTGCCTACCTGTCTATTACCCACTAACTCGTTCATACTGGCTCCAGGAGACAGTTGGTCGTTGCTGGAGGGGACGGGGTGCACGGTCCTTGTGGTCGTGTTAGGCTCGAAGAGTGGTTCCATGCACTCAGTGTGGAGCGGACTACGGTCCAACCACCGCCTTGTGTGCGCTTGATTCCCCAAATACAGTGTGCTTGTGTTTGCCTGTGAAGGAGTGTGGGCCGACTCCGTTGATGAAACGTGGCTCCCATCCGCATGCCTCCCGGTCTTATTCCTTCGGGTTTACACTGGATATGGGGTATGTGGTTGGAGCTGTGGGTGGTGCAGCGCAAGCCACCCATGGTCCCTCTGTAGGCGCAGGCGTCCTGTGGCTTGCCACAGTGACAGGCAAATCCGAAACCGGATGCCGCCAACCATATGTTGTAATTTTCGCTAAGATTGCTTTGTTGAATAGACTTTTTGTCCCTGAAAGATCGAGTTCTGCGATGGGTCGGTATAAAAAGTGGAAAGATACGGGCCTCTGAATCTAAGCATCCTTAAACGAAGGGATAGAGGATCAACGACCCCAGGGATGCTTAAACAGGCACACAAAGTAGTGACGATTGAGACAACCAGGCCACCAGAAAAATGGCAAGTAACGGTGGCCCAGTAAAACCCCGGTTAGGAGTGCGCGAATTAATGGCAACGCCCGTCCTACTCTACAGCAGCGAAACGAGAACAATCCACGGGGTAGACATCCGCCGTATGGAAGGAAGTCCTCAAAAGCACCAGCTGCGCGTGCTGCGTGCATCCGTTGGAGACCTGGAACTAAACCGGAGGACAGGAGGTAGGCAGATCAAACAATGTAAGCATGCACCGTGATGGGTAGCTGATTTCAGCAGAGTACATTCACATCCACGGTGCCAAATTGGTCGTGGGGGGCTAGGGTGCCTAGTAACGGGAAAATGAGCAATCTTAAAGCGCCGGAGATTTCGGAGCCTTTAAGACACTCTAAGGCACTTTAAGACAAGTTGGTCAACAGGCTGCACTCACTGTGTATTGATGTGTGTTGTGTGTCCGAAACCAGGGCCAATGACCCTAATGGGGCTGTTGAATTAACTGTACGCGGCTTATCCTCTCGTTAGTGGTTGTAAGCATCCGGAGACGCTGATGCAGCACTCACGGGTCAAGCTGGTGTAGGTATTATTCTAAGCTCCAAGGCTGAGCCATCGTTGGTTGATTGGATTCCGGTGAACAACCGTTTGTGTGCAGTACGTTTGATGACATCACCTAACGTTGATTCACGAAGTAGTACCAGACGCTGTTTGTTTGTGTTTTACGTTTATGCTCCCACCGACTACAGTTTAAATGCTGTCAAGGACATTCTATCACGAACTGAATGCGCTACTACGCAGTGCTACTAGTTCAGATATTATAGTACTTGCAGGAGATATGAACGCACAAGTAGGACGTCTGAGCATTACAGAAGCTCAGCTACTTGGGAATTATGGGCATAGCTCCAAAGGGACTGACAACGGCGAGCGTCTGCTGCAACTGTGTGCGGATCACTAGTTGGTTCTTACTCGTACTGCTTTTAGACACAGTGCGAGCCGAAATGCCACTTGACGTCCTCCTGTAGCTGGTCAATGATGGGCCCAAATTGACCACATAGCCCTAAGTTACAGATCGCGTGGTTCCATCCTGGATTGCCGCTCGTACTGTAATACCTGCGTCGACTCTGATCATGCATTGGTAAGCTGTCGTTTCTCCATGAACATTACCGGGAGGCGCACCAAGCGTCCTCTCCGATTAGCAGCTGAGAAATTGTTTCAGCCCTCGGTCAGGCAAGCCTATCGAGACGCACTACATACCGAACTGTCTTGTTCTAATGACACTGAGCTTCAGTGGAATAGGGTCTCGGCCGCCATGCACGACGCAGGAGCATCTGCTTGTGGTGCTACCAGTGGTCACCGAACCAATCACTGGATATCCGAGAGGTCGGTGAACCTGCTTGAATCTAGAAAAAACCGCCCGGCCGGCTCTGCGCACAATGTGATCAGACGGGCTATTAGGCGCAAACTAAAGCGGAGTTTATGTGCTGACAAGGAAGCCTGGTGGACCGGTAGGGCTAAAGAAATGGAGGAGGCAGGAGCAGTGGGCAATTACCGCAAGCTCTTCCAGCTGATCCACACAACTGGTCCCAGGAAACCAAGCGTCAGTGAGACAATCAGAGACCGCGCGGGTGCACTGATACACAATAAGGAGCGCTGTATGGCTCGTTGGGCGGAACATTTACAAAATCAGTTCAGCTGTCCCCCTGCTTCCGAACCTCTTCCTACTCAGGTGATTCAAGACGAGCCATGGACGGTTAGTTTAGTGCCTCCCTCGGAGGCCGAGATCCGAAAAGCGATCACAGCCCTCAATTATTTTCGTGCCGCTGGCCCGGATTCCATCCCACTTGCACTATTTAAGGATGGAGGTGAGATTCTCCTCAAAGTAATGACCTCCCTATTCGAAAGTATCTGGAAGGAAGAAAGTGCCCTGGTTAATTGGAGCGAATCGATTACAGTGGCAATATACAAGAAGAGCAGTCGCACAGACTGTTCTAACCACAGGGGTATCAGCCTAATGCCAGTTGTGACATAATTAATGACCTCGATTCTCGTTCGTCGCATTACTGTGGAACGAGAATCTCGGAGTAGGAAAGAGAAGGTCGGTTTCCGCCCAGGGCGCGGCTGTATAGACCATATATTCACTGTGCGGTAGGTGCTAGAGCAGCGCCACGCATACCACAGACCGGCAATAGCTATGTACTTCGATTTCAAGAGTGCGTCAGATTCCGTCGATCGATTCTGTTCGAAATACTTGCGCGGAAAGGTGTTCCCACGAAATATGTGGACATCCTTCGTGCTCTATACTCGAACACTACAGACGGCGTCAGGGTCTACGGTGGCCTATCCGATAGCTTTCCGACCACAAGTGGCGTTCGTCAGGGTTGTGCGATTTCCTTATTTCTGTTCTATTTCGTCGTGGACTCTAGCATGGAGTGTTCCCTTAAGGAATCTCACGATGTAAGATTTGAAGTGCTGCCTAGTGAAAGATTAGTTGATCTAGATGATGCGGACGATATCCTCTTGCTTTTCGACGATGTTGCGGCGGCACAATCAACCCTGGGTAGCCTGTCTAGAGTGGTCCCATTATTTGGTATGCGCTTCGCACTCTCAACGTGCAAAGTGTTGCTGCAGGACCACCAGATACTGGATAACCCTTGACGCGTGCTGACGAGGAACTCGAGGTGGTTGATCAATTCACTTATTTGGCACCTGCATCAGCAATGATGGACGCATAGATACAGACGTCAGCTCACGCATTGCAAAGGGCACAACTGCCTACTTGAACCTGCGGCATCTTTGCCGACAGAAGGGAGTACCCCTCCGTCTGAAAGACCGTATATACAAGCCCACAGTGAGGGCCGTTGTGCTCTTTGGGAGTGAGACTTGGCACCTTCAGTCTGAAGAGGTGAGGCGCTATCAAGTCTTTAATCATCGTTGTCCGTGAGGCAATGCTGGTGTCGGATGGCACCAGTGTGTCCGCAACGATGGTGTGCGTACGCGCGTACTAGGTAGTGATCATTACGCTAGCTCCCTAGAATAACAGACAGCACTGAATAAGTTGCGTTGGCTAGGGCACGTGCTACGTATGCCTGGTCACTGTTTACCTAGGAGGGAATTGTTTAGTAGGGCTATATCGCAATTAGGTTTCAATTCGTAATGGTCGGCTGTCGTCCCCTATGGCAGTGGCATAAGCTGCTGGCTAGTTGGCGTTAACCTCTAGCGGTCATGGGTTCGACCCCCAGTAGAGGACCGATGGATGCACACCAGTGACGAGCCCCAATAGGGCGAAACGCGCGTCTGGTGCGCTTCCGGATTGGTAGCTTACCTATGCGGCTTGGAATCTAATTGCGATGAACCAAATTGAATCATACCGAATTCCGTCTACTCATTCGCAATTGTTTAGTCTGTCAGGTGTAGTGTGGCGCAAAGTTCGAGTTGGACAGAAGTTAACTTGGCAGCGGTAAATGAAGGTACTGACGACCAAACTGGGTACCGTTGGTCCGTCTCGTCTTCCGGGCTGGAGTCCACGTGACTCGCCTTGTGCTTGGATCGAGACTTTACAGGACATGGCTTGCGACCGATACCAGTGGCGCGCCTGTTGCGGTCCTATAATTGGATTGCCTGATTAAAGTATGTTTGGTGCGATGTTATCCGCGGGGTAATGGCTGATTATGACACGTGGCAGCGAAAGCCGAAAGGAAGCTGTCTCGCCGATGCCGCCTTTGTATGTGACTGCTGAGCTAGAAAGCTGAGTGCCAACGCGCGCGAGTTCGCCACAAATCGTGCTTGGGACAGACCCTGTGAGTACGTTAACAGGTCGCAGCGGAAAGCTGATGAAATCGCGCATCAGACATCACGTGTGTCGCCATGCCGCGGATAGCCGGATGAAGACTGGCGTGCCCGAGCAAGATGGCGAACTGGTCAGACGGTGCGGACAATCAAGTGTGGAGCGTGGGTTTACAGTCAAATCCGCCAGGCGATGTTTAGGGGATTGCTGAGACCGACATATAAATATGAGAGTTCGCGGTCTTAATATAACACTGGTCTGCTGAGTCTTCTGTCTTCCTTCCTGTCGGGTTTGCCAAAGCGTCAAACAGAGCAGGCGTAAGAGCGCAGATTTACCAGCAGGCGTGAATCACCCGGTCGATTGCGAGCACAGCGTTATAACAGTGGCGACGCGAGTACAACCGAACCCAGAAATGGCAATCAGCTTTGAACAATTGCAGATGTTTTTGCAGCAACAACAGGCGCAGTATGAAGCATTCAAGGCGAATCTGCTCGAGATGCTAACTCAAAAGCTGACAGTGCAGTCAAGCCCAGGGTTAGGGACAAGTGAAAGTGCTCCCTCACAATAAACCCTGACTCCGCAGATCAGTGAGTTCCACTATGACGCTGATGTCGGTATAACATTTGTTTCTTGGTTCCACAAGTATGAAGACATGTTCCGGGTAGATTTCGCCAATCTTCCAGCAGAAAAAAAGATTCGTCTAATGTTGCAGAAGCTGGGTGCTGCCGAACACGAGAAGTTCACCAATTTTATCTTACCTAAAAAGAGCACCGATTTGTCCTTCGACGAAGTGGTTGCAGTCCTGTCGCAGATTTTCGGAGAGCAGACAGCTTTGTTCAACATTCGGTACAAGTGTCTGACAATAACAAAACAGAAGACGAAGACTGAGACGACTATTCCAGCCGTGTGAATCGCGAGTGCGAACGGTCACGACTAGACAAGATGACAAGTGACCAGTTTAAATGTCTCATATACGTTTGTGGCCTACAAGCATCCAAAGACGCCGACATTGGAACAAGCATACTGAACAAAATTGAGCAGAATCCGGATGTCACATTGCAGCAAGTGACCAGTGAGTGCCAAAGCGTGAGGAATCTGAAGCACGATACCGCAATAATTCAGCAGTTGTCCAATCATAACGATCAAGAATTTGTCTGTGTAGTCAGCCGTACTCCCCAAAAAGAAGCTTCCCACGTGAGTGCACCGCATTCTAAACCTCCAACTGCATGTTGGTTTTGTAGAGAGTGGCATTTTGCCCGCGATTGCTCATTTAGAACTCACACTTGTACCCGTTGCGGCAGAAAAGGGCATAAAAAGTCATGTGGCCTGGCAGCACGTCCAATTTTGACAAAGAAGATGCGTAACAATGTCAGATCGTTCCGGCGTCCCAATTTGACCAGATCTATCACCGCAACTTTCAAGGTTGACGCGTCCAGCAAGCGCAAATTCACAATTGTGGAAATCAACGGTTTCCAAGTCAAGTTACAAAACGATACGGCTTCAGATATCACCCTGATATCTCGCGACACTTGGTGCATGCTGGGGTGACCGACAGTCATACAAACGGGCCACACGGCACGGAATACTTCAGGAGGTACGTTAACATTGCTTGGTGAACTGAACTGTCAGGTGAACTTCCGCGATACACAAATCCAAACGACATGTTTCGTGACAGACCAGCCAGGATTAGATTTGTTGGGGCTCGACTGGATGCATGAATTGAATCTGCTTGATCAATCAGTGAACAGTATATGTCAGCCACCGCAAGTAAATCTGCTGTCACAACCGTCGACCTCAAGCCCGATGTTTCAAAGTCAGGTTGCCGAGATAAAAAAGCGTCACGATGCATTGTTCCAACCTGGTCTCGGATGCTGCAACATAGCTACTGCCGCATTGAACCTTAAATCAGGCGCCAAGTTTGTCTTTAGACCAAGACGTCCGGTGCCCTACGCAAATCCGTCCTTAGTGGAAGTCGAGTTAAACCGACTACAATCTGAAGGAATAATCGAAAGAGCTCATTATTCAGAATGGGAAGCACCTATCGTGGTCGTAGAGAAAGGAAACGGTAAAGTCCGTATTTGTGCTGATTTCTCGACAGGTTTGAATCCTGTGTAGGAACACCATCAGTATCCCCTGCCGGTACCAGAAGACTTGTTCAACAAACTCAATGGGAGGGGGAATGTTTCTCAAAACTTGACCTAGCTAATGCGCATCGGCAAATCCCAGTTGCCGATCAGTGCAGAACATCACTGACAGTAAATATCCACCTCGAACTTTTTCAGTACAACCGGCTGTCGTTCGGAGTGAAAACCGCACTGGACATTTTTCAACAAATAATGGATACCCTGCTGAGCGATATATCCCAAATACCGCAGTATACCTGGACTATGCGTTATGGGTTCAGATCCACAAGACTTGATACAGCCAATGGAAAAAGTGCTTTCGCGTATCCAGGAAGCTGGATTCCGATAACGAGCTGAAAAATGTGAGTTCCTATTAGGAAGTGTCAAATTTCTTGCGTTTATAATCGACAAACATTGCCAGCGCCCGGACCCCGCCAATATTGAGGCCAACAAAAAGATGAAACCCCCAGAAGACATTGCGGAACTCTGCTCGTTTCTTGGGCTCGTTAGCCATCATAGCGCTTTCCTAACAAGCCTTCACAAAACCAGAGGTCCGCTGAACCAGCTACTGACAAAAGACAAGGGTTGGAAATGGACAAAGGAGTGCCAGCAGTCTTTTGATGTTGTCAAAGCAGCTCTCACTTCTGATCTACTCTTGACTCACTACAATCCGAAGTTAAAAATTGTCGTTGCTACGGATGCTTTATATTATGGTGTCGGTGCTGTTATCTACCACGTTTTTTCGCACGGAGGAAAGGCTATCGCGCACGCAGCACGGTCACTAACGGCAGCTGAAAAGAACTATATCCAGATAGAGAAGGATGCGCTCGCGATCGTTTTCGCAATGAAACAGTTTCATAAGATGCTGTATGGCAGACATTTCAAGCTCCTGACTGACCACAAGCCACTTCGGTTGATATTCGGGTCAAAGAAAGGAATTTCAGTTTTTACGGCAAACTGATTGCAACGATGGGTGACCATACTACTTGTTGCAACTCTTCTTCTTTCACGGCTGTAACGCTTCTTCTTTACCTCAGCTCTCCGCCACTGACGACTGTTGTACTGTTGCTAGCTGCTCCATGAGACTGCGACTGTCTGACTTCTCAGTCACACGCCCAACCAACCGACGGAATTCAGAAGACCAAGGCTAGGTAAACAGGGAGTCTATCCACACCATAAGTTAACTGTATTTATAGGTAGCCGAAACATGCTAATTTAGGAGGTTAAGATCGCTCATTTCTGTGCGTCCGGTTTTCAGCCAGTGTGAGTGAGTTCCACTCCACGGGTTTATCATATTAACGGTATAGTTCGATTCGTTTTATGCGGACTGGTAATTGCTGGTCGATCAATTCTCAGTCGATACCCAACTTTAGCTCCGCTTACATCTCTATTACCTTCCCCTTCAACTTGATTGCTCCTACCTATTTTTCGCACTTGGGCTTGGTCGTAGCTTTTTACCCTGGGGTCCACTTGTAGCCATCGCGGTTGCCTTCTTCTTCGACTTGGCCTGCATGTCACGTCGTGTGGCGTCTGTGCGACCGACTGTGTTCCGCTTTGGGGATCAGTTCTGTTTTCTACACCACATGTATCTAGTAGTATGTCCCACTGTGATGCCGCGAGTGGCGTAAATCGTGAGTGTGAACGGTCGCTGTTTCACAAGATGACAGTTGATTAGTACAGGTGCCTTATTTATGTGTGTGCGGATGCCCGAACAAGAGTACTGAGCAGAATTGAACAAAATCCCGAGATCACACTGCAGGAAGTAACGAACGAATGCCAACGGTGGATGAACTTGTAGCATGATGCTGCAATGATCCAACAGTCCTCTATCCAGAGTAGTCATCACATCACTTGCAGGGTCAGCAGAGGTCCTCAGAAAGAATCGGTTCATGTGAGTTCACCATATTCTAAACCCTCTTCTGCTTGTTGGTTTTGCAGGGAATGGCACTTTGGTAGAAACTGCCCGTTCCGAAATCACATTTGCAATCGTTGTGGTAAGCTAGGAAACAAAGAGTCGTGTTGTCTTGCGAAGCGACCAACAATGAGCGAAATACGGTGTCGAATCCCGGTGCGCTTCCGACGTCACAACGAGGCCAAAACTGTGACGGCGACTTTCAAGGTTGACGGTGTCGGCAGGCGTAATTTTACAATTTTGAAGATCAACGATAAGGGAGTTAAGCTGCAGTTGGATACTGCGTCAGACATCAGTTTATTTGTCGAGACACATGGTGTATGCTGGGACGACCACCGCTTGTCCACACAGACCACATAGCACGAAACGCATCCGGCGGTATTTTGAAACTTCTCGGAGAGTTGCATTGTCAGGTCAGTTTCCGTGATCAGCACATTCGCACAACTTGTATTGTGACAGATCATCCAGGATTGAATTTGCTGAGTCTCGATTGGATGGAGGAATTGAAATTACTTGACCAGTCAGTTAACAGTATATGCCAGAAATTACAAGTTGAGAAACCCGCAGAGACGCAGAATATGAACCTTGAACTTTACAGTCAAATTGCAGAATTGAAACGACGCCACAAAAGTTTGTTCCAACCCGGTCTTGGATGCTGCCGGATAGCCAGAGCTGAGCTGAACCTCAAACCAGTCTAGACCAAAACGTTCAGTGCCGTACGCAACACAACCAATAGTGGAGTCTGAGTTAAATAGGTTGCAATCGGAAGGCATAATCGAGCGCGTACATTACTCCGAATGGGCCGCACCCATCGTTATGATAAAGAAAGGATACGGCAAGGTACGTACTTGTGCTGACTTTTCAGATGGCTTAAATTCCATGTTGGAGAACCACCACTACCCTTTGCTTATACCCGAAGATTTGTTCAACAAGCTTAACGGTGGAAAATGGTTTGCGAAACTCGATCTAGCTGATGTTTACTTTCAAGTTCCAGTAGCCGAGAACTGCAGAACTCTATTGACGGTCAATATGTATCTGGGTCTTTTCCAGTACAATCGGTTGCCATTCGGAGTGAAAACTGCTCCCGCCATTTTTCAAAAAATCATGGATACGCTGCTGAACGATATCCCTGGAGTCGAAGTATACCTCGATGATGCATTGATTATGGGGTCTGACCCACAAGTATTGCTGGTCACGTTAGGGAAAGTGCTCACTCGTCTAGAAGAAGCTGGTTTCCGGTTACGAGCGGAAAAATGCAATTTCCTGATGGAAAGTGTCAAATTTCTCGGGTTCATCATTGACAAACATGGAAGACGTCCGGATCCCGCTAATATAGAAGCCGTCAAGCAAATGCCACCACCAAGGGATGTTATCGGAATTCGTTCATTTCTCGGTCTTATAAGTCATTATAGTGCCTTCTTGCCAAGTCTACATCAGACTAGAGGTCCTCTGAACCAGTTGCTGATGAAAGAGTAACAATGGCGATGGACAAAGGAGTGCCAACAATCCTTTGATAAAGTTAAAACAGCACTCAGTTCTGATTTATTTTTGACCCACTTCAACCCAATCTTGGAGATTGTTGTTGCATCGGACGCCTCCAATTATGGGGTAGGTGCTGTCATTTCTCATGTGTTCCCTGGAGGAGAAGAGAAGGCCATTGCGTACGCAGCACGGTCGCTGACAGTGGTGGAAAAAAATTACAGCCAGATTAAGAAGGAAGCGCTGGCGATTGTTTTCTCAGTGAAACGGTCTCATAAAATACTATATGGTAGACATTTCAAATTGATCAAGGACCAAAAACCTCTACTCTCGATATTGGGATCAAAGAAATGTATTCCTGTTTTCACAGCAAGTCGGTTACAGAGATGGGCAATCGTACTGCTGGCTTACGATTTCAGTATACAATATCGATCTACACAACAACTCGGCCAAGCTGACGCGCTATCTCGCCTCCTCAGTTCCCATTTGAAGAAAAACGATGACTGCGTGATTGCATCTGTCAAATTCGAGTCGGAAGTTCAGCGCATCCTGGTTGACAGTGTAAGGGAGTTGCCAATAACGTCGGAAACGATTCGTGCAGAGACGGCTCGAGATCATATCTTGCTGAAAGTGATAGGGTTTGTGCAGTCCAGTTGGCCTAATGTCAGAAATTCGAATGAGTTATAACCTTTCCTTAATCGACGCGGATCCCTTTCGGTCGTTGACAGTTGTCTAATGTTTGGAGACCGAGTTGTGGTACCAAGGAAGTTGCGGAAGCGAATACTACAGCAGTTTCATTCAGGTCATCTGGGAACCAGCCGAATGAAGGCACTGGCGCGAAGTTTTGTGTATTGGCCTCAAATGGATGCAGAGATCGAGCAGTTCTGCCAAAGTTGTGAATCTTGTCAACAAGCGGCAAAGGCAACACCGAGATGTTCGTGGAACCCTTGGCCCCAGTCGAAAAAGCCCTGGCAGAGAATCCACTTGGATTATGGGGGACCCATCAACGGTCAAGCTTATTTGATTTTTGTTGATTCCTACACAAAATGGCCCGACGTGATTCCGATGCAAAATCCTACCGCCCAGCACACTATCAATGAGCTGAACAAACTGTTCCAGTATTTTGGCACCCCGGAGATGCTGGTTACCGACAACGGAGCCCAGTTCACCTCAACGTTGTTCAGAGAATTTTGCAGGCAAAACGGAATCCAGCACAAGTTTTTGCTGCCGTACCATCCACAATCGAATGGGCAAGCCGAACGGTTTGTAGATACCTTTAAACGTGCTCTTCTCAAAGCGGAAGGAACGAGGGTGTCACGAGATGCAATGCAGCCGTTTTTGAGAATGTATCGAAACACTCCGAATCCAAACACACCGGAGGGTAAACCTCCTTCTGAATGTCTATTTGGACGAAAAGTTAGAACGACATTTGATAGCCTGATTCCCCGAAATGTTGAAAAACGCAACGGATAACCGAGAAAGGGGCAGGATAACAGGCTTCGCACGTTCAAGATTGGCGACTTGGTGTATGCACGAAACTTCCAGACCCCGGAAAGATGGGTTAGCGGAACGGTAAGTGGAAAGAGGGGTAGAGTTATTTATGAGATAACGGTCAGAAATGACAAGTGGACCAGACATATCAAACATCTACGACAGCGGCATGACAAAACTCAAAGAGACCAAGAACCAGCGGCGCCACAGTGGGACATACTACTGGATACACTTGGTTTAGAAAACAGAACTGATCCCCAAAGCGGAACACAGCCGGTCACACAGACGCCACACGACGTGACATGCAGACCTAGTCGGAGAAGAAGGCAACCGCGATGGCTACAAGTGGACCCCAGGGTAAAAAACTACGACCAAGCCCAAGTGCGGAAAATAGGTAGGAGCAATCAAGTTGAAGGGGGAGGTAATAGAGATGTAAGCGGAGCTAAAGTTGGGTATCGACTGAGAATTGATCGGCCAGCAATTACCAGTCCGCATAAAACGAATCGAACTATACCGTTAATATGATAAACCCGTGGAGTGGAACTCACCCACACTTGCTGAAAACCGGACGCACAGAAATGAGCGATCTTAACCTCCTAAATTAGCATGTTTCGGCTACCTATAAATACAGTTAACTTATGGTGTGGATAGATTCCCTGTTTACCTAGCCTTGGTCTTCTGTATTCCGTCGGTTGGTTGGGCGCGTGATTGAGAAATCAGACAGTCGCAGTCTCATAGAGCAGCTAGCAACAGTACAACAGTCGTCAGTGGCGGAGAGCTGAGGTAAAGAAGAAGCGTTACAACAGTGAAGAAGGAGTGTTACAACAGTGACAACAATAGCTCACATTTGTGAGCCGCAAGTTACCGTGAGTTTTATGTTATGCTTTATAATATCATGCAAAAACTTACTAAACGAGCAGTGTTGATAGATCACAGATAGTTTATCTAACGTTTTGATCAGATATCGATGAAGTGGTGTAGATTCGGATTTATACTTTCCCCCACAATAGAATAGCTTGCATTTGGTAGCTTCCAAGTCAGACAATTCTCTGCATCGCCGGATGAGCACCAGGCAACTGCCTGGTCCTACTGGGGCATATGAGTGTTGTGCCTCTCCTCGGATGCGTCAGGAACTGAAGCAATGACTATCATTGGTCCCCATCACTAGCCAGTAGTGTATGCCAATGAGACACTGAGGATGGAAGAAGACCGCCATAACTTACAAACTAAATACGAGATACCGCGACACATCCTTCACTTGCATGCAAGTAATGAAGGTAGCAGTGGACGGGTATGGCCCCCCAGGGTCACGGCCTCCGCTAACAACTACTGTCCTCTGCACACTTCGTAACTGGCATGGCAGTAGAGGATGAGTAGGGCTGTATCGTAGTCAGCTATCAGTCATGCAGGTCCGCCGTCGTCACCCATGGCTTAGTGGCACTAGCTGCTGGTATCCGGAAGTGATGGCGTCGGAATTCGGCAGGGGTGTGAGGAAGGCGCACCACTGATGAAACCCATAAGGTCGAAATAGCACTGTCTGGTGTTTTCCAGATGTGTCAAAGCACACTGACTAAGAGACCGCGACGAATTATCGCTGAAATTATACCAAAATCCCCACTACTTATTAGTAACCTAAACTCCGTTAGTATCGCTTCTTAGCGCTGTGTCGTACACAGAAGTCATGCGGGAAGTTCCTAGCTCATGTGGCCAACTACTATCTTCTGCACGGTTGGCAAATGGCATCACAATGGATAATGAGCCGGGCTATATCTTAGTCAACTGTCAGTCATGCAGGTCCGCGGCCGTCAGCCATGGTGAAGTGGCACTAGCTGCTGGCATCCGGAAGTTATGGGGTCGGAACCCAGCACGAGTCCGAGGAAGGCGCAACAGTGACGAGACCCAGGCGGTCGAAACAGCGTTATCTGGTGTGTTTCCAGATGTGTCAAAGTCTGCTGACTGAGAGCTGACCATGCTGAATTACCTCTGAAGCTACATTTATGAAATCACATTTAGTAGCTGCTATGGTGAATGTTCTGATGTTAGTAAGTATTATTATTTGGTGACGCAAGTCGGGGAAATGAGATGCACTGCACTTCGGTGCACGGAGCAAAATTGATAAACTGCAATGAGAAACACATAAGCACACTAACGGATGAGGAGAAGCATTGCATTCCTCACCTTTCTGATAAAGTTGGGAGGAAACGCGCTTCCGTTATGCGGCGATATCATATTGTCTGACACGTTTGGAGTGGAAGACGATCGTTCCCGAGCGGCCAGTGTCAAGTACTGACGAGGTTGAAGGGTGTTGGGAGAAGCGAACCCCGCGGGTAAATTGAGCCTGACGCCAGCACCGCTACCACCACCATGCAACCGCATCGTTGCGTCACCTGGGTTGACTCGATACCGTTTGGACCCACTGAGGAAAAGACTGTCGTATGGGGTCGGAGTGAGCCAATTCGATGCGGGAGCGAAGAAATTTGTGGACTGGCCACCATAACTGATAAAAAATGGGAACGCGAAGAAATAAACTATGCATGCAAATGCATATCAAAACACAAGCCGCTCAAAGCCATGGAAATGAAAAATGTGGACAACATCGACAGCGCACCAGAAATCACCTCCCCATAAATTGAGAATAGTAGTATGCAGAACACCGATAAAGGTAAACCCGTAATTGGAATAACATAGCAAAACTATTGTCTATATCATATGCTGCCTTCTGGCTTTTTTCCTTTTTAGCAGATAATGCTTTTAGGATTCAAATTTTATGTAAGCTGGCAACCCGTGTTTGCGCTGCGGCCGATTTAGAGCAATAGCTTATAGTGTTGTAAGCCAGTGGCACTCTTTAGCAATGAGCCTCTAATAGGGAAAACGTACAGAGTTAACGATGACTAAACCAGAAGCTAAGAAGGAAGCATCAGCAGTATGCCGGTTCGCAGTACCGACGCTTTGCCGCAGTGAAATCACCACCGGTCAAACGTGGGCTAAGGATACTGCGACTGTCGGTCTGCCCCTACGCAGGCTGGAACCCGCGCTGTCAGCTTACAAGACAAGCCTGTTACCTTTAGGCTACGGGTCGGCAAGAAGTTAGGGACTTCATGCTTTGTCGTAAAGTGATCGGCGGTCTATCAAACAGCTTCTCCCAGTGTAGTTCTGAGTCGGCAAACGAGGCACGGCGCGGTAAACTCTCATTAGACATGCCAAGGAGGTCGACAACCCAACACAAGTGGTGTAACAAAATAAGCTCATAAAGAGGAAAATCTTTCTCTCCAAGAGAATTGCAAAGCACGAACCACTAAAAAAGCTAGTATATTTTCAACAGCCTGTGAACAGACGTAGAGCTATCAAAAATCATGGAGATCATAGGAAGGTACGATTGGCGTAAAAAGGAACATAATACGGAAAAATTAATGGTTTCTTCAAAGAACAGGATACTAGCCAGCTGCCTAAGCCAAAGTAGGGAGTTGATTTAGGGGACCGCAGTCCGAGCCTACTTGCAAGCGAAGTCGTGAGCTGGTGACTGATTGCTTAGTTCATAGGCCTTTCATTTGGTCAGTTGCTAAGAAGGGGCCCACTCCTTCCCACAGTTTCAGCATCACTTTGTTGGAATACCATGCTCCAACAAAGTGAAGCAAGGAGCGATGACTTTGTTTAATGGTGAGCCAACCCCGCAATGTCTAACTGTTTTTATGCAGACGCATATCAAGCAAAAACTATCGAGTCCTGGAAAACTGTCACCGAATCATTTGCTGGAGGAAGATAAATCCAAACTACCCAGCTGGCATCACGTGGGGGTTGTCAAGTAAGTCATCGTTGAAGTTTGTAAGCCTCCAAGTGTCATGCATACAGACAGACCGGGAATCATTACAATACAGCAGTGTAACGCGAACACAAGTATTGTAAACTCCATCCTTTAACGGGAGCGAAATGTCCTAACGACGCCAAAAATGTCTCGAATTGGCAAAGACCAACTAAGCCCTAGTCAGACCACGGGCCTTAGGAACACACCTCCTTAGGTAGATAAAAAATGCCCACTTATTCAAAGTGTGTGTTCGATGGTGAGCAGAAGAAAAACCGCCTACTAGTCCTGTAACTGAACTCCATACTTGGAGTGGACAAAGCACGCCTCCAACACCAACCAGAGAAGGATTAAGGGTAGCTGTCGAGCAAGGCCATATCATAAGCGTAATAAGAGTCGGCTGCACGATAACCTGGAAGGAGCCAAAGGCTAGGATTCCGAAAGCCTTCAAAAGTTCCGAACATGACATCCTTAAAAGCAAATTAGAGGAGAAACAGACATAGAGCACACTTATGGCGTACAACTAGTGACATAGAAGGGAGCATAAAGCATGAGGACCGAAGAGTGAAATGTCCGTTTTGAAAACTCTGTTCATTAGGAATTAATACCACAAAGCAAGCAATCAGTAGAGTCGGATGCATGCCGAATGCCCAGGAAACAAGCATTACATACCGCCAAACTCAGTTTATTACGAATAAACCAGGGCGAAACAACAAAACAGATAGCATTTGTCATTATCCGCACTATACACGTTAGTTAGAGGTGTAAAACACTTCAGCTGCTGTACCGCAATACATAAAAGAAAAAGAGAAAATAAACGCAAGAACATAATTTTGCGAAGAGTACTCTTTTCGACAAATCTCCTCAGACATTTACGATTATAGAATGGAAAGGCAGAACACAAATGGCTGATGAAGCCAAAGTGGTGGGAATAGTGGAATCACGACAAACAGAAACTCAAAAGTATTGATCAATAAAGTCCATTAACAATGTATGTGACAGAGCACGTGTTAGTTGATCAGTGGAATGCCTAGCGCATCATCCGACCACTGTAGGCGCACGGAGTGATAAAAGCTGGTAAGCTAACTAGGGCCAAGGTAGAAGAAGCCCTTGCAGCAAAGCCTTCTGTTTGCATAATTCCGGTTGAAATATTCTAATCGCAATCGTTTCGGCTGTCCGTAAGATTTGCTTCCTAAGACCTTTAGTGTACCGTGGTTGTACTACATAAAGTACTTAGAAGGTATCAGCGATCCTAATTCGGTGTTCGCTTTCCACCAGATGTTCCAGGATGGAACCACTACGGCGATTGACGATGCCATTCCGCAAAGCCGCTGGGCAGTGTCTCGCAATGTGTTTAGACAGACACCTGTTGCATGACAGCTGAGTTACCAGCAGCGGATGGGCATGGTTTCAGACCACACCCCGCCTGTCTATTTTTATCCCACCCCCCAACACATCCCACCCCACACACCTTACCACCATCTCAATTAATTCTTTTTTTTTACCTTTTTATTTTATTTCCCCCCCGCCTCCCTCTCCCACCCACCAACCCAACCCCCCCACCAACACCCCCCCCACCACTAAAACCTAACCAACATACCACTCCACACCCACCCCACCAACCACCACAAACCCCACCCACACCCCAATCACACAAACACCACCCCCCCCACACATCCCACTCATTCTCATTCCCATATCCTCTACCCCTTTATCATTATCACCATATATCTATAACCACCCAAAATAACCCCCTTTCCCTCCCCATAAATCTAACCACATAAACCCAAACACAACAAAACCCCCCCCCCCCCCCCCCCCCCCCCCCCCCCCCCCCCCACCCCCCCCCCCCCCCCCCCCCCCCCCCCCCCCAACTAATAAATAACACACTTTATTTCCAATTTTTCCTCCCCTTGTGTGTGGGCCCCCCCCCCTTGTGTTGTTGTTGTGTGGGGGGGAACCCCCCCCAATGGACGACCCCCCCCCCCCCCCCCCCCCCCCCCCCCCCCCCCCCCCCCCCCCCCCACCCCCGTGGTTGATCGTAACTAGTTTCTTCATGTCCGTTGCTTTAAGGGGCCAGATTTCACAACCGTACAATAGGGTCGAACGTATCGCTGCATTGTACACTCTACCCTTCAGAGCGACAGTGATGTCGCGCCGGCGCCATAAGTGGCGAAGGTTAGCAAAAGCACCTCGAGCTTTTGCTATACGGTTCGTGATCTCATCTTCAATCCCACGGGCGCCGATACAACTTCACAGGTAGCTGAATTTCCGAACGACTTCTAACTGATCCCCTACAACGGTTAGCGTAGGAGGCGGTCCAGACCAATCGGTCCCTGTGGTAACCAGATGGAGTGGAGGAAGGGATGAACAGGAACGCCGCCTCGTCCATTATCAAGCATCTTATAACGACCAAGCACCAAATCAACCCAGTGCATTCTTTAAATGTAGTAGTACGTAATCGGATTCGGAAACTGCTGACCATTAGTGAAGCGTCCCTGATAAGGACGAATCGCCGTTGTTGTGCGCACAGAAAACACGAATGAAATCGGCAAGATTACGTTGGTACTGATTGCACAACA
Organism: Dicrocoelium dendriticum; assembly: GCA_944474145.2. NCBI lineage: Eukaryota > Metazoa > Platyhelminthes > Trematoda > Plagiorchiida > Dicrocoeliidae > Dicrocoelium > Dicrocoelium dendriticum. The sequence goes on along the minus strand of OX104067.1, from coordinate 2,418,215 downwards.
TTCAACAGTCACCAATTCAGTTTGTTTGTGTTACCAAGAATCCTATATGTATTGCGTTGCGACTGAGAACAATCCAGATGTTAACACATCGCGACTTATATCATCTCTCTGCGTTGATGGAACGGTTAAATCTATCGAAACTTAGGCGTGTAAGCCAATATTGATCGGTTCCTAGAGAGAAGCGGCCCGCGAATAAGCGAGAATTGCCACTATTGATCCAGTTGAAACTAGTGGAGCAGCGTACGATATACAGTAGACAAGTAAATAAGAAAAAAAACATCGCACATCAGCGCTAGTCTAATCCAAGCTCACTAAGCCGATTGGCGGACTTCAAAATGAGTTAAACAGCATTTGTTATCAAAATGGCTTGGTGGACATCGATACCAAACCGGCTGCTAGCGAAATAGCGATAACATTAGTAAAAACTTACGATCCTTTCCATTGTAGTTCGTTAACATAGAAAACGTCATCTTCATAAATAGGCATGCAAGCCACATCCACCCGAGGTAAGCAACGTTGATGGAACATGCACCCACAGGATTTGCAAATGAGACCTGTGGGGGGATTCGCGTAAAAACAACGACCACAGATTACCGTGGAAAATGTACTTCTGGCACACGTTACAATGGGGCTTGTCGAAAAAGGTCTTGCGTTGCCATTGATGTTCCGAGTGCTTGACACTTCGACAGAAATCCACAACAAGTTCATCTCCGCTTAGAGCCAATTGTACCGCATCATCCTCCCAAGAGACAGGTAAGCTGAAACATGAATGAAAGGAAAATGAACTTCATGCTTACCCTGTTTGGGCACGATAGACAATAAGGTTCTGCGTCTGTAAACCACGGTGGGATAATTTCTTGCCCAATGCATGCTGCACTTGTTGTCCAGGCCTCACTTCAACCAGAGTGAATTGGCTATGAGGCAAATGGGCTCTTAAACGTAGCTTGTTTCCTGACTCAGTTTGACATCCGGGGGAGTGTGCGACTTGCGGACTACTGGTGCCACCGGTAACGTTGATGACACCTGCTGCTTGGGTGAGTTTCGAAGTGTCTAGCGATTGGATGCGGGACTGGAGTTCATCCAATTCTCGAACATATTTTTCAATCACAGCTTGTACACAGTTCCTATCGTTGAATGCCTCTTCGTGTTCTTTAGTCAGCAGGCCACAATAATCTTCTTGTCTTTCGATAAGATCCAGTAACTGGTCAATTTTCATTTGAAGGGCCCTGCTGATTAAGTTGAAGCATTTGATCTGCAAAATGAATTGGGGATACATCAATAGAACAATTGAGTCACGGATGTGTAAAACTGGGTAGTCAAAGGAAGGGCAATAATACCACAACAGAACGGATAGAAACATAAGAAAGTTTCCCACCGGGAATTTAAAGAACTTAAGAAGTAACTAAGTAAAATGTTTCATATCTGCTGGATGCCTGTTGTCACATGCAGATCTAATGGTGCGGTGAGGTTTAGCAAAACAAGTTAACAATACATGCGATGTGCTTTGCCGTCACAGTTGGGATAAACGTCATTGAGTATCTGTAGGATGTGCGTTTGACATATTAAACCTCCCGTGTGATATGCAGTGTCTGGCTGCGTTTGTTGTGAATGTTGACACCCTCCACTTCGATTAGACAGGTTGCTAAAGACTCTGGATCGGTGTTGTGGGAAACGAGATGCACGGATACGAGGACCGTGCTAGACTCAAAGTGTGGTTTCGTACAGGTTATGGCCCAAACACCGCTTTGTGTACATCTGGTACGAAGTGTCCCCAATTAAATAGTAATGCTGAAGGAGTGTGGGCCAGTTACGTTGATGAGACGCCGCTCCTATCCACATATCTCCTGGTCTTATTCCCCGCAGTTTACACTGGATACGGGACTGTGGATGAAGCTATAAGAGATGCAGCGCAAGCCATTCATGGTCTGTGTGTAAACACAGGCGTCTTATGGAGGACACAATGGCAGGCGAATAAAACAGATGCGGCCAAGTAAAAGTATCAGCAGCACGCAACCACCAGAAGCCGAATGCGAACTAGGGGTACGGTGAGACCGACCGCACTTATGTGGACTGAAAGTTTTACCCTGTGAGACGTTTGAACCACTAGGTCACCGGCCAGTGTGATACAATAATGTGACGTCTACTGGATGAAAACTGGAACCATGAGTAATAGGTATGAGGATTGGACAAGTTAGCGATTCAGAGACTAATTTTAATGGCATTCACCCCAGTAGCTCACAAGTTCCATAGCACAGCCTAGTCCGGAAAAGCACCAGACGCGTTTCACCCAATTGGGGCTAGTCAGTGGTGCGCATTCCCACAGTCATCTAATGGGGATCGAACCCATGACCGCTAGAGGCAGATGCCAACTAGCCAGCAGCTTAAGCCACTGAACCATGGGGGACGTCGGCTGGGCTACATAAATGCAAGCTAACTGGGCTATAACACCACCTAGCTTACGAGCAACATAAAATAAATAAATAGCCTCTCCTAGTTTAGGTGCTATGGATATAGCGTCTAGCGAGAGGACGTCATTACATCGAAGGCTAGCCACTGGCAGTGGGAATGCGCACCACTGACGAGCCCCAATTGGGCCAAAAGAGTCTGCTGCTTTTGCGGAGTAGGCTGTGCTATGGAACTTGTGAACCTTAAAAATTACAACTAAAAAAGTAGTATGGTCATGTACACATGAGTAACGCATAAAAGTAAATACATTTTATAGAAAAGAAGAATAAGAGTGCGCAAATGTGTTGGGTGCAAGTGAAGTACGCAATATTCGAATGGCAGCAGACAACAAAAAACACATGAAATTGAATCTGCTCCCTTACAAATCTGTGGATTGGAAATTCCGTGTGATGAAATAAGTTGGTTATGCAAAGGCTGTAAGGTATCAGAAGTATGCTGGTATGGAGTACCGATGCTTTGCTGCCACGTAACCACTACCGGTCTCATGTAGGCTAATGCGAGGGTCGCCCAGTCCCCTCGCAGACTCGAACTCGCGCCGTCGGAATACAAGGTAAGCTTGGGATCCTTAAGGCTACGGGCCGACTAGGGCCGTATGCAGGACTGAAATCGTGCAACGTCTGAAAGGTCACGAAGACGCAACCCGGCATGATACAGTCGCACTGGCGTTGACATTCTATCCTTCCAATTGAGTTGTGATAAACCCATGCTTGATCAATTACTCCCCTTCGCAATGAACAGTCTAAGGGTTTACAAGTGGAAAGGTCAATTACATGCACCCAGAAAACCGAAAAGAACAGATATCATTATTTGGGAAGATACCGATATAGCGCGCATTAAAGTTGCTATAAAATGAATAAACAGGACAGCAGGCACTGAGGACTCCGTGATATATAAAATGTAGGTAGCTCAGATTGTTCATGCTGAGAGGTACTGTTTCTCGAGCGCAAACCATCGGAGCACTTGAATCACGTTCACTCAATCAGTTGCCAAAAAACCAGAAGGAGCTGAGCCAAGGGTCAACCAGACTGATGCCTAGTGCAATGGAAAGATATCGATCAAGACTAGTGTTGATTAGAAATCAGTACCCATGATCGAACGCGAATTCGGCTAGTGCAGGTTGCACAGTGTGAAATCTTCATCCGGGTTTGGTTCATGTTCCGCTTTCAGAATGAACCCCGGTTTTTCGCGTACTCGCCTTGCCCGTTCTTCGTTGCTGGGGATTGGCCTACACTCTACTATAGCAGTGTCCGACACTACAGTTCAGTTGTTAGATGAACTGTCTTCTGAGCAGGGTACTTTTGTTGCAAACGTTTCGGCAATAGTAGAGGTGTCATGAGTGCCTAGTCTACACTTACTTGCGCATCGCTCCAATGCGCTACACACTGACGCATTGATGATGCCATCTCGATTGGTGACAAGACGTTCGCAACAAAATTACCGAGCTCAGTGAATAGGTCGTCAGACAAGTGGGGATTCTGCGTATATTGCGCCATCGTGATCAGTCGTGCCGATAGTTTAATGTCACAGCCGATAATTAAGAGACATCCCCAGCAATAAGGAAAAATAAAGAAAGGGAACCTCTAAAGTAGGACATGAACACATCAGGTGAAGGTTTGGTAGTAAGGCGACAACGTGTAATCAGTATCACGCTGCCACGAGCAGGTAGCCAGCGAGGGCGACTACTGATTATTTGTAAGTAGTAGGGGGATTTATTAGGCATTTTGTGTAGGATCGTCGCCTAAGCATTTTACATGCCACCTCGATTGGTGGCGGCTTGCAAAGGAAGTTATGGCTCTGGGGGCCAGCTCTGTCCGCTGCACATTCATAACATGCAATACAGTGCAGGAAAAGCCCCGCTATATCGCAGTTAGATATCAGTCATGGCGGTCCGCCGCCGTTGCCCATAGCTCAGTGACATAAGTCGCTGACTCGCAAGAGTAAGGTCGGGTGTTCGAATCCAGCAGGATTCGGCGGGTGCGCGATACTGACGATTCCCAACAGGACGAAACGGCCGTCTAGCGCTTCCCTGGATGTGTGGTGGCTGTCTGCCTATGTCCAACTGCGACGAATCTATACAAAAACGCCGTTTTAGTTTTTTGGTCTGCTTAATATTTGCGATGTAAAGCAATCAAAGCATGACAAACGTTCGTATACATTTTCCATTGGGCCCTGTTCTGTGCCATCTCCGAAAAAGTTTCCAGACAGCGGTGTTGTTCATCATTGATCTCCCAGCCCGGAAGACGCACGGGACCTACGACAGTCAAACTGGAAGTTAGCGCTTTAATGGTTTGTTGCCACGTGATAAGTTGACCACCGCGCGATTTCTTCCAGCCTGGTCCTTTGCGAGCGAAGATAGCGTGTCGGAGCAATCGTTCACATGACATGCGTAAAACGTGGCCCAGCGATCTCACGCGCAGCGCTTCCAGTCTGTCAAGTGGAAGTCCTGTGTTACCCAAGACATCATTGTTGCGCACGAGTAAGGTGGTAATGTCAAAGTGACAGGTTTACTGGAATATTCTCTGTACCGCACCTTAGTCACAACTAACTAAGTACAACCGACTACAAACTGGCAGGCCGGCTAAAAGATAGCAATAAGCATAACGCTAGTGTCTTCTATCAGCCGTATCCAACAGTGTCTCGAGCCGACTACAAGCTAGGAAATGTGGATAGCAGTCTAAAAGGCAAGGAGGTCAATAACATCCAAACTTGTGGTTGAAGACTTCATTTGCAACTGCCTAGTCCATCATTAATTGTTTAAAATAGAAATAACAAGTGCCCAAACCGAGAAAAGTTGATCAGCTCTTGTGTGTGAGCAACGAAATAATCCAGTCATCATCACTTAGTACCATACTGTGTAAGTTATTGTTGTGGACACGTTCGCTCCACCCGACCTCAGCAATACTTCGGGTACAAAATGGTTAAAAGCTTGAAGGTGCTGGCAATTATCAGATCGATGGGGTCAAAACTTGAGCTCAAGGGGTCATGTACAGGTGACAATTAGGATGTGCGGAAATCCGCACATAAACCCAAAGATGTTGCGTATTACTAAACGCTGTTTATCTTGCGCAATAGGTGAACCCATCATCAGCAACAGAAATACATTGGTCAGTTGACTTGACACATCCTTGTCAAACAGTCACAATGATTTACGAGGCGAATAATAAAGAGAGGAAAGGATGCGGCGTAAAATCTTAATCCCCTAAGCAAACCCTTAAGGTTAAGGCACCCACATCTTGTCAACAACAAACTGTCACACACAGGCAGCTACCGTCCAAAAATAAGGCGGAATTGTCGAGCTAACTTCCTTGTGACTTTCACTGCTCTGCGTCTTAAGCAGCCGTTACCACTCAGGTAACTGAACACTGAACACGTTTCAAACAGGCAGTCCAACTAGGAGACGACAGTAGAAGCGCCATTGATGTCAACTGTGAACCCCGTCTTGCAGTCTTGAGCCAAGCAGAAGATGGAACCACCTGCCAAGTCAAGTTTTGCCCACCTCGAGCATTGCGTCACCCTACATCTGGCAAACAAAACAAGTCTCTCTTCAATAAAAAGTGACCGGACATATGTACTACGTGCTCGATTCAACGAAACTTATTCAGCGCTAGCTGCTGCTCAAGGAAATACGCTGATTCTCAAAGCCTAGCACGTGCCTAAACACATCATCATTTCAAATATGCTGGTGCCATCAGACACCAGTAATGCTCCGTAGGCAGCGATGATCAGAGACGTGGTGCCTCAGGACCACAGATCGAAGGAACCAAGTCTTACTTCTGTGGAGTAGGAGGGGCCTCCGTGTGACCTTGTAAAAATGGCCTTTCAGACCAAGAAAACCTCATTCTGATGCAACGTGTCGCGGACTCAAGAAGGCAGCTCTAGTTTTGGCAATAAGTACAACACGTGAAGTACCTTTTCAATAAGATAAAACAGAGACATTCTGAAGGTGCAGATAGATAATCTCCCGAAGAGTGAAAATAATCGGTAGTATGTCGTACCCACGTTTAACTGCCACGCGATCATCACCAGTCACGTGCGTGTCGTAGGTGCTGTGAGGTCGTCGCACATACATACAAAATCAAACCGTCACCGAGATTACAAGCTAGACGGCCTAATCACTTGGCCGAAGTATTGAGCTAATCTGTAGAGGCTGTCAAATATTGAGCATACCGCTTGTCACTTATATGATCCAGATTAAGCAGTTTCCACCGTACAGAATCCTGGGAGCTGTATCGTGAGACCCCATAAACGAGCATTCCAGAATGGAAACTATGTTAAAAGTGAACAAAGCTGAGGGAAGGGTGCAACACTTGTGGACGACATTTGTTGGAAAGGTGTTCGATACTCGTTGAGGACAATGACGCGATCTAGAAAGCACTAGATGTAACGCGCCTGAGATGTTTACTTGCTGAGTGGGAATACCACTTGGAGAAAATACACATCTCACGGGACAGAGCGATCTACTGAGTTTATCACGTTTTCGGAATCGAGAAACATAAATGCGTAGTCGGTCTGCTGCAAGGCATACAGCCCTGCATAGTTGAGAACCTGTCAGTTGCAGCCAGCTGCGTCAATGGTTGTTTGTCGGGGCACTAGTTCAGATTGTAAAGCGCTCGCTTAGCATGCGAGAGGTATTGGGATCGATGCACAAGTGCTCCATTCCACCTCATGTACGGGGAGCGCATCGTACCCGAATAGCCTAGGGTGCAGTTGTAATTTGCAGCAGACGCTCAGGAATCACTGACGTGACTCTGCGCAGGTGCCTAAACTAATTACGATGGAGCAACACAGACGCATGTCTATTAGCTCTCTAATTTCAGTATACAGTACTCACGATTCCTGCTCCGCAACAAGCCAGATGGTTAAAATAGCGACTAGCAGCATCGTCACGGTGGGTATCAAGAAAGTACAGACATTACCAAAAGGTTATTTACTCGCGTGCTACCAGAGAACGCAGTCCAAGAACAGATATAAATTTTGGAGGTTAATATATGGGTAATCAGTAAGAATGTCCAGTTTCTGGATGATTCAACTACTAAATTGGTAATCGAATGGCCAAACCAAGTTAGGATGCCCTTTGAGGATGTGATATGCTGCAAATGTTGCTCCGACCACGGCCAAGCGCGATATTGTAGGTAGCAAGTGTGCTCACTGGTTCAGATCTCCTGTTGAAACAGTATTTGGATCGATTTTAATAAAGCGGAGCATCAACTGACGGCATCTGGAAAGATAACTAAATCTCACCTTGTTCTCCAGTAAACAGCATCGTTGTTGGAGGATAGAAACGGCAGATTCTGTGCTTTCGGATGCCATGAGAGAATAAAGGCCCAGGTCACTACCCAAGGATCTCCGGGATGGTACACAAACAAAATATCGATTTACAAAGGTAGTGTTAGATGCTGAAAACAAAAACGTAAATGTGAGATATGTGATGTAACGAGGAAGTTTAAAACTGTCAAAAATCAGAAGAATGCAATCGACGTATGAAGAATGCTTTGAATGCTGCGACGATAAGTAACTTCTGAGCAGCAAAAGATGCAGCAGATATCCTTGCTATTCTGAACGGTCCCTTAGATGAGATAGCACTCGGTAGTTAATAAGTACAAAAGATCCCACGAACAAGGTGTAGTGAATAGCCCGCATTGGCGGATGCAGATTAACTCTCGTACTGGTGTCGTCAGCTGGTATCAATAATTAACCTTTATCATACTCAAGACTAACTCAAAGTGCAGAATGCATCCGAAACACACTACAAAGCTTTTATCGGCTTGTGCGAAAAATCGTTTGGAAAAAGGACGGCGCAATTGCGCTCACTTCTATTTGTTTAATCGAACAGGGGAAATCGTGGTACTTAAGTACAAGTCCAAGTAGAACTGGAATGACAGGGGAATCCTAGGAATGTTAATAATAATAATTAATAAATAAATAAATAAATCGTCAGTTGTACCCCGTAACGGCGTTTCGCTGCCATGCGACCACCACCAGTCGAGCGTGGGCTGAGTATACGGCGAGGACGACCGCCCCTACGCGGATTCGAACCGGTGACCTTATGGTTGCAAACCAGACGCGCATACCATTCGGCTACCCTAGGAATGTTCCTTCATGAACAGATGGTTGAGACAGAAACCGATAAGTGATCCAGAGGCACAATAAATCTAAAACAAACAATCGAAGCATACTCTGGCCAAGCGACCACTGTTCAAGTATTCTAACCTAGCAGTCCCTAATGTACCGGTTAAGTAAAGTAGGCACGAGAGAAGAAATCGGTCGTAGTAGGAAGATCATTTGAATAAATAACATCAATGTGTAAAGCAAAAATACAAAAAAAACGAAATCTAATTACGAGAATTTGAGTTGGTCAGGAGGAGGGAAAGGTTAGGTATTGCAACCCCCGCAAGAGCATCAAAATAACGATCAAAAGCTCAACCGTAAGTTCCCTGACCAAATTTTATGAAAGTGAGTTCCAGCACTCGTTAACTCGACGCGATAACGGAGTCTCCACCCAAATTCTGTTATAAAACGGCTTGTAAAGCTTCATGGAATGACCGCGGAGACCAAATAATCCGACCGGACTAAATAAACAAGTCCGGCCAAACCTTCCCAGTCAGAATAGAATATGTGAGGATCAGGTCTTCACGAAGCTTTCGGTAGTACATTGAATGTTTCCCCGAAATAGGTAGGTGTGTGTAGTACGTTCGTCGCCCCAACCATTTGAACAACGTGACACCTACTACTAAAACCCACTCTAGTGCCATTTTGTCGAGGATGAGGCAGTGCGGGTGTAGCACGTCAGTGCCTTTGTGGCAAGCCAAGAGGTAAGATGTTGTCGAGTTTAGCTCAGAATGTCATCGTTGTTTCGGCTTCACTTTGCTTTCCCATTTCGTCTTCAGTGTCGTTAGAGCAGTCATCTCGCTTGCGTATTCACGTCATTCATGCAGTCACCTTAGACCTAATCTTTCATCGGCAGCTGTGCTAACGGCATCAAGCTCGCCACGGGGTGTAGGTCAGGCGCACTCTCCAGTCAGCTCCGTCTCTTACTAGGTGGCTATGATGAAACTAGCCAGCCGACAAGGAAACATCTGTTTTGCATTTCAACCCCCTAGGTCTAATACGACTCACACGCCCTAGACGCGGAAGCGCTCGGAACTCTAAACCGGACGCATACTACAGCGGGCAACGCTGGAGGCAACGATCCAGATGAAGACGAAAGAAAGCTGAGAAGAGCATAAGAAAAATATGGGCCATTAGGATTCTTAATGATAGGGACTTGCTACTTGCGGCCTTTTTCAGTTGTCGCTAGAATGTGCAGTCGAAGAGTGGATGATGCCTAGAGAAAACTGAATGGAGACAATGGAAAGTTCAATTCCGCCGAGCACAACATGAGGCAGGACAAGCTGCGGCTTACGAAGGACTGACAATAGTCACAAAAGGTATCAGAACCAGAGATTATTAAAGGCACGCTAGATCGCCTCAGAACCTCCAATAAAATTCACAATGTTCCAGAGCCTCAGGTCATCAGCAAATAATGAAGATGGCATCTCAAGCGCCGCAAGGTAGGTTGATCATACCAAGCCTTGTAAGACAGAATAGTTTGCTTAGATGATAGGCCGCAACCCACGAGTAGACATTGCTCCCGTCTATACAAGAATCCAGAAAGCCAGTAGTGTGCGCCACCGGATATATCGTAAAAGCAAAGCTTCTGATAGCCTCAAATGGGGTATCATGTCGAATGTCGTAGAGAAGTCGACAAAAATATTTCATGAGTAACCAATAGATTCGCCTCACATGAAAATCCCCTCCGGAATCCGTGCACAACGTTGTTCATGTTTAAGTTCAAAGGGGACAGGAACAACAGGAGAAGCTCGCGAATGTTCCATGTTAAATGCGCTGTTGATCCAGGAGATATGTATTAATCGGATTGTCATTTGAGTGTCAAATCAGAACGCGCGCATCCCCCCACGGTCAGCTGAGCAATGCCGGAGTGTACTGCGCTAGTTTTCCCTACTGTCAATTCCGTTAAGTAGAAACAAAACGATCTGGAAGGAGACAAAAGGAAACTGAAAGAAAAATAACAAAAATTTAGGTGTTGAAGATGGAGAGTGATGAAATCGGAAAAGGAAGTTGTAAAAATATGCTAAGATATGAAGAGGAAGGTTTGTAACTGCAAACCAAGCATATCTACTCGGTGTTCAAGCTTTCTTAACGTGGGTTCCAGCATGTCTTCGACAATTTCTCTGCGTGATATCAGGCTGTCGGCTGAAACCCGATCGCATCGAGGCTTGTGCAGCCATATTGGATGACCACAGAGGGTTGGTAATTTCGATGAGTGGAAAAGCTGAGATAAATCCGGGCCAATTTGACCTGTGAATATACGATAGTTGTGGAGCATGTCCCCTCCTATGTCATCGATAGTGAGGTGAAAGTACACCCAATTCAAGCAGTCGCTCGGGATATGATATGCGTCTTAACCCATGCTCCATCTTAGCACCGACCCACAAGATCCGCTCCACTGCCATCTTGTCCCGGACTAAACAAGGAAGACAAGGTTGCACGTAGTATTCCAGTTGAGACCGGATGAAGACTGTATACACTACAACCGTAATGGTTTCGAATGAGTGGTGAATCATCCACAGGATCCTGAATCCCTTGCAAGCGGTTTTTGTCCAGTTGTCACCAGATTTGAAAGTTGGCGATAGTGTGACTTCAAAGACAACCTGCTCAGTCAGCGGCAGCAACACGTTCCGACTAAAAAGGAACCCGTAAATGGACTACCATTCCCAAGGCGTAGAGTAGAACACTTAGAGAAGTTTACTGGCAGTTGCCAAGAAACAGACTAGTCTTAGGACGCCAGGTGCACAGGTTAGATTCTGGGAACCCTCTGCGTAACCGATCCCACCCCAGAATTTAATATGGTCTGTAAACATAAGAGACAATACACCTAGCTTTCTAAGTAGGTCGATTAGATATAAGGTGAACAATAATGGATCCAAGACGACCCATGTGGTACACCGCTGAGGACAGACTGTCAGAAGGATGGATTAGAACCCACTCGAAGACACATACAATCCCCTCTAAGAATGCCATTATCCAACACAGAGCAGACCAGGAGATGTCATATGACTGCAGTTTGGACAAAAGATGGGAGTGTGGGAAGGTGTCGAGTGCTTTTGCAAAGTCAATGAGCAACAGGACAATTGCTTGAACTTAGTGTACCGCTTTGGCCCAGTATTCTCGGGCACACAACAAGTTAGTCCGACAGACGGTCTCTGTGAAAGCCGTATTGAGACGAGCTGAGGAAGCCAAATGTTATCAAGTGGGTTTCAACGGTATATCTTAATAGCTTCACCAATAATCTGAGCAGAATGCTCGTTTAGCTTACTGGTCTATAGACCTGAGGTAGGTGCTCATCGCGCTTCTTGAATACGGGGCAGACAATCGCCTCCTTACAAACAGAAAGTAAGAAACAACTGAGAAGTGAGTTCTCGAGCATTAGCGTAATCGGTTTATACAGCATAACTGGAGTAAAGAATGAGCTCTAGTCACTTTGGCAGGACTTAGCTGCTACAGGAGCCTGGGTACCTGGATCAGTGAAATAAAGATAGCTGTCGGCAGAGAATTTGCTTGAACGTTCATCTCTAAACCAACACGCGGTACCAGAGATTCCCTAACGAATGCTCTCGCATATTTGTCTGCTAGCAGACAAACCTTTGCTTGATCTGTGTGGGCAGCAGTGCCGTAAGAATCAAACAACGCTGGTAAGATTGGGTTCCATTTGATTCGCCCCTTAGCATACGCAAAAATCGCCTTGGGTTGATTGAAGCTGAGTTGACCAATTTCGTCTCGAAATTTAGTCGAACAGAAATTCGGATGTTGCTTGCGGATACTTTGTCAGTCTCGTTAGCGCCGAAAAGTGCTAGATAAGTCGGCTGACACTTGGTCTGTCCACGAATATGTGCGCAAATGAGTCAAAGCACGGTGGCTTCGCATTTGTAAACTTCCCCACAGTGACTGGGATATGAGGGAGGGACAACACAGAAAGGTGAGACTTGAAATATGACCACGTGGTCCGGACATCATCATCCACTAAAATAATACAAGGCGAAGTTACAACCAATAGCTCTGATTGCAGAGATATCTGCTCGCCATATATTCCAACTTATTGGTCTCGAAAGGGAGTACTTTTGAATGACAAAAAATGTGGTCACTAGCCGCCAGTGGTTTGTAAGTAAGAGCTTCATAAAGTCTAACAACTTAGCAATAAAAGAGCTGTCTTTCCATGAATCTAGTGGATAGGTCCACGGACTGGTGTAGGGGTAATTGCAGTATAAGGCAAGAAGGTCAGTGACCAGCCTTCTTGCCGCTGACGAATACGAAAAGATATTGATGAGTAGTAGTGAGGATTTTTGGTATAATTCAGCTAATTCATCATTGTCACTCCCAAACAGCAGGTTTAGGTTGGTCTGGAAAAGCATCAGACGCCGGCGTTTTGACCTGGGTCTCGTCAGTGGTGCGTCTCCCAGCGAACCCCTGTTGGGTTCCGCCCCCATGACTTCAGAATGCCAGCAGCTAGTGTCACTTCGCCATGGGTGACAGCCGCGGGCCTGCGTGGTTGAGTATGATATATTGACTATGATATGAGGTTAAAATTGCCCATAATCATGTATCTGTTAATTGAATGGCAACGAATGAATTCGACGAGATCTCCAGAAGCATTGTAAGGGTTCCTTATACACTAGCACAATGTTGAGCTGCTTGGGATAACAAACAACAACTGAAACAGCTTCGGCAGTTGCAAATGGTGAATATAGCATGTAAGTTCTCGAAAAAATTACGGGTAGATCTGAGGTATACAGCTACTCCACTACTGCGATGGTTTGAAGCGCCGTCACCTGGCGGGGCTGATGAATCATCAATCACTAATTCGCGTACGCGCATGGACCGCCGAGCTGAGCACTTCCAATCTCAGTTTAGTTGGCCTCCTCCTACTTGTTGTGCAACAAGTGTGCCTCATTGCTTGCCTTTAAACGCTTCGTTGGAATCATCTACCGAAGCGGAGGTCCGTCTTGAGCTTCGTCGCCTGAAGCGATTCAAAGCCCAGATGGGGGAATAGGGCTCTTGTTTGACAAGTGTCAGACGAAAGTCGTACGAACGGAGTAACTGGTCACCGGCTCCCAATAAGCGTGATTTTCTGAATTCGCTCCGCTACCTTGCGGGTAGGCTATTCAGTCAAGGCTCGGGGTGGTGTCCCCTAAGATACCTCCCTACCTAAACTTGAACAACCAGGTAGTATCTCGCCAGCTGGCATAACCATGGATCCCGCAACTACTATTAATATGTCGCTCAGTCTCACTCCTGCGACGCGCATTACTGACGTGCGTCTATCACATGCCTATCCTAGGTTCATAATTAATTTCTTTAAATCTACCTCTGATAACGGTCTCGCCCACGTCCAAAGAGTCCGACCAGTGGCCCCCCTTCTGCCCCTTTCTGCGTTTCCGATGGCAGCCTTCAAGGTCAGAACGCATATGCAGATCGGACAACAAGCCAGCCTAGCGCGTACCTTGGAGTCTCTCGCTATTGATGTCTATTGCCTTTCTGAGACTCGGTTACAGGACTCCAATACCGTGGTTAAGTTGACGTCCATCGCTGATCTCATTACCAAATATGCCCTGCATTTGTTTGGTGACACATAAGCTGCTGTACCTGGCATTACATTGGGTGACAAAGATGAGGCCTAGCTGCCCGAATGGCTCCCAATCGACAGCCAATTGTGTGCGGTTCAACTTCAAGACTCATGCGGAATCCATAGACATCGTATAGAGAGACGCAATTTGTTTGTGCCTTCGACCTACGCTTCAATCGACTGCATTTTTGTATCCGTTAAGGACTACTTTTATCGCAGGGTCCACCAGCTCTTGAGCAAAGTCGAAAAATCCGATTTCGTCGTTCTTGCCGGAAACTTCAATGCACGGATCGGTCGTCTGCTGTCATATGAACGTCATCTTGGTCGCCGTCATGCTCCTGATGAGAGTTGTTCGGATAATGGAGAGAGGTTTCTCACGTTATCTGAGTTTAACAGGCTCATTTGTGCGAGCACAAACTTCAGGTATTCGAGGAGACGCGGTGCCACTCGGCGTTCACCTTCGCCAACACAAGCGTGGTCACATAGCAATCAGTTTCAGATGGCGGGGTAGTGTAAGGGACTGTAAATCGATTTGATCCACCTACCACGACTCAGATGACGCTCTGGTCTGTGTGGACATCTATATGAGTTATGGTGGTTTCTCGAAACCTAAGCACCATACACTGGATACCAACAGGCTATCTAACTCCTCCACTCAACTGACTTAACAACTCTCCTTATCAGATGCGCTCGCTAGTGCTCCACCTACAGATGTCGAACACTACTGGAATTTCCTGAAGAAAGCGCGGCTCCCTGCAGGTCAACCATACTGCAGAATTGTTGGGCGTCCTCTGAGAGGCCGAATCTTTGCACGCTCGTTAGATTTGTTTGACAATCGCAGAGCTGAATCAAGCTGCGATGAAGTCCGCCGCAACATCAACCAACAACTCAAGCGAAGCCAATGTATTAATCGCGAAACTTGGTGATCTCATCGCACTTCGGAAATGAAGATAACAGCGTGCTGAATTTTCGCAAAGTTTTCCAGATCATTCGGACCCCGACCACAGAAGACCTGACATCAATGAAGTCATTAGCGAGACCGATAGATCACCAATCATTAATTCGAGTAGGCGCATGAACCGCTGAGCTAATCACTTTCAATCTCAGTTCAGTTGGCCTTCTCCTTCTGCTTGTTCAACATGCGTGCTTATTTGCTTGCCTTTAAATGCTTCGCTGGAACCAGCTACCGAAGCGGAGGTCCGTCTTGAGCTTCGTCACTTGAAGCGATTCAAAGCTGTTGGCACATACGGACTTGCTCCGGAGCTAATCAAGTACGGTGGCGAGGTAAATGTCAACCAGTTAAGTTGTAATCTGCAAGACTTAGTGTGAAGAAAATGTTCCATCTTCTTGGAGTGAATCGATTATCAAATTCATCATCAAAAGGCGCTCGTAACTTACACCAATCACAGAGGAATCAGTACAGTGTCCGTCGCCTCCAAATTGCTAACATCCATTCTACTGCGCAGACTAACTGTGATTGAGAACTATACTCCCGTGAGGAACAATCTGGTTTGCACCTCGGTCGTGGGGGTGTGGACTACAGGTTTACGCTCTGCCGACTCCTCGAGCAGCGCCCCCTTTATCGTCAGCCTACCATTGTCGCCTTCTTGGACACCCGAGCTGCGTTCGGCTCGGTTGATCGACCTACATTGTGGCGTTGTCTGCAAAGGAATGAGTATCGAAAAGTACACCGCCATACTTCGGGCTTTATACAACAATGTGGCAGAATGAGAGCTATAGTCAGCTCTCTGCACCTGTCGCCATCCCTAGAGATGTGCCACAGGGGTGCCTCATGCTCCCGTTTCACTTCAACTTTGCCACAGAGGATATCATATTAAACGCTCTGGAAGGTCTCCACGGTATTGGTGCAGAGCTTCTTCCAGGCCACCGCTCGACTGACTTGGACTGTGCTGATGATATTGCTTTGCTTAGTGACGACCAACAGATTATGCAGGTCATTCTAAACCGCTTGGCGGTTGAAGCTACCAGGTATGGCATGACTTTTCCCTAATCGAAATGCAAGGTCCTACTCCAGGCTTGGTTTTCACCTGCCCAAAAGCTGATTCTTGAAGGCGTGCAGTTTGAACAAGTCGATAGCTTCAACCTCCTTGGAAGCTGTGTTTCTTCTGACGGCACCATTGGTAAAGAGATTTCGCTACATATTGCCAAAACCCGATCAGCTTTTGCTGATCTGAGGCGTGGCATCGCCGGGGGGTTGCATTCACGGTTAGGATCAGGGTCTGTGATGTCTGTGTTCGAGCAGTATTGTTGTACGAAACTGAGTTTTGGAAGATCCGTGTAAACCATTTGCGTCCATCCCGTCCTTTGACAACGGAAGTCTGTGGAGGATAGCTCGTATGTGGTGGTAACCACGTTTCCAACAATGATGCTAAACCCCGCGTCTTAGGTAATACCAGCTTTCCTCTCGACAAGTTAATACCGCAGCCTCAGTTGAGATGGCTGGGTCATATCCTACGTATACCGTGCGACTGTTTATCACGGCGCGCTATATTCGCTCGCGTAGGGCCGCGCTGGAACAAACCATAAAGTGATCAACCCAGCACATGGTGACAAACGTCAGGGCACTGAATTCCAGTCAAGGCATTGTCGGTCCGGTACGTCTTCCGGGAAGGGGAGTCAGATAAAGAACATCGCTGGTTGGTGTCTCCTGAGGACATACCGCGTAATTAGGAACGGGAAGATTTGCATGAATTCATCCGTTGAATATACTTAACAAAGCCGTAAGCAACAGACTGAGAAAAATAACAAAACGGATTGTGAAAAATACCAAACTACCTTTCTACTAAAATGGTGCAGTTTTCCGGTCATTGCACATAATACGCAAATTACCTTTATGGTTTTGGATGTATTGAGAAAACGGTCGATGTCTGCTCCATAGACAGCTGATATATATATATATATATATATATATATATATATATATATATATATATATATATATATATGGTTGGCGGCATCCGGTTTCGGATTTGCCTGTCACTGTGCCAAGCCACAGGACGCCTGCGCCTACAGAGGGACCATGGATGGCTTGCGCTGCACCACCCACAGCTCCAACCACATACTCCATATCCAGTGTAAACCCGAAGGAACAAGACCGGGAGGCATGCGGATGGGAACCACGTTTCATCAACGGAGCCGGCCCACACTCCTTCACAGGCAAACACAAGCACGCTGTATTTGGGGAATCAAGCGCACACAAGGCGGTGGCTGGACCGTAGTCCGCTCCACACTGAGTGCATGGAACCATTCCTTGATCCTAGCACGACCACAAGGACCGTGCACCCCGTCCCCTCCAGCAACGACCAACTGTCTCCTGGAGCCAGTATGAACGATGTAGTGGGTAATAGATAGGTAGGCACCTTGTCAACATACACATCAAGCGCAACCATACCAGGGATATCAAACAACAGCCATTCACTTTAAACGACAAGCTGAAATAAAATAAATCCAATAATGCATACAGATACGGTGGCATAACTCTTCGCTAGATTACCATATGAAGTAATTTGGTTAGCAACAAATCCGTGATAAGTAAGAAATGTCCACAAGTTACTTAAAATGCTACAAACGCAACTAAATTACCGAAGGTAAGCGCAATCAGTGTAAGAAACGTGGCCAGTTAATAGAACATTATTCAGGGAGGCAGAACAAACCAAATAAAGCGGAATGAAATTTATCCAGCTTAAAAACACCTAGCTTAAGTGTAAGTTGGTTTAGCCCAACTGCGGTGAAGAAGCATCAAGAATGCAACATCAGCCTCAGCACAGAGTACATGGAACCACTCTTCGAGCCTAACACGGCCACAAGGACCGTGCACCCCGTCCCCTCCAGCAACGACCAACTGTCTCCTGGAGCCAGTATGGACGAGGTAGCAAGTAATAGACAGGTAGGCACCTTGTCAACATGCACATCAAGCGCAGCCACACCGGGGATATCAAACAACAGCCAATCATTTGAGAGAGAGAGAGAGAGACAAAGAAAATAACTTGATTAATGCATAAGGAAACGGTGACATAAACCTTAAGTTAATGAGAATATGTAATAAGTTGTTTACAAACGAATCCTAGATAAGTCCGCGAGGTCAGAAAGTATACTTTACGGAATACCTCGAACACAAAAATGCTATGGAAGTCGACTACAATTGGCTTAAGTGAAGTGCGCAAGTTAATGGAATAGAGTACAGGTAGACATTTATATGAGAAAGAAAAGCATTTAGGCAAAATTGAAAACCCACCACCTGAAATAAAAAGATTTAGCATGCAAGCACGCGGTTAGTAAATCGAATGCAGCGTGCCTACAAACGCTGCGCCGATACTGTCTACCTTCTCTGCAGGACCCGTCGTCGCTTCTGTAGTGGTCCCGAGTGGCCTCGCTCATGGCTCACTAGGAAAGGGTGACATATATCTTCAAGTAATGAGCATCTGAAGTAAGTTGTTTACAGAAGAATGCGAGATAAGTTCACGAGGTCAGAAGGCAAACTTTACGGAAATGCCACGAACACAAAAATGTTTTCGGAAAAGAACTAGAATTGGCGTAAGTGACGTGTGCAAGTACGGGTAGACATTTATATGAGAAAGCAAAGCATTGGGACAAAATTGAAAACCCACCACCTGAAATAAACAGACTTAGCATGCAAGCAAACGGTGACATAAATCTTAAATTAGTGAGCATATGAAATAAGTTGTTTACAAAAGAATACGTTTACAAAAGAATACGAGGTAAGTTCACGAGGTCAGGAGGTTTATTTTACGGAAATGCTACAAACACAAAAATGTTATCGAAATAACTACAAGTGGCTTAAGCGACGTGTGCAAGTGTATAGAAGAGAGTATAACTAGGCATTTATATGGGAAAGAAAAGCAATAATGCAAAATTGAAAACCCACCACCTGAAATAAATAGACTTAACACGCGGTTAGTAAATCTAATGCAGCGTACCTACAAACGCTGCGCCGGTTCTACCTACTTTCCCTACAGGACCCGTCGTCGCTTCGGTATTTGTCCCGAGTGGTCTCATCATCATCATCATCATCAACAGCAGTACATCAGCCATTTGAACTGATGCTTCGCTGCCATACAACCATGAGGACCTATGAAATTAAAAAAAATAAGAAGAGAGAGAGAAGGGGGACGTAGTTGAAAACTTTAATGCCCTAAGCAAACATTCAGGGTCAAGACGCCTACACCTTGTGTAGACAACATACCGCCACAAACAGCTGGCTATCGTGCAAAGATAAGGCGGCATCGGCGAGACAGCTTCCTTGCGGCTTTCACTGCCACGCGTCATAATCAGCCATTACCCCGCAGATAACTCAGCACCAAACACACTTTAAACAGACAATCCGATTAGGAGACGGCAACAGACGCGCCACTGGTGTCGGTTGCGAGCCATGTCCTGTAAAGTCTCGAGCCAAGCACAAGGTGAGTCACGTGGACTCCAACCCGGAAGGCGAGACGGACCAACGGCACCCAGTTTGGTCGTCAGTGACTTCATTTCCCGCTGCCAAGTCAACTTCTGTCCACCTCGAGCCTTGCGCCATCCTACACCTGGTAGACTGAACAAGGCCCTCCTAGGTAAGCGGTGACCAGGCATCCGTAGCACGTGCCCGAGCCAACGCAACTTATTCAATGCTATCTGTTGTTCTAGGGAGCTAGCATGATCATCACCACCTAGTACTCGCCTACGCACATCATCGTTGCGGACAAGCTGGTGCCATCCGACACCAGCAATGCTTCGCAAACAACGATGATCAAAGACTTGAAGGCGCCTCAGATCTTCAGACCGAAGGGGCCAAGTTTCACTACCATAGAGCAGAACGGCCCTCACTGTGGCCTTGTATACACGGCCTTTCAGACGGAGGGAAACTCCCTTCTGTCGCCAAAGATGACGCAGGTTCAAGAAGGCAGCTCTGGCCTTTGCAATGCGTGAGCTCACGTCAGTTTCTATGCGCCCATCATTGCTGATGCAGCTGCCAAGATAAGTGAATTGATCAACCACCTCGAGTTGCTCGTTAGCAAGCGTCAAGGGGTCATCGAGTGGCTGGTGGTTCTGCAGCAACACTTTGCACTTTGAAGGTGCGAAGTGCATACCAAATAATGGGACCACTCTGGATAGGCTATTCAGGGTTGATTGTGCCGCCTCAACATTGTCGAAAAGCAAGACGATATCGTCCGCATAATCTAGATCAACTAACTGTTCACCAGGCAGCACTTCAACGCCTACATCGTGAGATTCCGCAAGGGAACAATCCATGATAGAATCCACGACGGAATTGAACAAAAATGGGGAAATCGGGCAACCCTGTCGAACGCCACTTGTAGTCGAAAAGCTATCCGATAGGGCACCATAGACCCTGACGCGACCTCTAGTGTTCGAGTATAGAGCACGAAGAATGTTCACATATTTCGTGGGAACACCTTTCCGCGCAAGCATTTCGAACAGAATCGATCGATCGACTGAATCGAACGCACTCTTGAAATCGAGGAACACAGCTATTGTCGGTCTGCAGTATGCGTGGCGCTGCTCTAGCACCTGCCGCAAAGTAAATATATGGTCTATACAGCCACGTCCTGGGCGAAAACCGGCCTGCTCTTCTCTAATCCGAGATTCCCGTTCTGCAGTGAGGCGACGAACGATAATCGAGGCCAGTAATTTTGTCACAACTGGCTAATACCTCTGTGGTTCGCACAGTCTGTGCGACTGCCCTTTTTGTATATTGCCACTATAATCGATTCGCTCCAGTTAGCCGGCACACTCTCTTCGTTCCAGATACGTTCGAATAGGGAGGTCAGTGCTTTGCAGAGGACCTCACCTCCATCCTTAAATAGTGCAGGTGGTAGGGAATCCGGGCCAGCGGCACGAAAACGATTGAGGGCTGTGATCGCGTTTCGGACCTCGGCCTCCGACGGAGGCTCTAAACTAACCGTCCATGGCTCGTCCTGCATCACCTGAGTAGGAAGAGGTCCGGGAGCAGGGGGCCAGCTGAACTGATGTTGAAAGTGCTCAGCCCAACGAGCCATACGGCGCTCCTTATTGTGTATCAGTGCACCCGCGCTGTCCCTGATTATCTCACTGACGCCTGGTTTTCTCGGACCAGTGGTGCGTATTAGCTGGAAGAGCTTCCGGTAATTGCCTACTGCTCCTGCCTCCTCCATTTCTTGAGCCCTACTGGTCCACCAGGCTTCCTTGTCAGCACGTAGGCTCCGCTTTAGTTCACGCCTAATAGCCCGTCTGGTCACATCGTGTTCAGAACCAGCCGGGAGGTGTCTTCTAGCTTCCAAAAGGTTCACGGACCTCTCGGATATCCAGTGACTGGTGCGATGACGACTGATAGTGCCACAAACAGATGCTCCTGCGTCGTGCATAGCGGCCGAGATCCTATTCCACTGAAATTCAGTATCATTAGGACAAGACAGCGAGAGTTCGCTATGCAGTGCTTCTTGATAGGCTTGCCTGACCGAGGGCTGGGACAATTTCTCCGTTGCCAATCGGGGGAGACGCTTTGTGCGCCTTCCGGTAAAGTTCATGGAGAAACGACAGCGCACCAAGGCATGGTCAGAGTCGACACAGGTACTCCAGTACGAGCGGCAATCCAGAATGGAACCGCGCCACCTGTAACTTATGGCTATGTGGTCAATTTGGGTCCATCGCTGACCAGCTACAGGAGGACGCCAAGTGGCACTTCGGCGCCCACTGTGTCTAAAAGCAGTGCTAGTAAGAAATAGCTGGTGCTCCGCACACAGTTGCAGCAGACGCTCGCCGTTGTCAGTCCGTTCAGAGTTAAGTCCATACTTACCACCCAGCTGAGCTTCTGAAGAGCTCAGACGCCCTACTTGTGCGTTCATATCCCCTGCAAGTACTATAATATCTGAACTAGTAGCACTGCGTAGTAACCCGTTCAGTTCGTGATAGAAAGTGTCCTTGACTGCATTAGAACTGCAGTCCGTGGGAGCATAAGCAGAAATCACAAACAAACAGCGTTTTGTTTTACTTCGCGAATTCACCTTAGCTGATGTCGTCAAACGGGCTGCACATAAACGGCTGTTCACCGGAATCCAATCAACCAACGATGACGCAGCCTTGGAGCTTAGAATGATACCTGCACCAGCTTGACCCGTGAGTGCCGCATCGACGTCTTCGGATGCGTGCAACCAATAACGAGAGGATAAGCCGGGTGCAGTCAATTCAATAACCCCGTTAGGGTCATTAATCCTAGTTTCGGACACACAACACACATCAACACCCAGTGTGTCCAAGGTGCGTGCGAGTGCAGCCTGCTGACCTGTTTGTCTTAGAGTGCGGACGTTGAATGTCGCCATGGAAACGGGACAGCATGGCCTTATAAGGAGCTTTTGCCGATAGGCGTCCGAAAGGTGCTGTGGGATGGTGGCTGCAGATGGTTCTACTCTAGTAGCATTTCGATTGCTGTCAATTAAGCTGGGAATTATAGAAGGAAGGTTAGTAATGGGGGCCGGGATGGGAGTAAGAGAAAAAGGTGGAAAAGAAAGAAGGGAGGCGCCAGCAGTAGCATGCTTTCGCTTATCCGCCCTGCTGTAAGCAGCAGATAAGGCGACCCTTAATAATCTGCACGACGGCCGATGCAGGATGAAGTCTATGTCTGGAGAAAATGTCATGGTTGTATGTGGGCTGGGATACTACCAGGGCGCCCAGACCTAGACAAGAGAACGATTAGGGTCCTCATCCAAAGCCTTTGGCTCAAAAGCCTGTCCGCAAGGCAGCGGGGTGGCAGTGATTTAGTTTTACAGAAATGGACGCCATCCCATTTCAAACCCCCAACCTGGAGGACCAGGAGACTGAGTTTGTCTGACTTCTCACCATTGACCAACCTGGTAGGAGTAGCTCTCAAGATGCTCGGAGGCATCACCCAGTATAGCTCAATGGGTCAATGAGGTACGCAAACCGTCGCACCACGTTAAGGTCCAGTCTCGTTGCGAGTGGTCTCGCTCGTAGCTTACTATGCTTGCCTGACTCAGACATTCGTGACCGCATGTGCTATAGCACCATGCGCTCGACGTCGATGGAGTTCACCCCTTCGACGACTGTCGCTTCCGCAAATGCCACTTCTTCTCTGCATGCACGAGGGATTTCTCTTGCAAACCGGCAACGGCTTTCGTGATCACATCATGCCATGCGCGCCGATCAACCGTCTCCGATTCCCATGACCAGCAAGCAACATTAGAACGTGATAGGCACAGTTTGAGCATGTCCAGGTAACGAAGCTTCGGCTGCCCCACACGCCGTTTCCCAATACTCAGCTGACCATATAGTAGCTGCTTGTGTATCCGCGTCGAATTCATACGGCTCAAATGACTGAACCACAGGTGTCTCCGCAAAAGTATGCAGTCCACTGCATACATTTCACTTCGGCACAACATTTCCGTGTCTGCAACTCTGTCGTAGAATCCGTTGCACACTTGATGAAACCGCTTGAGATATCGCACATCCTGTCGGTACATCGTCCACGTTTCGCTGCCGTATGGAAGGGACAGCATCATTGATTGGTACACCATCAGCTTCGTGCCAACGGTAAGCTAGTGGCTGTTCCACGCTAGATACTCAAGCTTCCCGAATGCCGCCGCTGTCTTCGACATGCGAATACGCGGATCACTGTGTAGTTGTTGGTCTGTCGTAACCATACTCCAAAGGTAGCAGAAACGGGAGGTGGTTTCCAATACTTCAACACCAATGCTGATTCGCGGCATTATTGTAGATTACACTTCAGGTGAAGCCTAAAAGAGACTATTTTGTTTGTGTTTATGGTGAGCTCGAATTTTGCCGCTGTCGAAGTCAGAGCACTAGTCATGTGCTGTAACTCATCCGCGATGCGTGCAAACCACGCACAGTCGTCAGCAAACAGCAACATACGAAGAGTTGTCTCACAGACTAGGGTTCTGGCATCGAAACGACAGACGTTCAGCAACCCACCATCAATACGGTGCACCATACAAACACCGTGAGTACAAGCGACATCAAACGCACAAGTCATCAGGCATGAAGATAAATGGTAAACAGGGCAGGAGCTAAGATCCAGTCCTGCTTCACACCAGAGACAACTGCACACATCCTACTTCCGTCCACACAGCTGCATCTTCGCCTGCAAACCAGTGTGTAGACATGCAATTAAAGATACAAACCTACTCGGACAACCAAACTTACCCAACACCAGCCTCGCGGTTCACCGCATCAAATGCTCTGATTCAACAAAAAGTGAATACAGCGGCTGGTGTCATTCTCCGCACTTTTCGTGCAACTGACGAGCCGTAAACACCATATCTATGGTGCTACGACCCGAACGGAATCCACATTGTTCTTCCGAAACGTTCGGCTCCCCAACCTGACTGACGAAACGGTTGAGCAGCATTCGGGCAATCACCTTGCCCACACAAGTCAACAAGTTGATACCACAGTACTTCCTGACACACTGCTTGCCTCCTTTGCCCACTTACAGTGGTAGCACAATAGTATACTTTAGCTCAGGAGGCACCTCTTGCTCATTACACACGCATTACACCAAGTGGTGCAGTGCAGTCAACAAAGCGGGTCCGCTGTGTTTTAATACTTCAAGCGGGATCCTGTCGGCACCGGCAAATTTGCCGTTTCGCAACTGAGCAAGTGCTCCCTGGGTCTCATCAAGTGTCGGCGTGCCCGCCAGACTCACCTTCACCTTCGTGTTGCTTCAGACCGTCCAAAGTAGGTCAGTCGATCTCTTAAGGTTTGTTCAAGAGACGGTCGAAGTGTTTCCGCCATCGCAATGAGGCTGGACCTTACCGTGGTGCGATGGTTTTCATGCCTCAGAGATCCATTGAGCTATGCTGGGTGGTGCTTTTTTGCACCTCCAGAGCCACTCATACCAGATTGGTCAATGGTTAGAGGCCAGACAAACTCAGCCTCCTGGTCCTCCACGTTGGGGGTTGGAATGGGGGTGGCTCCTCATTTCATCAAACGGGCTCTGTAGCCCAGTGTCAAAACCCGCTGCCTTGCGGTAAGGTTTTTGAACCAAAGGCTTTGGTTGAGAACCCTAATCGCTCTCCTGTCTAGGCCTGGGCAATGTGACAGTATTCTGCCCACGCAATACAATGAACCTTTCCTACAACAATTTCTTGATGCTCTGGCCGTCGCAGAGGATAATAAACGGCGTCCTATCTGCTGCATCGAGCGGGTGGATAGGGGTTTGGATGCTACTGCTCAGGCCTTCCCGTCTTCTTATACCCCTTCTTGCGCTTCTGCATCCTTATTGTCCCGCTCCAAATTTACTTATACCCCCCATTTTCAATCCCCAGTTCTTGCCCCCCCATCTTACTTCAATAGTCGCTTGTCTTTTAATTTCAAATCACACACAATCGCAGGGCCTCGCTCCAATCCAGTCGACAAGTCCATGTTCAACCAAGCGGACAACGTCAGTTCATCCGTTTCCCTTTGGAGTCCTCGTGTCTCGCTAAGATTGGCATGCCTCAACGTGCGCACTTTGCTGCAGATTGGCCAACAGGCAGCACCTGCCCGCACACTAGAGACCCTATCGATCGATATTTGCTGTTTATCAGAAACCTGCCTGCAAGGTTCGAGCTCCGTGCTTACCCTGAGATCCCCCACATGCGACACTGGCGGCACATTCTCATTGCGCCTATCTGGTGATGATGCAGCTTCAAATGCCGGTCAAGCTGGCGTCGGCATTGTTTTGAGTCCCCGGGCTGAAGCTGCCCTGCTTGATTGGATCCCAGTAAACAGTAGGATGTGCGCCGTTAGATTACCTGGTTCGTTCCGTGCTTCGAAGTCGCGCGGGGACAAACGGTGCCTGTTTGTCATTGCGGCCTACGCCCCTACAAACTGTAGCACTGATTCGGTAAAAGATGATTTCTATCAGCAACTTCACGAGCTCCTTCGTTACAGAAGAAGCACGGATACTGTGGTGCTGGCTGGCGGTCTAAACGCCCAAGTCGGAAAATTGTCCTCTGATGAGCTTCATCTGGGCGGCCAACATGGTGTAGGCTCCCGTAATGATAATGGTGAGCGATTGCTCCAGCTGTGTGAAGATGCTCGCCTGTTTCTCGCGAGCATTAACTTTCGACACAGCACCCGCAGAAGTGTGACTTGGCGGCCACCAGCCACGGGCCAGTCATGGACGCAAATCGATCATATCGCGATCAGTTACCGATGGAGAGGCTGTGTCCAAAACTGTCGCTCGATTTGGAGCACGAGCGTGGACTCTGACCACGCACTTGTCTGTGCAGACCTGGTGCGTTTCGGTGGACGTCCGCG
Organism: Dicrocoelium dendriticum; assembly: GCA_944474145.2. Taxonomy (NCBI): domain Eukaryota; kingdom Metazoa; phylum Platyhelminthes; class Trematoda; order Plagiorchiida; family Dicrocoeliidae; genus Dicrocoelium; species Dicrocoelium dendriticum. The sequence goes on along the minus strand of OX104067.1, from coordinate 2,391,772 downwards.
ACGTCGATGTGAACGGATTGACACTAGCCAGCTGGCGAAGCCAGATGTGCTGAATGTGTACCAAGATGCGCTGACATCTGGGCTGAGTAAGCACCCACTAAACACCGTTGAAGATCCCTGGTCGCAAACTCGTCAAGCGTTGCTATTAGCAGGCATGTCTTCATGTGGCAAAGCAAATTGCAAAACCGGACATTGGGTCTCTACACAGTCTCTGGAACTTATGGATGCTCGCCGACGTATTCCGGCTGGAAGCGAATACAATGAAGCTCGCAAAAATCTCAGGGCGAAACTACGTGCTAGCCTAAAGAAGGACCGCGAAACCTGGTGGTCTCATCGTGCCTCTGAGATGGAAACAGCCGCTGCCATTGGTAATCATACCGTCTGATACGGGCAACAGGCAGCAGGAGACCTGGTGTTAGCGAGACCATACGCGACGAGAGTGGGCAGATGATCCACAGCCTGTCAAAACGCTTGGAGCGTTGGGCTGAACACTTTGCTAAGCAATTTAACCAACCTGAGTTATCGCTTTCTTCGGGCATTGAGCGCCCTTCTCCTTGGATCCGCCCTCACGCGCAGAAGTCGAACGTGAGATCAGGCTGTTGAAATTGCATAAGGCCGCAGGAGCAGATACAATTCCTCCAGTCCTCTTCAAATTCGGTGGACCTGCTCTAGTGGATGATCTACACGAGTTGCTAGTAAAACTTTGGGAGCAGGAGACACTCCCGACAGACTGGAACCGCTCCCTCATTGTCCCAATTTTCAAGGGAGGCTCCCGTTTAGAATGTGGCAATCATAGAGGGATCAGTCTGATTTCGATTACCTCTAAATTGCTTGCCTCTCTCATTCTCCACAGACTGACTGGCACTCGTGAAAGCCAGATTCGTGAAGAGCAAGCCGGATTTCGTCGTGGTCGGGGCTGCATCGACCACATCTTCACATTGCGTCAAGTGTTGGAGCACCGCCATGTTTATTGGCGACCCACCGTTGTCGTGTTTCTTGACATAAAAGGTGCCTTCGACTCAGTCGATCGATGTGCCCTTTGGGACTGTCTATTGAGGAAAGGTATGCCTGATAAATATGTAAACATTATCAAAGCGCTGTACGCACATAGTTCGGGCAGGGTGATGGTTTATGGCAAACTCTCGCCACCCTTCAGTATCACCAACGGTGTGAGACAAGGATGCCCGCTGTCACCTTTCCTCTTCAACTTCGCTATTGATGAAGTCATGGAAACAGCGTTCGCTGGACACGACCTAGAAGGTGTGGAGCTACTTCCTGGTGCGCGACTTCTTGACTTGGAGTATGCAGACGATATTGTCCTAATCTGTGACATCTCCCAAACATGCCAAACAGTACAGAACCGATTAGCACTGGCTGTCAATCGTTTTGGGCTATGCTTTGCTCCATCGAAATGCAAAGTACTTCTCCAAGATGGGCAGGGACCCAACCCGGCGCTAACGCTTGGTGGTGATCTGCTAGAAGTCGTTCAGGAATTTAAGTACCTGGGCAGCTATATTAGCACCAGTGGGATTGAAGATGAGGTTACGAACCGTATAGCAAAAGCTCGAGGTGCTTTTGCCAATCTCCGCCACCTTTGGCGCAGACGCGACATTACTCTCGCCCTCAAGGGCAGAGTTTACAACGGAGCCGTCCGTTCAACTCTCCTATATGGCTGTGAAACCTGGCCCATCAGGTCGACAGACATGAAGAGACACGTCACATTCGATCATCGCTGCCTTCGCAGCTTAGCTCATGTCTGGTGGGAACACCGCGTGAGCAATGAGCGTGTTCGGCGTCGCATATTTGGTGCAGGAAGAGCGAGTGAACCGCTCAGCACGAGTATATCACGCACCAGGCTCCGATGGCTAGGCCACGTGTTGCGCATGCCAGCACGGCTCCCGCGACGTGCATTGTTTGCGCGTTGTGGGTGCGGTTGGAAGAGGAGGGAGGCCAAGTGATGACTTGGTCGAGAGAAATGAAAAACCTCACTTCGAAGTTGGCGTCGGTTGGTGCATCCCGACTGCCTGGCTAGGGTCCTAAGGACGGTGTACACGTTTGGTTGGACACACTTGCTGATATGGCTAGGAGCCGGCCCCAATGGCGTTTGTGTTGTGAGTTCCTTTGTCCATCCCCTTTGTCCATCTCCCTCCAATCACGATATCAATCGTTAGGCATAATATGATTTTCTTTTACGGCAGCCAGCTGTTAGCTCTCCGGAACGATGTCCATCCGTTACTGAGGACTCAGCGAGCGTGCCATTGTTTTTTTCTTCTTTTCTTGTCTTTTGTATTGCGGCACAATAGCTGAGGTGTTTTCCACCTCCAGCTAACGTGTAATGATGATGATGATGATGATTCCGCCAGATCTGCATCATGTCTGCAGTCTGTGTGCAGGCAGCGCCGGAATTAGCATTGAGCAGCGTCCTCAGTGACCGCAACCCCGTTCCATAGACCACCTTCAAGGAATCAAAGAATTCCTTATGGGTGCAGCGTTCGGCTTAGCATACCATGTGATTCGCCTTCTCCGTCCACCATACATTTCTAAGTTGACGGAGCTCGCGAGTCAGTCGTCGTCGAACTCTGCGAAACTGACTCTTCTTCCCCTATTCGCTGGGGTCTGTCACACTTGCAGTAAATGCTGTATTTTTCGCTGACACTAATGCGCCAATCGCCGCATTGTTCTCATCACACCACTCCGCCTGCTTAACGGTTACGTGCCCGATGGTCTCGAATGTAATGCCACAAGTCGCCCACTGTGGCTTTGCATTCCAAATCACACGGGCGTGCAGCTACCGTCTCTAGTTCAACACGTTTATCCACAGTACCGAAGGTAAGAATGTTAATTTTATGCCTTCGATTCATTGTACGAGTGCAATACATAGATTTAGGAAACTATATGTACAGTTTGGTCCGCATCAATTTGTGAGCAGTGCCACATTCAGCTCCACGCAGTACACGTGTAATGCGCACTTCACGCACGTCATGTTGATGTACGATGAAATAGTCGGGCAGGTAAGCGTGACCACTTCATGGCTGCTTCCAAGGTGCTATATCACTCACACTCAGTGCAAACTGAGTGTTTATGATCGTCAGGCCGTGAGGGGCACCCAGTGAGAGCAACCTGTCACCGTGCGCATTCGCTGAACCAATGTCATGCGGACTGATAATTTCTGTCCACACAGATGCAACCGGTCAAGGCGCGCACTGAAATCACCCAGCAGGAATAATCGGTCGCTCCTCGGCACACTGACACCATTGTAGTTCCGGTTCACCTGAAAATAGAAAATCCTTGCGAATGACATAAGTGATAAAGTCAAGTTTTCTGCACAGTGTTCTACAAACACTGTTTCAAAGTTGATTCGCAGGGTACACCTGCTAATGGCGACTGCTATAGGAAGGAAGGACCAGCGGGTCCAGATCACAGCACGCTACACTAGGCGATGTTAAACGGTAGGCGAAAATTCAACATCTTCAAAAGCTGGTATATTGGGCGCTTCCGAGCCCGTCCGGATCAAAAGAAAACTGACAAAATCAAGTTTTCTGTTCAGTGTTATTCCAGACTATTTCCACAAAAGACTTCCGATAAAGAATGCTTAAATAGTGAAACAGATAAGCATGCTGTGAAATGTCAGGTCAGGTCAGATCTTCAGGGACGAAACAGGCCTTCGCCTAACGAGCGTCCCGTTTCGTGTGCCAGTAAGCAAGCCAAGGCCCCCAGCACTTCGACGTTCAAGCTTCACTTCTGCAGAGACAAAAAAGAGTAAGAGGAACGTCTCGTAACTTCATGAAACTATTTGTGACATCCTGTTGGTACTGATTGGAATCCACTAATCTGTGGAAATTGGGGAACAGAGTGAACCAATCCATATCTAGGCCTCTTTTAAAGTTTTCCATAGTATTACATTCCACTAGTGCACGAGGAAGTAAATTCCAACTACGTACTACGCGGTTAGTGAAAAATTTCGCCCGAATATCCAGTCTGGACCTATGCGTCTTAGGTGCAGATGGTGTCCACGCAGGTGGTCCGACGTAGCTGGTTCAAAGAGATCGGTAGGCTGAATGCCACAGAAACTCCTTATAATCTTAAATCTTTCTATCAGATCTCCTCTTAGTCTGCGTCGTCCCAATGAGAACAAGCCTAAACAATCCAGGCGCTCAACATACGACTTCTCACGTTGGCCTTCAATCATTCTGGTGGCTAGTCTTTGTACTTTCTTCAAACAAGCGACAACCTTTGGGAAGTAAGGTGCGCAATCCTGAACACAATACTTTAAATGCGGCCGAACTACCGCTATGTACAGTGGGAGAAAAAACTCAGGTGTACTAGTACACAACGCTCTCCTGAGACGAAAAAGTTCCAGTCGCGCTGTTAGAAGCATACCACACAGCGCCGGAGGCCTGAAACTATCTACCATAACAATGCTTAAGGCACTCGCCTTATCTACATATTGCAATGTCAGGGACACTGGATGTTTGCACCGTAACCCCAAGGTTGCCAGAGAATAACAGCTGACAGTTCGCGTTCAATCGCAAGTCCTACGATTCAGACCATTTTGACAGTGACCAGGTTTTTAGAAAACGTATCCTTATCTCCCCTACTGACACGTGTTACGTAGTCCACAAAAAGCGAACAATGGTTTCAAACAAGTATTTCGCTTCACGAATTTCAAAAAAAACTCCTTTGAGATAACAGTGGTTCTCGAGAAGCGGAGCAAGATAGTTTACAGACAAAAAACAACGGTCATAGCAATGAACCCTGGGGGACTCACCTATGGGCAATACTCATGCTAGATCTGGCTTTACCAATTCTGACACCGAAATTTCTCCCACAGAGGAAATCCGACAACCACGTCATCAGTTGGTGATGCAGCCCAAACCAAGTCAGCTTCTTTGGTAAAAAGCGAGGAGTAACCGAGTCAAATGCTTTAATGGAGTATAGGTAGTAGGATCGGGACATCGGGTTATTTCGTAAAGAAACACAACAGATTCGTAAGACATGACTTCTTTCTAAGAGAGCCAAGCTGTTCCGTTTCAATCAAGTTGTTAACAACTGTGCTCACAAACTCGGTGTCTAATGAGCTTCTCAAAGCACTTAAGCGGAATACATCATCGTCATCATCACCCTACACGTTAGGTAGAGGTGGGGAACACCTCAGCTACTGTGCCGCAATACATAGAAAAAGGAGAAAAAATGCAACTGGTGCAAGCCGGCTGAGCTACCGGTAACGGATGGGCATCGTCCCGGTAAGCTACCAGCCGGCTGCTGTGCACCAAAAAAATACTATGCAAGATTATATAAGACTAAATAATCAGATCGTGGTTGGAGGGGGAGGCTAAGAGGGATGGGGTGGGACAAAGAAACTCACAGCACGAACGTCACTGAGGTCGGCTCCTAGCCATATCAGCAAGTGTGTCCAACCAAACGTGTTCATCGTCTTTCGGACCCCAACCAGGGAGCCGAGACGCTCCAACCGAGGCCAGCTCAGAAGTGAGGGCCTTCATTCCTCTGGACCAAGTCATCGCTTGGCCACCCCTCCTCTTCTTCCATCCACACCCCCGGCGCGCAAACAACACACGTCGCGGAAGTCGGTGGGCTGGCATGCGTAACATGTGGCCGAGCCATCGGAGCCTGATGGGCGAAATAACGGTGCTGAGCGGTTCAGTTCCTTTTCCTGTGCCATAAACAAGGCGTCGAACACGCTCGTTGCTCACGCGGTGTTCCCACCAGATGTGAGCTAAATTACGAAGGCACCGGTGGTCAAGCGGAATATATGTCTGCGCCACTGGACTATCCGCCAGTCAGTCTGACAAGCGGAACACATGTCAGACTGACTGGCGGATAGTCCAGTAGCGCAGACTTAGAGCCTCCTTTATGAATCGTTACAATAACTGTCTCTTTTCAGTCATATGGTAGCCTACCTTCCCGAAGAGGACAGTTGAACAGCTCCAACACGGGATACTGATCAGCGAGCAGTTTAACAATCGCTGGATAAAAATTGTCAGGACCTGCCGATTTATAGGGGTTTAAGCCAGCAAGTACCACAAGGATCTCTATTGCGATTATTACAACGTCTTGCATTTCAATGTCACATGAGAAGTGTGACTACGAGAGGAGTGTATAGCCACTGTCCACACAGTGCAAGCGCTAAAAGACACGCATTAACACCTTTGCCTTATCTGCATCTTCCACAACCTCAATACCATCCTCCTTAGTCAGGTTACCAACCCCCTCCCTCAAAGAAGCTTTTGACTGTACATAACTGTAATCCAACTTTGGATGTCTTTTTGCGTTCTGAGCTAATATGAGCCCATAGCGTTGCAAGCCGATGACCGAGTGGTCTGTGCACCTGGTTCGCAATCATAAGGTCCCCGGTTCGAGTCCGCGTAGGGGTGGGCGTCCTCGCGGTATACTCAGTCGGCGCGCAACTAGCGGTAGTCGCGGGTCCGCGAAGCGCCGTTACGGCGTGCAACTGACATGATATACTAACATAGCGATATTTAGACCGCCTCTGTAATTTGATTGCTCTATTTCGATAGCGTTTAAGTGTAGCCATTGTCAGAAGCCTTCAGATTCCTGAGACGTTCCAACAAGTAGTACGTCTCTGAAGCATTCGGGCAATTTCACTTTGCTACTAGAGAGCATTATTCTTGCTTCTATCGGGGTGCAAGAGGGCGAACTCATCCAGCAATTGCACGAGGTCGGAGTTAAGCATGCCCCAGCTTTGATCTAACATTGCCTGTCCTTGAGCAACAACCCAAGTTAGCTGCAGGGCTATGTTCCGCAAACGGTTATTATCGATTCAGCACAAAAAATTACGAGGAAGTTAGGGCTGCAGTCTTTCTCGCTTACAAGAAAACTGACAAAGCCAAACTTTTAGTGGTTATTCAAATACTGTACCCAAACAAGGATTTCAGGTCCTAAAAGCTCGAACGGTGAAACACAGCGATCGTGCTGGCACAGCCCTACGATTTTTCATCTCAAGAGCTAGAATATTACACAACTGTGTTGTGAGGGAAAAGAGGAGAAAAAGAAGCAACGGTCTCAGTTTCAGAGTGCAGCAAGGATGCTTGCAATCCCGCTACAAATGACCTATAATTGTCAGGTGCACTGCTTATGAGATGTTGGGGTTCAGTGCAAATCACAAAATGCGATCTTTGGATCATTGGATTGTAGAGAGCAAGAGGAGTCTTTTCTCAGCTCCTTCACTTCCCGATCATTGCGTAGAATCCGTGAGTCGTTACGAAACAGATGCATTGAAAGAAGCAAAGTCCCAGTTTACTCATCAAGTCAGAATCAAAAAGTCCCTTGAAACATGCTTCAGTCTGCGCATCGACCACATGTTTCGGCTGCGACGGTTAGAGATCTAGGAGTACTATCCCGATGGGACTTAAAATCGTCAGACAATACGCACAAGGTCTACTGTTCCAGCCTTCGCATGTTTTGGTCATTAAAGCGGACCTTTTACGTTTGGTCGGAGGAACTTGCTGTCAGGCTATACGTCTCCATGGTGCGCCCGCTTTTAGAATAAGGGGCACCGGCCTATTATCCAAGTACAAAAAGTGAGATGAGAAAACTGGAAAAAGTCCAGCACCTAGTCACCCGCCTGATCCCCAAGCTCCGAGGCTTATCTTACCACCAGAGGTGCCATAAGTTACGTCTCCATACACTAGTATACAGGAGATTACGAATTGACCTCATTACAACGTTTAGAATCCTTCACCTGAGACATTTTCCTCACCTGAGACATATGTTCTGTATTGTGGATGCACCTATCACCCGAGGGCATTCTTACAAGCTGGAAGTTTCACGTATAAACAATGTCACTCATATTCATTGTTTCGCGCGACGTGTGATACATTTCTGGAACTGGTTGCCCAGTTACCTTGTTCTTTCTGATTCAGTGCAGTGTTTCAAACGAAGTAAGGACAAACAATTTTCAGACTTGTGTTTCGATGCAGACGCCATGTTTGACCTCCTTTCGTCGCGTGGTTATGTCACGGCTACACTAGCAACCCTAAAAGACCAAGACACGTAGTGCTTTCTTTGTGCTCATATATCGGTATTTTGTTTGCTTATTACTAAACGACTATTGATGTGCATTCACACAGACCCATATTCGGCATGGGTCATTTTTGCTTTACTTATGATGGAGATCACATAGATTCCTATCTTATTCTCCTAATAAATTGATTCTGATTCTGGCAAGTCGTTCCAGTCATTTACAATGCTGGTTGATAGAGCGTGAGTATGACGAACTCTGGGTATTCTGAGTTTAAATAGTTTCCAGTGGTGCCCCCGGGTGGAACTATTAGTGTTGAATTGAAAGAACGCTTGTAGCTTCATCACCATCTCCCCATTCAGAATTCGCCTAGGTTACTCAGATCACATCTATGTCGAGAATTTTCCGGGCAGAACAGGTGTATCCGCTGTGGTCGAAGAGGGTAAGGCAAATCACTTGATTTAAGAATAGATTTAGAAGCACCCAGTTGGGCCACTCAATTCTATCATTCAAACGTGGCGAATAGTCCGTATACAAGGATCGGGCGCACATGGGAGGTAAGCAGGACTTTGAGGATTTTCGGATTCAGTCGTGAGAAGGCTCTCTGTATGGTCTGGGACATCCTGTTGGCAGCGGAAACCCTCCGTAGTGTGCTTTCTGTGGTCCCTAAATCATGTGAGACAAGCACACCGTGATCTTTCTCAAGAAAATTGGTTCTGAGTAACACCACACAATGCATCTATTCGCAGTCCAGTACACTAATGCGTATGTTTGGCGAAAGGATGTGGCGGTACGAGTATGCCATGCGCCCGAGCACAGCCGCCCTGGATAGATCCCACTGGCAGGCATCTGCTCACAAAGAGGTCTAGATGTTGGCGGACTTACCGAGACGCTCCGTCCACCGATACTTATGACAGGTACCGTAAGGCTAGAAATAGGTGTAAGCAACACCTAAGGCATGTTCGGCTCAAGTTTGAAAAAGGGTTAGCGGACGAAGTTTCAGAGAATTCAAACGGATTCTGCGCTTATGTCAAAAGGCGCTGCGCTTCGAACATGTCAATTCCAGTATTGATGCGTGATGACGGTACTCATGCGCATACGGATTATGACAAGGCCTGCGTACTCAGTGGGCAATATGCGGCAGCGTTTGTAAGGGAAACCTCTTTGACAGGCGTTGAGCTGGTTTGCAGGACCCCAGAGGGTTCAGAACTATCTGAATTTATTGTAGCGGAGACTGCAGTTCCTAGGCTGTTACAAGGGCTGAACCCTTCTAAGGTCTCTGGGCCTGATTTAATTCACCCGAAACTGTTGCATGAGTTGGCTGCGGAACTAAGTGGACCGCTCGCTATTGTGTTTCAGAAATCGATTGACAGTTGTGCATTGCCTTCCGAATGGAAGGAAGCTGTCATCTGTCCCATCTTTAAACATGGGGACAGGGGTCTGCCTGCAAATTACAGGCCAGTTAGTCTGACGAGTGTAGTAGTCAAACTCCTCGAGAAACTGGTGAGAGATTCATTGGAGAGTCATCTGAGTAGATTTAATCTACTTAGCAATGTACAACACGGATTCCGGAAGGGATTTTCGTGTCTGACGAATCTGTTGGTGGCTCGCGAAAATTGGGCGAATGCAGTGGATAACGGCCACACACTGGACGTGCTTTTCGTCAACTTTTCGAAGGCATTTGACAAGGTACCCCATTTGAGACTCGCGCAAAAGCTGTCCTCCTACGGGGTATCTGGCCGCGCCCTTCATTGGGTGACTGCCTTCTTGAAGGGTAGAGAACAGTGGGTACGAGTAGGCCGGGGACTATCATTTAGGCATTCTGTCCTCAGCGGCGTGCCGCAGGGCTCGGTCCTTGGACCGCTGTTGTTCTCTATCTATGTGAATGACCTACCCACGGAGCTTGAGGTACCATCGCTGCTATTTGCTGATGACCTGAAGCTGTGGAACATTGTTGATGTTCCTGGGGGTTCCGAAGCTATTCAGCGAGCATTGGATAAGCTTTGGGACTGGTCTAATTTATGGTTACTGCCCATAAATCAGGCAAAGTGCTCCGTTCTTCGAATTGGAGGAGGTTTGTCCTCCTGCGAAGTACTTGGTCGGTGGGGTCGAACTCCCCGTGTATCTAGCCAGGTTGACCTAGGCGTCGTACACTCTTCGGCGTTACAATCCGGCGACAACTGGAAGAAGGCCGCAAGCAGAGGTTTCCGCATGTTGTGGTTAATCTGACGTTCTTTCGGAGTCTTGACAGGCGGCATCTTTACGAGGCTGCTCTCGGCTTTCGTTCGCCCTCATCTGGAATACTGCGTCCAGGCTTGTCCGCCCTGCCTTGTCCGGGACAAAATGGAGCTGGAGAGGGTTTTACGAGTGGGTACTAGGTTAGTCGAGGGATTACGGGGACGGACGTACCCCGAGCGTCTACTTAGTTTGGGAATGCATTCAATGCACTACCGAAGGCTTAGAGGAGACCTAATCCTAACCTACCGTATCTTGACTTGGAAGGTTGGTTCAGATTTATCTTGGCTATTCAGTCCCGCTAGATTGTCTGTTCTACGCGGTCATTCGTTGAAGCTGGACAAACCGCGGTCCGATCGGATTAGGGCGGAAATCCGGCTGTCACCCAGTCATCGACCGCTGGAACATGCTTCCGGAAAGTGTTATCAGAGAATCTACGGTTAAGGGATTTGAGCTGCAACTTGACGCTCTTGGGTGGCAACACGAAACCTTTCCATTTTCCTGAGTAACTCGCATCTTCGTACTTCGATTTTCTTTTCTCTACTTTTCTTCACGTATTGGTATTATTTTCTTATTTAAGTGCACTTCCCTATTCTGCACCTTCGATTTCTCTTCCTATCCTTTGCTTATTTCACGTGACTGCCACAGCAGGGACTGCTAGGGCAGGAAACGTGGGCATTAACTGGTTGGCCAGGGTCAGGTCAAAATCCGTGGACGATACAGGCTTCCGCCTAACGAGCGTCCAGCTTCTTGTATCGGTAAGCGAACCAGAGCCCCCGGCACTTCGACTTTTGATCGCCTCTGCTTGCCTCTGCAAAAAGAAATGAAGCAAAAGCGAGAGCAATCTTTGCTTTTACAAGGATCAACATCGGATATCAATGCGAATAAATTGGATAGGATTATATTAATTCCGAAAAAGTACGCGGCCAGCACCTGTCTAGGCCTGCTTTGAAGGCAACCAGTCTCACAATCCATTAGTTCCGAAGGCAACTTATTCCAGTTGCGCACTACACGATTTGAGAAGAACTTAGCCCTGACGTTCAGTCTAGCCCTCTGCTGTTTGAGCTTCAAGCGATGTCCACGCAAGCGTTCAGAATCATCCAGCTCAAATAAATCAGAGGGCACGATGGCACTGAGGCCCTTCATGATCTTAAATGTTTCTATCAGATCGCCTCTCAGTCTACGCCGTTCAAGGGAAAACAACCCCAGGCTCTTTAGACGATCTTCATACGGCTTCCCCCGTTGACCTTCAAACCTCCTGGTTGCTAGTCTTTGAATCTTCTCCAGGCAAAGAACACCACCACGGAGATAGGGCGACCAAGCTTGAACACAATACTCTAAGTGTGGCCTAACCACTGCTTTGTATAGTGGCAGGAACACTTCTGGCTTGGTATTACACAGAGCCCTCCTGAGGCGAAACAATTCTCGTCGCGCTTTGTTGGCGGCGTATCGACATTGCATCGAAGGCTTGAAGCTGCTCGTCATGATGACTCCTAAATCGCGTGCCTGGGTAGTGCATTGTAAGGGGAAGGGCCCAAAGGAAGTCTGAACTGCAAGTACGTCTCTACTAGTGGTCAGAATTTGGCACTTGCTTGCATTCAAGGGCAAATCACATTGCTACGACCAGTTGACCACACTGACGATATCCTTGGCCAGTGTTGCACGGTTGCCCCTGCTGACTAGTTTCAAGTCATCCGCAAAGATATAACAGGGGTCTTCAATAAGAGCAGCCAAGTCGTTTATAAACATAAGAAACAAAAGTGGACCTAGCAATGATCCTTGGGGTACTCCACTGTAGGCCACGCCTACACTAGAACTCACATCATCGATTCTAACTCGAAACGTTCTCCCATATAAGAATTCTGACACCCGACAGAAGTCTAGGATGCACTCCGAACCATGCTAATTTTTCAAGTAGGAAACGGTGATTTACTGAGTCGAAAGCTTTGCTAAAGTCAAGATAGCAGACCTCTACCGGAATCCCGTCGTCAAGACATCGAGTAATCTCATCGAGGAAGCGATACGGATGTTTCCGTTTTAGATCCATCAATAACTGAGCACTTCATCAATTCCTGGCTCAACGATCCACTCAAGATGGAACACTCACGGGATTCTCCTATCGTTCCAGTCCCCATCTGAACTGAACTGAATTGAACAGTCATTTTCCAGCAGAAAGTATGGGGACGCGGTACTCACAGGGCACGAATTGGCGAAATGTTGGACGGTGAGACTGAGTACGCCACCAGACAGGGCCTCACACAAAGCGATATAAATAGGCTTATTAATCACTAGTCCTTTGCGCTAGTGGAGCCAAATTGATACGCGCTCATTGGCGATGACGACCAATGATTTTGGACCTACACCACTTTTATAGGTAAGCAACTGAGACAACCAATTGTATCTTGTTGACTGTTAAAAGTAATGTCACGCCTGTGACAGTTATTTGAGCTTACAAGGAGTTGCTCATATTAGCTTGAATATCCAGCAATATATAGTCCTGCATATACATGATACCAATTTTTAGTTTTCTTTTATCTCTATTGTGTTTAGGATCTTCATTATTCATTCGTCGTGTTATTTTTACAAAACCTTTGTATAACTTATGTACTACATCTATAAAGTTTGCTGCGTGCTTATAACAATAAACGTATGGTGGTATTAAGGAAATGCGTATTCCAGCAATTTTGCTCGCCATAGTTTGGGATGTACAAGTACACATGCTGCTTTATCATCATGAAAACTATTGTGTATCCGTTCAGTTACTCATTGTATAGTTGTAATCATGAACGATTGAATATTTCTCTACTGTCGCCGTTAACATTGCCACAGAATGTCTATACAGTTGCATCTACCTGGTTCTGCCCCCATGGACAAATAGTTATTCAATTATTTCCATTTGCTGCCACTGAAGAAGGGGTGTCGCCGTTGGAAACAGTACCTGTTCTTTGAAACTGTTCTAATAAATTTGTTATTGCGGTGTGCACGATGCTTTGTTCAGATTGAATTATTCGTAGTTTATCTAAAATCCAATGCTAAGAGATAAAACATAAGCAGTTTACGTCGCTGCCGAGCCATGCGGTTAACGTAAGCGGACAAAAGTTGTGTGCAATCAAAAAGTTAACCTGCTGTTACCGGCCGTAAGATAAGCAATTTTTTATTGGACCAACTGTTTACGTTCCGACGCACAAAGTGCTTGAAGTGTTATTAAATCAACCACGTTCTTAGTCCGCTCTAACTTCTGAGCAAGCCTGAAATAGGCTAAACAAGGAAAGGGTAGAAATTTGCAATACTTGGACAAAATACCATGGCAACCGTATTGGCAGAGCTTCTACGTTTAGAGTAGTGTTTGGATTAACAGCAAGGTAGTATTTCCAGCTTTGTGCAGTCGGTAACTGCGCCTAGTTTTTGCCAGCGCGTACCCAGGAGCTGCTAATCATAATGATTTCTCCAGTAAGTCCAGTAAGCGATCTATACAACAACTGAAAGTAGACATATTCACTAAAATATATCCAAATGTATCTATTATATTGCTAAGTGCAAAAATGGCATGGTGGCATAGCTGTTATGATACGAATAGGCAAGGCCTTTGAAACAGTCGTGGCATACCGTTGATGTGTACTACACATTCGACAGATCACTAGCACGGAAAATGTGCAACCTGAAGCTGCAATATTGCAGTCGAACAAATTTAGCAGTGCCTTAATACCCTGTACGTTCGAAATCATGTGTTCAATGACACTCCGGTAAATTCCTGATAAGACCAACCGTCACTACTTAAGAGGTACGTAACATTTAGCGGCACATGGAATGCACTGCGCAAACGCCGGGCAGATCAATTAGCGTTGCATCGCGAGAGAATCATTGACGTCATTCTGCAGTTTGAACACCTCTTATAATAATATGTATAAGTAGGAAAATATGGTATATATAACATTTAAGCAACGATAACCAACGCTATAACATGCTACCTGCTCCATGCTTATAAAACAATGATTACATGCAACGGCCACGCAATTAACAAACACGGCTAAACGCTTTCTTTCTAATGTTGCATTTGTAGGACTAGTTAATACTAGTCCGAGACGACGCGCGGAATTAAGCGCGGATATCAGAAGGCAATGGGAGTCGGACACAGCGGACTGTATTCGATGGGCTACAACAAGAAACGGACGGATGAAGCGAGGCAAGAGCGTACACGTGAGCGCGGGGACTTACAAGGCGGTTGTGTGTCGAGCCGGCTGCAAGATTAAAACAAGTTGGAGTAATGTACAATCGGTCAACAAGTAAATTGTACATGAAAGATAAGAGTTATCTTTTTGGGCGCTACAGAGCTCCCCCCTAGAAGGCTGAACATATAAAGCCTTCGAAATCGAAAAGGAATGTTGAAACGGGGTTCGTGAGGCAAAGTCGTGCCGAGTAAAAATGAGCGTGCGTTCGTGTAAATGGGAGTTTGTCGGAAGTCGGAGTCCGCTGTGCCGTTTATGATTGGTTATTTATTGAATGCAGGGCAGGGTGCATTTCGGCGAGCCGTTGGAGCGGGCTTGTCGGACTACAAAAATTGGCTAACCCAGAAAAAGGCCCACAGGACCTCAACCTCCGCTGCTGCCAAACGGTGCGCTTGGGAGTGGTCTCTCCCCCCGCCGCCCCCAGCACCCCGCCCCGCGCCAAAGTGACCCTCGTCCCGCGAAGAAAACGACCACGGTCCAACGGAGAAGCGACCCTCGTCTCGCGGAGAAGCGGTCCTCGTCCCGCGGAGAAGCGACCCTCGTCTCACGGAGAAGCGATCCTCGTCCCGCGGAGAAGTGACCAGTGTTGGCGTCAGTGTCCTCGAAAAGATTCCTCGTGTGGGCCAGTCGATCGAAGGGGAGGGTTGGGGCATGTAAAGACGAGAAAATAGAACAAGGCACAGAACACGAAAAAAAGAACGAACGAATGATCTGCGTGTTTTAATATTTTTTGGTATTTGTATACTTTTTGGAAAAAGGTTTTTCGAAGGTTTTTTGATATTTTTGTTTGTTTTCAAAACGTTGATCGACCAAAAACGGGGCAAATATATACAATATCTACAAAGCTGAAAATATTTACACTGTACATAGTCGGAGAAACGGGCGGGCTTACGTACCTCCCGACCACGGCGATTGGTCGTGGGAGGCGTCGGACTAGATTCGGGAGATGTTGGAACGGCTTGTAGACCGAGATCATTGTCTGGATGAACTGGCCCAGGATGGTGTTAGCTGGTGCGATGGGTTGTGACGTCGCACGAAGCACTACTAGACGAAGTAGGCGAGGTAGTTTCTTCCATAAAGGCGGGTTTCAGACGGTCGACGGTGACGACTTCGTGTCGACCACCGCGGTCAATACTGTACGCCTTACTCGCACGATGCAACACAATGAATGGTCCCATTTACGGCGACTGAAGAGGCTGTCGAACACCGTCTGCTCGAAGAAGGACGTGTGAACACGTAGACAGCTTTTCGGGCACGTACACTGGTGTCTTCTGCGATCGAGGAGCGGGTGGACGTAACTCACGCATCTGGTGAGCCGATCGATCAGTGTAACTTCCGTAGTCAAAAGTGGAAGTACATGGGGCTGGTGCTACCAGCTGTCCGGGCAACCGCAGCGTGCAACCGTAGACTAGCTGCGCTGGTGTGGCGTCGAAATCAGCTTTAACCGTGTTTCTTAAGCCTAGAAGATAAAGTGGTACGACGCAAAACTGGCTAAGAAATTGTTGTCGTTGGTGATGGTAGCAAATAAAAATGGAGTACTCACCGGTTCGCACGGATTTACGACCGTGAATTTGGGGTATAAATCCAAAGAGGCTGGTCAGCCTAAATATATACAAGCCTTTTCGTTCATAAAACAAAGCGCAGAGCGCTCAGTGCGACGTCCAATCGCTTTTTAAACGTATCTAATGTGGGGTCACAAACAACTGAGTTTGGAAGGGCGTTCCAGGGCCCGCAGACCCGGAAGGAGAAATAGGTTCTCTGACAGTCTAGACGACTGTATTGTTGGCTCAGCTTTGAACTGTTACCGCGAAGGTTAGTATTCGGGCTGAGCTTCAATAGGTGGCGGCATACGTGACTGGGATCGCTCAATATCTGGTACACTAGTATGAGGTCTCCACGAAGTCGCCGGTACCGTCCGCTGAACACTCCGAGTTTCTCCAGTCGTTCCTGGTAAGGAGTGTGGCGCAAGCCCTTGACGATTTTCGTTGCTCGACGCTGTGGGGTCTCAAGCGCTGCAAGGTCACGTTTTAGCCAGGGTTGCCAGGCCTGGATTGCATATTCGACGTGTGAACCACGTAGGCATTCAGCATCAAAGAGAAGATGGATGGATCCAAAATTCCGAGTGCTCTTCGCAGGAGTCCAACGTGTTGGTTGCCCCTTTTAGAAGTGGAATCTGACTGTTTGGAACACCCGAGGTCTTCCTGCACCAGCACACCCAAGTCGCGCTCCTGAGTAGTGGTCTTCAGATCGTGTGCCCCAAGCTTGTAGATGTGCACTTGTCGATGGCGGATATGAACAGCGCGACATTTGTTCACATTAAACGGCAGGGCGTTTCTCACCGACCAATTCCAGGCCTCATTCAAGTCACGCTGTAGGATTTCATGGTCGTCCGATCGTTTTATCGCCCGCCAAACCTTGAGGTCGTCCGCGAAGAGTAAGAATTTCGACGTAATAACTCTTACTAGATCGTTAATGAAAAGCAGGAACAAACGCGACCCAAGTACCGAACCCCGCGGTGAGCCGCATCCCACTCGAATCGGATCGGAAAAAGATGATCGAACTCTAACTTCTAACTGCCGTTCAGAGAGGAAGTTACCGATCCATCCTAACAACGGGTCTCCGATACCGTACTGTTAGAGTTTAATGAGCAGGATTCGATGATTCAGGCGATCGAAAGCTTTCGAAAAGTCCAAGAATGCAACATCGACTCCTGTTCCCTCATCGACAGTCTCGGTCCATTTGTCACGAGCTATCAGCAGATTCGTCGTACATGAACGATGTTGACGAAACCCATGCTGTTTTGGCGCAATTATGCCGTAGTTTTCCAAGTATCCCATTAATGCATCTGCTATCACCGCTTCCATGACTTTGGCGATCACAGACAGAAGCGTTACGGGGCGGTAATTGGCAGGATCCGATCGACTTCCTGCTTTGTATATGGGCGTTATTACACCTTGTTTCCACCTCGAAGGTACGATGTTCTCATCGAAACAGCGCTGAAAATATGCAGCTAGTTGTTCGGCCAAGTGGATGGCAGCTACCTGTAATGTTTTCGGGTGAATGTTATCGGCCCCGGGGGAGCTGTGTGGACGCAAGGATAGCGGCTTTTGCAGCACTATTTCTGCAGTGAACGTGACGTTGAATAAAACGGACAGTGGGGTAACTAGTGGCGGAATATCCGTCGAGGCTTGTAGACCTTGGAAGATTGGGGAGTACTGGGCCCGTAATGCGTTGGCCGCCTCCTTCGCAGTCTGTGTATACCCATTGGTCGTATTAAGTGGTGGGATTCCCCGTTGCACCTTGCGTAGTCCATTCACATGTTTGTAAAGAAGCTTTTTGTTCGAACAGAATCGTTTGGCTAGCTCCTGCTGATGCGTTCTCTTGTCTTCGCGAACCAAAAGCACACAGTAGTTGCGATGCGAAACGTATTCCGTCCAGTTTTCTGCGCTGGGGTTGCTTTTATACATGCGCCATGCCCGATCCCTTAGAGTCATGCATTTTCGCTTCCGGCTTCGCAAGAATGATTTCGCTGTGCGGGGATGTTGGGAAACTTTTGGTGTTGAGGCTTCTATGGCTAGTGACGTGATGGTGTTAGCAAATGTCTCCCAGGCTAGTTCTGGGGTGCAGTTAGCTAGAAACGTCCAACTGGTATTCTCAACTAGAGCAGACAGAACGTGGTAATGGGTAACAGATTGCCTCGTTTCGAGCTCCGCAGCTGGATATTCGGCGTAGCAGAGGTAATCGAACTGCAAAGTCACGTGATCGCTACGGCCCAAAGGACTGCACAACTTTAGTCCATCGACAATGCGGTCTTCGTTAGTGGGCACTAGATCTACTAGCGATGGGTTGTTTCCTGTTCTGAACCTGGTTGGAACGGTGACGTGGTTATACAAGAATAAATAAATAAATAAATAAATATTTATTCTCGACTATGCGAGGCACGACAGTTGAGGCATGATCAGGTATGTACAGCTGTACAGACATTTTATGGGAACTGTAGTGACAGTAGAAAATTGTTCATATGTCCATGCTTGGAACTGTGCGATGGTGAACATGCGAAAGAACGATTTGTTTGGACATAATCGCTCTGTCACATCTCGCAGTCATACCTCGAGTGATAATAGATAAAGAATCCTGAGTGATCCATTGGAAGATAATTGAAGAGCAAGCTATCCAGTATGATGATTCTAATTGAGCTGCCAGTGTGAAGTTATGGGCTGTGACTTTATTCGGTGGCGAGTCACATTCGCCACGTTGCAGTGTTGTTAAACGGACATTTGTGGCTTTTTATAGGGAGAACGCTTGCCAGGCGAAAACCCACCACGTCCTGAAACACTGCCGCCAATCCATTGAATGGCAAGTTGTAACTGGCTATGTTTCTTGTTGAACGTTCTTTTGCTCCGTTATTCGCAGGCAAGTTGCGTCCCATTTTTCTGCTGACTGATGCGCTATGCGAGCGGCCATTGCGTGCCTGGGTCCTCTCCTGTTCCAGATCGGTAGGTCAGGAACTAAGCATTCTTTCTGGATATGATGCGTTGATCATCTGCAGAACCACGTGAAGCCTCGAAGAATATACGTTGAAATATGTAGAAGTCTTGGAGGACAGGATAGGTTCCGAAGAAAGAATTGCAGATCCCCTGGGTATGTAGTGAAAATGATTAGAGATTGTGGTACCCACGGCCATTTGAGCGGTCAAAGCGGATTGAAGAGCTTAGAATGACCGATTGTTCAAGCTTTGCCTTGGCAGGAGAATGTGCCTTCCGTAGTCGAAAGTCCTCCAGTCAAGAGATATGTGGAATAGGTATTGTTAGATAAATTGGACGCAGTGGTTCATGCAGCGGAAGAATTGATTGATTTGTCCGGTTAGTAAGTTGCAAAAAAGTTGATAATTTTCCGCTCATGTCCAGGTAGAGGAACTGTGTGCCTTGTATTGTTGTCGAAACGGAGGACAATTCCTTGGGTGCGTGTCGCCGTACCTGTGACAGACTCGGGAGAAAAAGGAAACGAACAGAGACAGCCACACAGACAGAAGAAAGGAATGCATCTGGAATGCAGTCAATCAATTGCGGAGATGCCTGAACTATTGTACCACTATGCAGGTAATTGTTATTTAAATATCGCATATACACGTATATCAAAAGTGGCGCAATACGACGAGAATCGGGCGGAACACGGATCAGTAAAGAATGAAAGATTGAAGATGAAGCAGGAGTGTTTGGGGAGGGGTCAGAAAGCAAAAGAGCGTTTAGATGAGACTGGATAAGTCAGCAAGATGTAGCTAGGCAGTCAGATTAAAGTGGGGATAACAGTAGTGAATGTCGCGAGAAAGTAAATTTGCGGGACTACAGAGGCTATACAAAAAGCCCGTTAGCATATCAAACGAAGCTCTCAGGCTGAGGGACAGGGTGTGTTGTGACTGCACAGCCTAGAACACGTGCGTCTCTGATTTCTGGAAACAGTCAGAAAATAGGAGACTGGTCAGACCAGGCTAGAGTGGAGCCAGGCCCGAAGTGTTATCCGTCCAATGGATAAAGGAAGGCAGTCAGAGTGCGAAAATGAAAGAATGTAATCGTGAAGGAGGCACTTAAGGGGAAGGGGAAGAGCCTGCAAACATCTCGAGGTGTTGCGAACGGACCTTTGGACCAGTCGATGGTTCAAAAGTATGGGCTCAGTATTCGGAAAGCAGGAGACCATGGAGATGAGATGAGGATATCGGCTCATGGAGAGAAAGCCGTATTATAAATGTCAGAAAGTTAACAGAGCGTCAACAGGATAGAAGTGTTAAAGATAAAAGCGGATATACTAGTGATGAATCGTGAGCAGCAGTGCTCTGGAGGCGGGGAGACAGAGCATTGCGCCTGCAGAGACTAGATCATTTAGAACTCAGAAGTTCGAGAGAGGTCAGAAGGCAGGAGGCCGTATAGCCAGAACCAGATAAGTCAGGCTAGAGTGTAAAAAAGGGCTCTATGGGTGAGAAGAGAAAGAAAAAGAAAGCCAACGATATGCTCCAGGTACTGTGCTCAGACCGTTGGAGCTTACGGTTTCTTTTCATTAGGGTCACGGAAGTCGGAAAGTACGAGATCGTTGAGACGAGCCCAGAATGTCAGCTCGTAGGGTGAAAGTCGTATTAGTAAAGTCTAAGCGCTGACAGAGAGCATCAACAGAAATGGACATGTTAAGGAATAAAGGGGGCATGATAATAAGGTTCAATCATGACCAGCGGTGGTCTTGCGGTGAGGGTAATAGACTTTCGTCGGCAGAGTCTAGATCATAGATCACAGAAGTCCGAGCGATGTCAGAAGACAGGAGAGCGTACAGTCAAACCCGGGTACGTCAGCAGGCTGGAGCTAGGCCTCAAAGTAAGGTGGGAATAAGTATGAGTGTCATCAGAAGCAGGTGACTATATGAAAAGGCGGTTGCATGCCGAGGAACTTTCTCGGGATAAGGGGAACAGAGCACCAGGACAACAGAGCCTAGATCGTTAATGTTTGGAATGTAAGGAAGTAGTCAGAAAGCAGGAGGCTGGTCGGACGCCGCTAGAGTAGTGCCAGATCCGGAGAGTTGCCTGACCGATGGAAAAAGGAATGCACACAAAATGAGAAAAGGAAAAGTTTTCAGTGATGAGTGGAGAAGTCAGCGATATTCCCGACGTGGTATGAACAGACCATTTGGTCTGCCGACCCCTGATCATTAGGGTCACAAAAGTCGGAAGGTGGGTCGTTCAGACCAGACTAGAAAGCCGACTCATAAGGAGAAAGGCGTAATAGTAAGCTATGCATTTTGTCGGATCGAAGGTGCTAGAGAGTAGCTCTTGCAAATATGTCTTGAACACTTCTGTCTCGGATGCTGAATTTTTCAAGTCATGGGTGTTTAAATCTCCTGCAACGAGGATGTGGCTGTACTTCTGATTAAGCACGGAGCGAAAAGCGGAGATAAGTCTGTTGTCCCTTTCCGGAGTGGATTTCGGTGGTCGGTAAACCACAGAGAGAAGGCATCCGTCGTTGCGTTCCAACCACAGTTTGCATCAAAGGACGCCGGTGACACAAGTCTGGGGATCGTCTATGAGCTCACAACGAAGGTTCGTTCGGAAATAAATGAGCACGCCACCGCCCTTGCCCGTTCTGTCGTTCCGGAGAAGTGACATACCCGGTATGGCAATCTCAGCGTCTGTGATTTCGCAGCTCAACTAGGTTTCAGCGATCATTATGATGTCTCGAGGCTCCGAAGCCAAACGGTGACGGAGTTCTACCAACTTACTTATGAGGCCTTGTGCATTAGTATACATGCAGGATAGTGCTTTTGTAACCAAGAGTGAGGTAGCACAGGTTGTGGTAGGAATGGAGTTTGTGCCGACCGTTAACAGGTCGGCCATTAACCGTTTTTATGTGGTGACGTTTGCCTTCGAGTTTGCTTTCGGTTAGACGACGGATCGCGGCCTTCCGGGCCCTGCTGGTCCCCCTTGTTCAGCCATGTTTCTTGGGTTGTTGCGGTTGTCGATAAATCCATGCCTTCACAAAGTTGCATGAGTGGATGGTTCAACAATTTGATCGCTCCCCGTGAGTCGTTGGTAATCCTTCGCAGCGTACCTGATGCCTTTAACCGAATTTCCGCTGGCAGCGTCACACGGAATTTGCACCATTTTTCCTATGCGAGCGGTAACATAAACTCAGATTGAAGCACCACCTTCATAAGCCTGGGACTGTTCCCTTTGTAGTTGGGTGAAAATGGAATCCTGGTCAACCGCTTAGCGATGATATTATTGAGGGAGATTTCGTGGCGGAGGTAACTCCATTGCTCCCGGTCATGTGCATCCGCTGCATCAGAGGTTGAGTTTTGGAGCTCAGGAACCCCGCACACAATTATCGTCCGTTTCGCCTCGGCTTTACGAACTTCCTCACGGTTGCTCATCTTTTTCGGACGTTCGTGCCAGGGGATATCAGGAAGTATGCGCGCCTCGAGTGAGGAATGCCGAAGCCAGTTGGACGATAGTAGAACTGCCTCTGTGTCCTTGGTGGAGTTTAGTGTCACCCGGAGAAGTCGGGGTTCACCGTAGTGCGCTGAATTTGGATGACGTGTGACTCGTCTCAGCATGGCAGGTTCAACCGAAATGCCAATCGCAGTACATATAGACTTCCACTGATTACGATCATCCAACAGCTTCCCCTTTATTGTACTCGCCTGTGATTCAGGAACGTTTGTACACACAACGGTTAACGCGCCTTGGCTCCTTGCGTTGGATGCAGATTTGCCATGACTTAAAGATACGGTGTTAAACGGATTGTTTGGTTGTTGGCGTCTGGTCAACTTACTGTTGCTTGCTGAGGCCACCGGAGTCGGAGGTAATTTAGCCGGTGTATGCATGGAGGCGACTGAGGCGTAAGACGCCCGACTTTTCACTATGGCGGAAGAGGTTTGCCCCGGCGCTTCCGCGGTTGCTGTTGAATGGAGGTGGGGCGTGTGACTCAAAGGTGTGGACATCAGTACTCTGGATGTTCGTCCGCTTTTGGGAGTTGAGTGAGGCAGGGGATTTGGAGAAACTGAGGCTGCAGCGCGGCTTGAGCGTCTAGCCCTTTTTCGGCCTCGAGGTGGAGCTTTCTTTGACCGACTGTGGTACAATCATGGCCATATTCGCAGCCGGTGGTGCAAGCCTGGCGTTCAACAAATAAGCGATTGTCGCATTCAAAGTATCGCACTTTTCCATGAGTGCACATAAACAACCGACCACTGGAGTTAACTGGCAAGTTGGACAAAACCAAAATGCGTCAGCTGCCTTGTTTATTTGCCTTGCTTCTTGGGCGGACTTTCCTATACAGCTCGGGTGGAACGAGCCACTGCAGTTTCGGCACGTTATACCCATTTTAAGGGCATTGCCGCAATTAGCTGAAGAGCAGATACGTCGTTGCATGATATTCGGCATAGTTGTTGTATTTTTTCAAGCATGAGGACAAGACCTGATGTCGATCATAAATTCCCAAATGACTGGCACAGCGGTAAATCACTGAGATCTCCGAAGATATCAAGCGGAATTCCACGAAACTTTCACGTATTGATGAACACACGAAACTAAAAAGTTTTGTGCACAACTAACACAGCAGCACACGTAAAATATAGTAATTCCAGAGAAAAAGCAGGATCCAGCGCGTGGTGGCAGAAAATTCCGCGGCGTCCGTGGGTACAGCCCTAGACTTTTCTGCTGAGAACAATGACTGCAACGTATGACGCCAAGACATAAAGGCTGCTGTATCCTTGCGCGGGTTTTCTAGTTCAGGTACTAGTTCTTTTAATAGAAAATATGATTGTGGGTTGCGTCCACTAAAACGAGAGGGACGATCATATATTAGCACGTCTAGTAGATCGTCTACCTATATTAGATGAAAGAGCGTACCTAATACGCTGCTTTGAACTAGACTTGAAACCGCTCCTATCATACCAGCTCGCCTGCGTTGAGTAAGGTGGCAGCGAAACATATTTAGCAAGCTTTCGTATACCATAAGCTCTAACTTTAATTAGTCTTCGCCAATGAGGAGCTCGAACAAATGCCTTTTGCATAACAAGCAACAATGTTATTCCTGCGTTGGTAGAATCCATAGTTTGGTGAAAAGTTCAGAATACCTGATTGATATGTCACACAGGATCGTACTTGGGCTTATGAAAGACCCACACCACTTACAGATTACCTAAAATTTGCTTTTTCACCGGTTTATCTAGTATACTTGTCATAATGGCGGTATTGTTTACTGGGCGGAAATGGAAAACACCTAGTTTCCATAAAATTTTATGACGTGGTGTAATAATAAACATTTCCAAGCTTTAAGGGTAATCAATACTGGACATGGATAGAGCAATTATATGTAGAAGGGAAAGAATACCATCAACAGCACCTTTTATCAACGCTGATGGCATTCCATCTGGGCCAGGGTTTAACGACGGCTGATCTGCTTGACCTTATATATATATATAAATATTTATTTATTTATTTTTATTGTTAAGCTTGAATTGCCCTATATTCAGTGCGTGCTTAGTCATGCGTAACGACTGTTCCGTCCCAGTTCATGTCGCTGGACATTAGGAAATAGGCAGCAAGCAGTTTTCACAATAGTTGCCGGTCACTGGTAGTACAGTTGCTTTAAGCTTTTATACTACACTGCTTAAGAGCATCCATCGAAGTTCTCCTGCTTATTATACAACTGAGCGTACAAGCTATGCTCGTTCACTCTAGTGCTCCGCCTCCTTGGCAGTTTTAGTGTAGCTAAGTTCGGTTGGATACTTCTAAGGTCAAAGCATGTGCCCAGTTACGTAGTTGAAATTTAGAGTACTACAGCATTTTTCTGCAACTATCGTGTTTCATCAGTGATTGACAGGAAAACCTGCACCTTGGTGATTCTTCATTTGAGCATGGTACAGAATCGTATGCATTTAAAAATGATAAAAACCCAGTGCAAAATAATTTAGTTGATTCACCTACGGCGTCAGTAAGAAAGCATTTATTCCAGTTTCTTGCTCTTAATAACGTTGAAAAGTAGTAAGCTTTATAGAATGCTACGGAAGAGGAAGCACCTCTGCTTACTTACGGTCTTTGTGATCGGAAGGACCGAGGTCCACCTCAAGTGAACCGAGGTCTCAATAGAGGTTGCTTGTAGCAACCCAACCACCAGCGGAGCCTTCAAGTCCAACTTTGCATTCGTTCTCGCTGGACCAAGCGTTGCTCGTGGATCTCAGTGGCATAGTGCTTATGGTGTCAACCATGAGCCACTAGACTCTGAGTTCCGACCCAACTCAGGCTATCTCGAACTGATGAGTCCCAACCAGGACGAAACCGCGGTCTTCGGGTGCCAGTGTTGGGGTGAGCAACACTATAATGTTTCCACCTCTGCTTATTGTTAGTTGTTCGTGTAGACCTGCACTCCAATCCTATGCAGCAATTATCTACCCTATGATGAATTCCATGGCACTCAATGGCAAGTACTGCATTCACTTCCGTTATATCCCAGGTGAAACCCAACAACTTGAACAGGTTTCGCTCTAGTTGGCGAAAAAGTGCACTGAGTCCATCCATGCAAGTTTATACAGGCGGGTAGGCTTAAACACCTTGCTGGCACGGTTGGTGTAAACCCGTTAACATCTGGCGGGTTTAGGTCTCGGGCGAACAGTTTTCAATCATACGGCAGGCAGGAGCCATGTTCTACGACCTACACGAGTGCGTTATCATTATTGGAGGAAGTAACCGGCGCCCTATAGATACAGCCAAAGAAAAACGATCGCCCATGAATGTTTACAGCAATCACACTACTGCTGTCGCTTAATTAATGTTTCGAGCCACAAGGGTGACAGCTGGGAATACCTCTTTTATATACATAGAGCAACCACCTCTTTTGTGGGTGCGACATTGCAGAAAAAGACAGTAAAGTAGAGAGACGACTTCCAGCAATTACATAGTTTTATTCAGGTTTCGGTGATGAAGTAATTGCTAGTGCGGAACGGCATACTAAAAGGCGGAGAAAATGCACCTTTTTATTTAGCCACATATGCTTAATAACAGAGAGTAAAAATGTGCAGCTGCCGTCTTTGTGCCTTAATGCTTTAACAAAAATTATGCTGTAAGGTGACGAACCTTTATACGAAGGGTAGGAGGGAATGTAGGTAGCCACCGAAAGCTGATTACGAGTCACAACGTTTACTGCGAAGAGAGCAGGTCTCCATGTGCTTGCAGTGGGATAAAAAGGTGCCGCTAAATTATCAGAAGTGGAGGATAGTGGATGGAATGGGGCATCGTAAGAAGAAACGTCAGGCGCGTGATAAGACAGGTGCGATGAGGAATCCGCCAGCTACAAGAAGGGAATAGGAACCTTGGGGACATTCGAGACCGCTTAAACACCAGACGTAGTCGCGCAAAATAGATTTAAATAAATAAATAAATATTTTATTTTCGACTGTGCGAGGCACGCCCATGGAGGCATGTTGGTATGAGGTGCCTAGACAGATTTGCTCAGAACTGGCTATCGTATGGCGCAGCGTGAGTCGCTCAACTGAGCTGGACAAGTATGGCTCCGATTTCGAAACCGGTTAGCTTCCAGCTTTTGCGGCTTGGTTTCGCAGAATGCGAATACGCCTCTTTGGACGCCGTAATGGAGCGTTCGTCTGGGATATTAAACACAAGTTTGTTGTGTCTATTCCTGCTCCATAGTAACGGATGACGGCAATGGCCCCGGAGGTAGCGCCTGCAAAGTCGGAGTGCAGAGCACTGTAGTTGCATGTGAGCATATAAGTGGTGCGGTTGTAGGTCTCGGTTTGGCCATTGGCACCGTTAAGACACAGGGAGGTATTACATTAGTGCATACTTGAGCCTCTTTGCACTGCATACATGTGTTTCCAGCCGGCTGCATTGACCTCTTTCGTGTCAGTAGCTGCCGGTATTAGGATATTCTTGAATAATGTTTAGCATGGTGGCACAAACTAGATCTGTTTGAAAGTGGTAGCCAGGTAAAGTTACTCAAAAATGACCATCGCAGTGCGCAACGAAATTAAGTCACCTGAGTTTAGTTTAATGGGGCTGGTTAAAATCTGCTTCTCATTGAAAGCCAGTTAGCTTCCAGCGTTTGAGGCTCGATTCCGCAACATGCTTCTACCGTCGCTTTGGAAGCCACATATGTGGTGTCCTCAGGGAGGTTGAACACAGTTTTGCCATGGTTATGTTCAAACGATCGTTCATTAACCGCCTTCTCGCCAAGTCCACACATAACTATCATTGTCGTTGCTTCGAGGTTGCATTAGAGCCTACGATTTTGACTAGCTAGCCGCACCACCTTCTCGTGGCGCCAGCTGGGTGATTGGCGCTTACGCTTTCCTGTAAATTGTTAGACGAACCTGTGCCAAGATGTTGTGGGCTTTCTCCCGGCAAGTGTTATCCAAACTCGTCTGAACGGTCTCCTGCTTTCTGATCCACTTCGGACTTCTGAGATCTAAATAACCTAGGGTCTGCCGACGTAACGTCCTCTAACCCTCAACTCAAATGCATTTTTGGCCATGGTTCATCCTTATTACTTTGTCCCCTTTCTTCCTGTACATGTCTATTTTGCCGATGCTCACCTTTAGTAAATAGACCTAAATTCTACGCATTTCACTCTTTGAGCTGATATTGTAATCTCGTCTCGATGGTCGCTGTGCTTCGGACTATTGTGACTCTAATGATCAAAGCTGGGCAGACTTAACTGTCTGCTCACATTACCCCAAAAATATGGCTGGCTTTTGCACTTCTCCGCAGTAGTGTGTTTGCGTGTTCGCTCTGTTTGCATTACTTTTTCAATTAGACGAATTTCTCTTCGGGCCTGCTCTAATCTACCCTCAGCTGACCATTCCCCTATTTCTGACTGTTCCCTGCCATGCCAGACGTTAGTACCCTAGGGTCTACATTCCAAACGTTCAGTTCCCCTCATCCCGAGACCTTTCCTTGACATGCTAACCGGCTTTTCAAATAGCCGTTGCCGTCCCGAAAGCTTCTTTTCTTATAACACCCATTACCGTTATTCACACCTTAAGTTGGCGTCCTAGCCTCATGTTGCTGGCTTATCCGCACTCGTCTGAACGGTCTCCTTCTTTCTGACCGAAATTGCACTTCTGAGATTTAAGTGACCTAGGGTCTGCCGACGTAACATCATGAAACCCTTAACTGAAATGCATTGTTTGTCATGCTACATCCTTAGTATCATGTCTCCTCTTCTGTTTGTACATGCCTATTGTGCCGATGCTCTCCTTTAGTATTTATACCTTAATTCTACAGACCTCACTCTTTTGACTGATATTCCAATTTCGTCTCAGTGGTCTATTTGCTTCAGACTGCTAGGACTCTAATGATCAGAGATGGGCAGACTTAACGGTCAGCTCACATCACAACGAGAATATGCTTGGCTTTTCGACTTCTCCTCAATAGAACCTTTTCATTTCGCACTTCGTTTGCATTAATTTTAAATTGGACGGATATCCCTTCGGACCTTGCTCTAATCTACCCTCGGCTGACTAGTCGCCTGTTTCCGACTGCTGCCAGACAATCGAGACGTTATCGCTCTAGGCTCTACATCCCAAATACTCCGTTCCCTTCATCCCGAGACCCTTCCTTGGCATGCTAACTGGCTTTTCATATAGCTGCCGCCGTCCCGAAAGCTTCCTTTCATTTGACACACATGACTGTAATGCACACCTTAAGTTGGCGTTTTAGTTTCATCTTGCTGGCTTATCCGGACTCGTCTTAACGGTCTCCTGCTTTCTGACCCACCTCGGACTTCTGAGATCTAAGTGGCAGGCTCTCTGGACGTACCGCCTTGTAGCCTTTACTTCAAAAGCATTGTTGGTCACGATTTATTATTATTACATCCCTTTCATACTTAACATTTCTCTTTATGCCGATGCTCACTTTCTGTGGTTAGATCTAAATTATACGGCTTTCTTTCTATGCACTGACACCATTCCCGTCCTAACGGTCGCCTTTCTTTGGACTACTTGTCCATTATGATCAGCTTTGCTTGGTGTGTCTCGACAAATTCGATAATAAACTATTTATTTATTTATTTTAACAGACCCCATGGCCTGTTCACACCACCCTGAGGCAAACTGCCGTTACTTACAGCCACTTTCGTCCTAAACTGCTTCTTTTATGATGACACTCATTACTTTATACTTAGCTATATTTAGCGGCTTAGCTTCAGCTTGCAGACTTACCTGGTTTTGTCTGAGCCGTCTCATGTTTTCTGTTCTCTCTCGGAATTCTGATATATAATTGATCTAGTTACAGCTGACGCAACGCTCTGGTACCCTCACCTTAATTACATCACTAGGCATTATTCATCCTCCCTTTTATTAACAAGGATGAACCATCACCTGAAGAAGGCCGGCTGCTTTTCCACTTCTCCTCAATGGAACCTGTTTTACCGACTTTCTTTCCTTCCTGTGCTTTCTGTTGCATTCCTTCTTTATTCGACGCTAACTTACATGGGTCTGTCCTCTCTGACTTCTTACATTCCTACCAATTAAAGTTTGAGGCAACGCGTCCCTGTTGCTTTTTCTGAGTGAAATTGTTTTCAATAGTCTGCACACCTCGTCCTCCTCACTCTGGTTCCAACCAATTAAGCAAATGCTCATTAGGACCCTTAAACTCTCTTTTCTGCATCTTCATTCTTATTTGGAAACAATCTTTCATTCTCTACTGATCCGCGTTCTGCTTGCTTCTCGTCGTATTGCGCCACTTATGCTACACATGTATATGCGATATTTAAATAACAATTACATGTGTAGGGGTACGTCAGTTCAGTTATCTTCGCAAATAATCGACTGCATTCCAGGCGCATCCCTTTCTTCTGCCGTTGTGGCTTTATCCGTTTATTTCCTTTTTCCGAGTTTGTCACAGGTACGGCAATACGCACCCAAGTATTTGTCCATCGTTGCGACCACAAAACAGCCACACAGTTCCTTTAGCTGGACATGAGCGAAAGAGTATCAACCCTTTTACAACTTACTAACCGGACAAATCATTCGTTATCATACACGGATACAAACCTTTGGGTATAGTTTGCCTTACGCTTTCTTTCACATTACTCTTGCCTGGAGAAATACTTTTGACTTCGGAAGGCACATTCTCCTGCGACACAAAGCCAGTACAATTGGTCATTATGAGCTCTTGACTCCGCGCTGACTGCTCAACTGCCCGTGCTTTCCGTTATTTCTAAACAGTTTTACTACATAACCCGATAGAGCTGCGATTCTTTTCACGGAACCATATTCTATCCTTCAAGCCTTCAGCAACAATCCAACATATTTCAGTGTATATCCCTCGGAGACTTCAAATGGTTCTGCAGATTATCAACACATCATATTCAAAAAGAATGTTCTGTTTCTGACCCAACAATGGGGCACAGGACAGGACACAGGAACGCAATTTGCACCCGGCCATCGCATCAGCCGGCAGAAAAATTGGACGCAACCTAACTACGAATAACCGAGCAAACAAACGTTCAACCAGAAACAGCCAGTTACAACTTGCCATTCGATGGATTGGCGGCAGTTTTTCAGGACGTGGTGGGTTTCCGCCTGGCAAGCGTTCACCCAATAAAAACCACAAATGTCCGTTTAACAACACTGTAACGTGGCGAACGTGACCCGCCAACGAATAAGATCACAGCTCTTATCTTCACACTGGCTGGTCAACTAGCGTCACCGCTCTAGATAGGTTCATTACACTGGAACTTCTACATCTGCATTTACTGTCGTCCTTTTGCGTACCACGATATCCCCGTTGACCTTTGCGTTACTTGTGCACGAACTCACTGTATTGTCATATATCTCTTGAGTGTGCTCTTCCATTTTTTTCCAACGGATCATTCAGGATTCGCAATCTATTATTAGCCGAAGTCCCGGTTTCACGACTGCCAAATTATTATTTTCCAATTTTACCTTTATACAGTTCCAATCATGGACATATGAACAATTTTCTGCTGCCAATGTTACAGTTGCCATAAAATGCCTGTACAGTTGTACATATCTGGTCATGCCTCCATGGGCGTGACTTGCATAGTAGGGAATAAAATATTTGTACATTCATGTATAATAGGCCACAAATATATGTTAAACAACACAGACGTGGCGGTTGTGGCTGGTTCCCAACTGGCTGGCTGGCCGAACAACCTCCTCGTGGTGCCAGCTGGGTGGTTCGGGTTTAACTCGTTCCAGCCACTAGTTCGGCGGCAGTGTTCCAGGATGTGGTGGGTTTTCGCCTGGCAAGCGTTCTCCCTATAAAAAGCCACAAATGTCTGTTTAACAACACTCTGACGTGGCGGTCCTGCCTTATGAACAAAGGCTTCAGTTTGAACAACGAAATGAGGAGACGAATATTGGCAGATGCTAGCATTTCATATTATCCCTTCGGTACCAATACAATAACAGGGAGATCCTTTAATATGTCTTACATGGCACAGTCAAGCCAAGCAAATTTAGGGTTGTGGTCATTGCTGATGGGATTAGGTCCACGGCAACCGCAGGTTGACAACTAATTGCTTTTGGACACACAAAGCTGGTCCAATTCGGCTTATCGCGACGGCCTCGGCAAATCGGAAAAGGCGTGCATTGGTATGACGTAACAAGATCCGGAACGCTGATAAGAGAATAACCCGGTGACGAGTCAGGAAGATGTGCCTGCCTATGGAGGACGCTGGCGGCTTATGTGAGCAAGTACCATCGGAGGCGGATGAAGTACCTTCGCGCTGAACCCAGTTTGGTAAGTGTTACTTCACTCTGGAATCTAAAACCCGTTCGTTCCTGCCTATGTGACTGATACCGCAGTCACACACGAATTGGTAGACACAATGTGATTTGGCGCCGACGGGTTCATCTTCTTTTACTGAAGGTAACGGTACCTTTCGGGTTCTGTTGATTATCGCCGCCTCCGCAGCACAATATGTTCGCTGAATGGCCAAGACAATGCGTTTGCTTATCCTTCTCGCTGCGGTGTCACCCTTAAATGGTAGTTCAATGTGCATCTTCTTCTTAGGAGCTGTCAACACAATCTCCTTGGGAGGTATAACTTGGCTATGTTTGTCTATGAATCGCTTTGGGTAACCATTCTCCATAAGTGTTTTAGTGATCAGCTCAAACTCCTCAGAAAGGCAGTCGTTGGAGCAGATACGTCTGGCCCGAGTGAATAATGTTTTTACTAGCGCTCGCTTGTGTGCCATCGGTGAGAAGCTAATGATGTGTAGATGTTGGCCGGACTACGTTGGTTTCCACTATACAGCTCGCGTAATCAGTCCATTATCCATGCGACTCATGAGAATGTCTTGTTACGTCTTCTCATTTCGTCGTTCAAACTACTGAATGAGACTAACTGTTTTAAATGCCTCAGTTGTTGGGTTCTTTAACGGACAATATCAGTGATTACATGGATACCTCATTTTGCTTATTAGGTTTTGTCGATATCCCAAACACACATGCCGCCATTTGCTAGAACTAAGGCACAAATACAATTTTCGTCGCCAACAGCTTAAGCGGGCACAGCAACACAGACGTTAAGGATGCCCACAAAACGTCTTTGTACGCGCTTGCTGAACGTAGTATGCCCTACTGGAACCTGCCATATGTGCGCCCGCGCTAGCAGATTTCAACTCCAGGCCATCCGGTGCACATATTTCGCTGCACCATTTTAGCTTACTCATAAATTTTACCATAAATTTTACCATAAATTTTATATGTATACAATAACATAGTCCTGTTCAATTTTGTTGGCAGTTTGCTCGGTCCCTTTTTCTTTTCACCCTTGTTCTACAGGATAACATTACCTGCACGGAACACCGCTGAAGACGTACCTGCGACGCTGCCATGGGCACGGATTCAATAAAGAACAAAGAAAAAACCCGCACTTCATAATCATGACACACTAAAGAACAAAGGAAACTGATCAATTCAATACAAGTCACCTGAGTCGTCCGACCTCAACAGCTCCAACCACTTGCACTGGAATCCGAAGGCGAGTACACAGCCATGGGAAACAAATTGGCGTTACGTGACTGCGAATATCTGCGAGGGTATTAGGTGAGATACAATCTTGCCAATGTTATATCACCAGCCTGCAGTGTTCCAGGACGTGGTGGGTCTTCGTCTGGCAAGCACTTTCCCTACAAAAAGCCACAAATGTCTGTTTAACAACACTGCGATGTGGCGGATGTGACTCGCCACTCAATAAAGTCACCGCTTCTAACACGCATTGGCAAGTTGACCATCAACACATTTACAAGTTCGGTGCATATATCGGCTCTCGCACGAACACGCCTACATATCTGATTAGTGACATGCCACTATTCTTAACTATTTTTCACCCGTTTCCTCATACTTCACTCACTGACCTACCTTGCTTACGGGACCTCGTCGGGCTAGTTCCTCAACAACATACCATATAAGTGATCACAATACTATCTTTCCCTCTCGCAGTTTGTGTACATTGACTACATACAACCTTTGGGCTCTATGGGCCCACACTACTGTCTCCAACTGTACTGCTCCCACTGTTGTTGCTGCTTATTCTGCTATCATGTAAAATAATGCAATATGCTGACCATGCCCAAAAGGCGTCTCGCTGTGTCGAGAATAAAATATTTATTTATTTATTTACTATATATGGACAGACTCCACTGACTAGAAAGGATTTCATGGGCGTTCAACTCACAGAACTGGTACTACATTTTCTTCTCCTGTATACTTACACCAGGTTGGCACGCGATTGTTACTAACATCCGACGTGCCCGCATTTTTCATGATTTACAATTGATTTAAGGTTTATACTACGTATACTTTGGTGACTTCACTGTTTTGCCAACCATACTTTATATTTTGAAGTTTCACCAAACTTATCCTACTGGACCTGTTAAGCAGTGGCTTGAGACCCGTATAAAACCATTATTCTCTTGTTCCTTTTCTGACTGGCTTTTTCTGGCTCAGTCTAGTTTGCTACTGTTACCTTGGCATTTCAACATTCTTTAAATAAATGCGCGCCACTGTGCCTTAGTCTCATAAGTTTTGACGCCTCTACCAACCTTGATATATGCTAAGATTCGCCCCCTCGCTCACCGTTGCTCGGTGAACCTCAGCTCTTTTCTATGGGGCCTACCTAACTCATTTGGCTAGCGCGTGGCGGCTCCTTAGCCATTTTCAGTTGTGCAGGTTTCGCTTACTTTGCAACCGTTTTGACACTTGTGCTGTAGTAGTCCGGCGCTCTAAGTCTTTCCTTGGCTTAGCCTTACATATACACTCTTCTCTTAGCATCCTAGCATGACTTGCTTATTTGCGTGGCGCTGCTTTTTACCCCTCTATGCTTCACCGTATTTAAAGATATTGCTAGGTGATTTCATTGCGCTAGTTCGCCGGCTTTTTGGCAAGGAACCTTCCTTAGCTCTTTTCTGGCTTGCAGTGATATCTCAATTAGTCAGCGTCCAGCCACTCCTCTCCTGGGGTCCAGTTATCCATTCCTGGCAGCAACTTTGCTTATTTGTTCCCCTGTGACTATCTATCGACCAAGCTACAATGTATACCTGCTTCACCTCTTCCTATTTACTGCGTCTGGTTGGACTTGTTCGCTTGCATGTTTGATTACAGCATCCACTGGGTAATGCACTGCCTTCCTCCGTTGCACAGCAGACGAAGCATTTAGTATTGTCGGTCCCCACTTTTGACACAAGAGCTGTGTTTGAGGCAAAACTACCACTACTTTGTTTCACATTTATAGGTATGTCTGTGCATCTCACACACGCGCGGCTGCACGTGGCCTTAATTTATCTTGATCAACTGTACAATTTCTTTCCACACTGACTACTAGGTTTCCACTAGTTAAGCACAAATGTACCCTCTATGACCCTCTCGGCCAGCAAGCTATTTCTACTTAGTTGTGGTGCGCTCCTTAGCAACTTAGGCTGTCTACCTGCTGTCTATTCACTAGTCCATCACCGCTAGTCTTTGTGCTTTTCTTTTTCGCTTTATTCATACAACCGTTACATCCGCGTAAACTGATACTTCTTGTAGCGCTTTTAAGTAAAACTCTCTTATTCTCTACGTAGATGACAGCACTCTACCCATGCGGCCATTGTTTTTTGGTACGTGTTCAAAAGACACTTATAGCATAATAACTTTTGTATTTCGTACATCGGTTTGTCACTTGCCTGCGTGCCGTAACCTAGAGCTCGGTGCTACGCCTCTTCTTTGCGGTACTACACTGGTTCCCCTCTTTTCCGTTTTTAAAGGTCGGAATCTCCTTGGAGACCCGGAAAGGTTTTGTGGAACTGCGTTTTGCATGCGATAGGACTTAATAACATACAAAAACCTACCTGCACCAAAGCTGTACACCAAAACCATTTAACGGTACTCGGCAGCACGACCGTCGTTCAGCGTGGATAGTTGAAAATGATGTCCTCACACTTCAGAAAAGAACACATTATCAGAACATCCAGAAATCAGATACCTTAAAGCTTTTACTCACATAAACAACCAACATTTTGACTATACGTGTTTACCTTATCTTCGAGCCGCCTCAACGACTATGGGGGTCCTGGTTAAGCTATTTGTTCAGCCAAAAAAGAAATTTGGAAGTCATACGCGTGCACCTAAACGAGTGTGGAAGCAGTCGGGCAAGCTACTATTCCACTTTTATATAACCGTAAGAAAGAGGCAAGGACAGTGTTCCAGGTCGTTTTGCCTTGTTGTTGGCAAACTTTCTGCCTATGAAAACCACAAATATCTACTCAACAACACTGTGAGTTGGCGGAGATGGCACGCCACAAAATAAGGTCAATGCCTTGTGGATATCCGGTTAAGCCATTCCAACCCACGAAAACCAATCTTCTACTCGCACATTGATGACGGCACCAAGCATTCAAGAATAGTGCAGCACGATCAACAGCATAAACTACACAGCTATCCACAAAAATACCTACCTACCTACCCCGCTACTCCATCATACACTGTTATGGCATACATATCGGATTTTTGCACATGTTTGAACACGCGGTGTTATGACAAACTGACCTTGCTTGTAAAACCGTGCCTAGCCTTGTCGAGAATGTAAGCTTTACTTATTTATTAATTTCAATCATTCCTCCCCAAGTACGAGAGAGAATAACTTATATCCACCGCTACCCACTCCACTATGTTTATAGTGTCTTTACTGTTAACGGTACGCACAAGCGGATTCAAATAATTGCTAAGCACTGAGGATTATGCCTCTTGTTTACCTTTTTCAGTTATGCAGCCTGTACAAAGTTCGGTCTTTGCCACTACATACATAGTAAAGTGTCTGTTGCTAAACATAACTGCTAGTAAATTTTGAACATGCCTGCTTTGTGTGCCTTGATATATTTGAGAATGAACGAGTTATATGCTTTATTTACTGGTGTGCTCTGTCAGGCGTCAAGCTCTAGAGTTGCGGATTATGAGGAAAACTGGTTGTTACCTTGCTCGCATGGTGCTCCGAACTGTTTGTGTCATAAACTTATACCCGCACACCCCACTGGCTATCGCTGTTACCTTTACAGATGGACTGTCCCACTTGGCATCCGGTTACATCTTCCCTAGCTAACACTCTATTGATTATTTCGGTTCCTCGCAGTCAGCCGACAAGTCAGCTATGTCAACTACCTAGCCGGAAAAGCACTATGCCTTTCCGGATAGGTAGTTGATTTATCTGAATTGTCCGCTGACTGCGATGAACAAAAATACGCGCCAAAATCCTAATACTCACAAGGAAGACACATTGTCCTTCGTAAGTAGAGAAGCGACGTGGGCCACCAACGAGGACGCACCTTCACTGCTGGAGGTTAGGGTCTGTCTAACTGAGCCATCCAGCAATGGAACATGACCAGCCGGCTTCAGGCGTCGATTCACGTATGCAAAGATTAGCTTTGGGGCGGCCTTCGCCGCTATAGCGAGCTTCGCTTCGAACTATCGGCGCATATGGTTTTATGCACGGTTACCGAGGTTAAGCTGACATTTATTTCCTTCCTAAGCATTGACCGAGCCAGAGTGGAGGAATGTGTCCCACAGTCTGCGCAGTCTCCGAGCCAGTTTACATACTCCTTGTCAAACCACTGAGGTTTAAGCGGTCCAACCTTCAGACCTTTCAATGGCACAACTTGGAACACAACGATATCAAGCTCTCTTTTATAAATATCTAACAGTCTTCCACCGATTCCATTTCCCTGGCAAGAAAGCTAACCAAGAACAGAAAAGCTTCTGTCACACTGGCTGGCTGGACCACCAGAAACGTTCCATCACCACTTTGCTCATCTTGTTCGCCCGTGGGTTATTTATTTTTTAGCTTGCTCCCAAGCCTACCATGCGTTATGCGCAATGGCAGGTGAACGACCAGCTCCCACTGGCTTTTGTTACTATTCTGCTCCTGCTTTATCTTATCACTCTTTTCTTAGGGTGAGAGATTAATCCCTTCCAAGAAAACCAAAAAAGAAATAGCCAGTTTGCAGGTATAGTACTAGTTAACATTGCCACCTGGATGAACACCGCTGACACTTGCTTCGGAAGTTAAAACTGGAGCGAAATAACGCGAAATTCATCAAAAAGCTACATAACAGTGTGCAGCAACACATGATGCACAACAATCCCTCATGTTCGAGCGAGCTCGGCTGGCTAGCCGAACAACCTCCTCGTGGTGCCAGCTGGGTGGTTCGGGTTTAACCCGTTCCAGCAAATAGTTCGGCGGCAGTGTTCCAGGACGTGGTGGGTTTTCGCCTGGCAAGCGTTCTTCCTATAAAAAGCCACATACGTCTGCTTATCAACACTGCAACGTGGCGGATGTGACTCGCCACAAACTAAAGTCACTGGCCGGTGGATATCCGGAAAATGCTATCCAACTCACGGACAACAATCGCTTATTCTCACATTCTCACATAAGGTCAAAAATACTGCGGCACATTCAAAAACACAAGCTACATTCATGCACAAGTACATACGTATATACACCCATACAATTACATACACTGGTATGCCTAACATGTACCCTTTGTACATGTTTGATCACACTATGTTAGCTAAACATGATTATGCCTGTAAAGGTGTGCCTCGCATTGTCGGGAATAAAAGTTTATTTATTTATTTATTTAGAAATAGCGTCGCTAATGACCACCAACGCAGACCAAAATGGATTTCACGCACAAAAGCAATCTTTTAAATGTTACTGAATTTTCCTATACTCATTTCTTTATTATTTGTGACAGGCTCCCCTAGATCAGTGAGGTTGGAGACATAGCCTCATGGATATAGTAAATCGGCTCTACGAGATACAACTTGGGAGGTATAGCTCAGCAATGTGTGTATTTTCTAGGTCAAATTGTGTCATATGATCCGAAAGATCTCCTGTGTTACTCAGGTAGACCTGGCTTATGTGGCCTTGCTATGCGCTTCAGAACCACTGCGAGGCTTAAAAATACTAAGCTCTATATTTCTGGTTGTTTATGTGGCATAGTACCCCTGAAAATGGTAGGATGAGGCTTTCTAACCGTGGGATAATTATACGCTCTTCTGAATTCCCATTAAGACATAATATTCGTTACTGGATTTCTAGCGTTTTCGCGCAAAAGTAAAACTTATTTGTGGGTATTGGCCATGTAAGTCTGCAAAGTGTACTTTTCGGCACCCTACGAATTCCCTAGTTGGTGCAGCGTATCAGAGTTTAGTTACAGCATTTCTAGATGGCCAGGCCTATTTAGAACGTATACCGTTTCACTAAATCTACAGCTTCTTCTCCTTTTTCTGCCATCTGCTTGCAAAGCAGAAAGCCATTTTTAGCGAAAAAGAATAATCGCCTTTTACGTAGACCACCGTCAATTGAAAAGAACTCGCAAACTACTGCACGTATTGTATCGTTTTTAATTTCAACGTAATCAGCGGCTAAATTTGTTTTGAGCAGCCCAATTTGTGCTACTGTATGCAGTATTCTAGCCTTAGAAAGAGTTTTGCGTTTCCTGAGGTCTACTGTAACGGTTCCGTCAGAGCAGGTTTGAAATGCCGAGAGACGATCGGGCTGAAATGGAGCGCACAGTAAACACACACGACAGTAACTCGACTAGGCTATGAATGCGTTAACACGTGCAATCGGATGAGGAAGGGGCGTCACGATATCCAGCGAACGCAGCACGAAGAGACGCAACCAATCGGGCAGTCAACGACCACGGAAGGAAGAACACGACGGGAAGCAGCAACGTGTCTCTGACAACCAAAAACGAAGGTACAATCAAAACAAAAACGCAAGTCGTTCAAAAATGGTATGAAAGATCCGTAGGTGCGTCAGATGGGAAATATGTTCATAACGATTCATTCATCGTTCAACGTGTTCGAGTCTGAAAAAGGAAAGAAGAAAGAGCATTAAAAGTGGCGGTTCGTTCAAAGTCCCATTACAGTTTCGGTTTCGTTACACTGCCCCCCTCCTGCATTGGGCACTGCCCTCAGTGCCTCCGTGTCTGCTGCCGTAGCCATCACGTCTTCGGGTGGTATTTTTGTAATACCTTCCACCATAGGCAGGCATCCGGGGAACTATTCCGTCTGATGGTGCAGAGTTCGATGACGAAGTAGCTGGTTTCAATTGCTTGTAATGAACAGTTAAAACGTCTGATCTCGGCCCACTGACACTCCGAATTACATATACCATGGGGGAACGGATAAACACAATTTCGTAAGGGCCTTGCCATTGGCGATGATATTTACTGGACGCGCCTGCAGGAGGCTTCGGTCGGTGCAGCCACACCTGATCTCCTAAGTGGTATTCTGGCCCGAGACAGCGTTGGTCATAACACTGTTTTTGGCGATATTGCGCATTTCTCATGTTTAGCTAGGCGCTGAGGAACGCAGATCAAGGACGCTCCCGTAGATCGCGTACATAGTCCAAGAGAGATCAAGCCTCTAGCGGTGGGATGGGAGACATCAGTTCTACCGGCAACCAAATCTCTTGACCGTGTGTCAGATACGTTGGAGAGTAGCCCAAGGTTGCATGCACTGCCGCACGGTAAGCCATCATGCATTGTGGTAAAAGCTCATCCCAACGATTCGTCTGTTGTCGTTCACTAAGAGTTTGGAGGATACCTTTGATAGTTCGGTTCGTACGTTCTACCAGTCCGTTTCCCTGGGGGTGATAGGGTGTAGTCCGCGTCTTCCTGATAGAGAGCAGCCGACAAACTTCGCGCATCAGTTGGCTCTCAAAAGCAGCACCCTGATCTGAATGAAGTGACAATGGGGCGTCATATCGAGCAACCCATTCGTTTACAAACGCGGATGCGAACGTTGCTGCATCGGGTTGTTTGATTGGAACTGCTACGCACCACTTTGTAAAGCAGTCGACGAGGATTAAAATGTGTCGATTCCCATTCGCCGTGATTGGGAGAGGGCCCATCAGATCTACACCAACGCGTTGACCCGGTGCGGTAGTGACCATGGGCATCAGAGTAGCTCGCAGTACGATTGCAGGTGACTCCACAGAAGTACAAATGTCGCATTCGTTGCAGAACTTGGTAACATCGGCGTGTATCCCCGGCCACCAGTAGCGTTGGCGTGCAGCAGCTTCCGACTTCTTCTGACCCGCGTGGCCTAACTCATTGTGAACTTTCTGTTAAACAGGTGGTATTCGCACCGTCGGAGTAATAAGTTTCGGACCAGACTTATCCAGCAAATAGAAAACTCTACCGATGGCCTTCAAACTACCCCAATGTCCCCAAAGCGCACGTTCCTCCGCTGATCGAGATTGCATTTCGATCCCAGAGGGTTTCGACGATCCATCCAGTTGACGCCTGTATATATTGGAGATGTAAGGGTCATCAGACTGGTCATTGGCCCATGCTTCATCCACCTCTAGAGCATGTAAAACCGCGTTCACTTCGTCCGAAGCAGGAAGTCTGGAAAGCGCGTCTGCATTGGCATGTCGTGCGCCGGGCCGGTATTCACCTGTGAATTCGTACTCTTGTAACTGTTCTTGCCATCGTGCGACTTGTCCCTCAGGGTCACGGAAGTTTCGAAACCACTGAAGAGATTGGTGATCCGTTTGAACCAGAAACGGTTTTCCAATGAGGTATGGTCGAAAGTATCTGAGAAACTTGACCAAAGCCAGTAACTCGCGTCTGGTGGCGCTGTACCTGCGCTCCCGTTTGTCTAGACGGCGGCTAGCGTAAGCAATCACAACTTCGCCACTTGAGGTTTTCTGTGACAAGACTGCTCTTATTGCGTCAGCACTGGCGTCTGTATCCAGCACGAATGGTCCCGATGTATCAGAAACGTCAGGAAGGCCAGGAATTGGTGGTGATGATAGACATTCTTTCAGTTGTGTGAAAGCTTGAGTACACTCATCGGTCCAAAGGAACTGTCGGCCCTTTTCGGTCAGGCGGTGTAGCGGAGCCGAGTTGGTAGCGAAATTACGAATAAACCTGCGATAATATGAGGCAAGTCCCAGGAAGCTTCATAGATCCTCCACATTACGAGGTCGTGGCCACGATTGAACCATTTCACATTTACCAGGGTCGGTGCTGATACCGTTTGGTGTGATGACATGACCCAAGAAAGTAACTTGGCTACGCAGGAATCTGCACTTAGAACCTTTCAGCCTTAGTCCGGCTTGCCGTAGCCGTTGCAGGACATTGCGCAGTCGGTCATTATGTTCTTCGACGGAACTGCCATGGACTATAACATCGTCCAAGTAAATTAGGCATTCCTTCGGCACAAGCCCTTCCAAAACCTTTTGCATCAGCCGTTGAAACGTTGCGGGAGCGTTTGCCAACCCAAAAGGCATTGTCTCAAATTCATACAAACCCGATGGCACGCTAAAAGCTGTCTTGCCTCGATCAGATGGGCGGACCTCCACCTGCCAGTACCCAGCGGCCAAGTCGAGAGTTGAAAACCAACGTGCACCATGGAGCGCATCGAATGTAGCATCGATACGTGGCAGCGGAAAAGAATCCTTTCGGGTAACCTCGTTCAGTCTCCTGTAATCTACACAGAGTCGTAGAGATCCATCTTTTTTTAACTAGGACAATGGGAGAGGCCCATGGTGACGTTGACGGACGAATAACGTGCTTCTCCAACATGTCATTAATCATATTATCGAGTTGAGGTTGGTAGTGTATGGGGACTCTCCGGGCCGGCTGGCGAATAGGGTGTTGGGTGCCCGTGTAAATTTCATGCTGCATTATGCTTGTATGCCCAAGCTTGTCATCACAAAATAAATCCTCAAGCTCTCGGAGCAAAGAACAAAGTTGCATCTTGTGTTTTAGAGGCAAAGTCGTATCATTAATTAAGGGATCGATTACGTCGGACATAAACGGTGAAGCTTCAGATGGTTCGAGCGAAACCGGACGGGAATGCAATGAACCCAGAGCGTCACCTGTGCTGTTACTTAACGGATCGTGTGTCAAAGTAGCGCTGGAGAGGTAAAGAGTACTCGCGTGTGGGCCCAAAATATCCATTCCCAAGATGGCTTCCCATTTAAGGTTCCGACAGACTAAAAACTCGTGAGTAGCTGTGATTTTTCCCAAACGGACCCTGGAGATTAGGGAGGATGCTACTGGTAGTTCAGACCCGTTAGCAGTAACTACACGTAGCCGTTTCATACGGAATGC
Source organism: Dicrocoelium dendriticum (assembly GCA_944474145.2). Lineage (NCBI taxonomy): Eukaryota > Metazoa > Platyhelminthes > Trematoda > Plagiorchiida > Dicrocoeliidae > Dicrocoelium > Dicrocoelium dendriticum. The sequence continues at coordinate 2,349,182 of OX104067.1, read as the reverse complement.
TCGACGACCACCGAGACGACTGGCTACATCCAAGCGCAACAGAGAACTTGATGTTTCAGTGTCAATCAAAAAACGCAAAACAGCATCGTTCAGGAACCCAACCGTGGTCAACGGACGAATTACCGCATTACAAACAAAAGCAGACATTAAGTGTTCAGACCTACCTTGGGGTCTTCGCGGCCTGATCGAGGGATTGTGCCCGCAGTGTTGAGCACGCTTTTCAAACCGGTGGCAGTACCAGCAACTTGCGTTCGGCGGGTTCGGTGTAAGCGAAGTGGTTTTCATAGTTTCGTTTATCTTCGCTGTGGTGGGACCAATCGCATGGCATTCACGAATTCCAGGAAACTCGGAAGTGCTGTCTAGTTTTTCCATTGCCACTTGTGTCCTCGCATCCTTCAGCAACTCTTCGAGGCGGCATGGTAGTCTGCGCACCAACTCCTTACGAAGCGACTTGTCGCGCAAGCCCATACAAAAACGTTTGCAAACACAATTCTCCCATGCGGAAGACGAACGTTCTGGGAAAGCTTTCAGTGCCAGGTCTCTAAGCGCACGTGAGAACACATCCACCGTTACGCCGGGCAACTGGTTGCGGGTAGCGAACCTCACCTCGTAAATCACAGCAGGCTCTGATTTTACAAATAGACGGCGCCAAGCCTCCCATATCTCTGAGGAAGAGGACATCGGAGTAATACCCGTTGAACGGATGAGGCGCAAAGCTTCGCCGCTCAGAAAGCTGAGGATAAAAATTCCAACATCTTTCTCGGGGAGAGTAAATAAGTAGGCCGAGACCTGAACTTCCCAGTTTTTGAAGCCGTCGTCCGGCTGAAAGAAGCGGCTGTCGGGGCGTTGGACGAAAACCATGTGAACGTTCGTGTGTAAAACAGCGAACATCAGGTTTTACTTCGGGTGGGCTACACTGTTGGTTGTCCATTTGTGTTTGATCCCACCTCTGACACCAAAATGTAACGGTTCCGTCAGAGCGGGTTTGAAATGCCGAGAGACGATCGGGCTGAAATGGAGCGCACAGTAAACACACACGACAGTAACTCGACTAGGCTATGAATGCGTTAACACGTGCAATCGGATGAGGAAGGAGCGTCACGATATCCAGCGAACGCAGCACAAGAGACGCAACCAATCGGGCAGTCACCGACCACGGAAGGAAGAACACGACGGAAAGCAGCAACGTGTCTCTGACCCCAAAAAACTAAGGTACAATCAAAACAAAAGCGCAAGTCGCTCAAAAATGGTATAAAAGGTCCGTAGGTGCGTCAGATGGGAAATATGTTCATAACGATTCATTCATTGTTCAACGAGTTCGAGTCTGAAAAAGGAAAGAAGAAAGAGCATTAAAAGTGGCGGTTCGTTCAAAGTCCCATTACAGTTTCGGTTTCGTTTCACTACTGTAACGAAATCGAAACCGCCATGGGTCGTTTTAAAGACTACTTAAATGATCTCTTTCTTTTTTCTTCATTTGCAGATTCTCGAAAATCCGCAGATATATGAAACCGTGCGAAGGCACTTTACCGACCCAAAAACTCTGACATTCCCTTTTTGTTTTGATTGTCTTATCAAGGTCCTGTAGACTCCTCTGTTTTTCCTGTTGTGGATAAACGTGCTTCCTCCGTGTCTGCTCGTTTTGCCCGTGTCACGCTTGCGTATTGCGATTCCGTGAGTGCCCGGTTGTGTGTGCTTCTCGCGTCGTGTGTCCGCTGTGATTGACCGTGCTGCTTTCTACCGCCGTTGATTCGTTCCGTGCCCGTTTTCCAGCTTCCGCCGGTGCCCCATTCCAGGAACTCGGTTACATTTGGTGACAGAGGTAAGAGGAAGAGCCCAATTCGTCAGCACCTCTGATTCCAGTAAGAGTAGTTCGAAGGCGGTCGAACAAATGCCCCGCACCACTGTAATTGAGAAGCCCGGTGGAGATCACATCGCTCGTCATGGATTCCAGTTCGTTCATTTTCCAACTCAGACCAGAGAGCAAATAGAGCGGGTAAAAGTGGGGGGCGAAATTGTGCTTGATATCGCTGCGAGTGCAATGGTACAAGTAGGCCTGGTGCAGGAAGCGTGTGCCACCGAACCAATGGTAACAGGCACAGGTCAATGCTGCAAAACTGAACAGTGCAGTCAATCCGAAGAGGAAATGAACCATCGAGGGAATCAAGGCACGCAAGTGAGCGCGTACGGATGATGCATGTCGTTTCGACCGGTCCGAAAGCCAGATATAGATGGCCGGGGCATAGATGATTGGATAAAGTTTGAGATGTACACACAGGCCGAAAAGAACTCCGGCCGTGCAGATCCGATGCTGTAGCAAAGCAAGAAGGCAGGACAAGACGCAGACTCCGACCAATGGTTCCGCATTCCCGCGTACAGAAACAACCGCAGTGACTGGGTTGAAAAGCCAGGCAAGCGATACAAGCAGTGTGGCTACACGCTGATCTTCTTCGCTCAACGGTCGACGTGACTTTGCTTCGGTCAAGATGATTTGATAGTGCATGGTAGGTCGGTCGAAGAGCCCAACACCCGTCTACGTACAGTTTTGGAGCGGTTACGGCAGGCTGGATTAAAGCTGAAGGGACGGAAGTGCCTTTTTCTCCGCGAGCAGGTAAACTTTTGGGACACGTAATAACGCCAGACGGCATTCAAACCGGCCCCGACAAGTGCGAACGGATAAGTTCGAGGCCACAACCCAGATCAGTTGATGAACTGCGTACATTTTTGGGGCTGGCATCTTACTACCGGAGGTTTGTGCGCAATTTTGCTTCGATCTCGGCGCCGTTACATCGCCTGACGGAAAAGGGACGGAAGTTTGTTTGGACGGACGAGTGTGCCAGCGCTTTCGGACGACTGAAAGAATGCCTCACGTCGCCCCCGCTGTTAGGTCTCCCGGATACTTCCGAACGAGCTGGGCCTTTTGTTCTAGACACCGACGCTAGTAACGAGGCGATTGGTGCTGTTTTGTCGCAGAAAACTTCTATGGGGGAAACCGCGACCTTTTATGCTAGCCGCTGACTGGACAAGCGAGAGCGTAAGTATGACACAACGAGACGTGAGATGTTGGCCTTGGTGAATTTCTTGAAGTATTTTCGACCATATTTACTCGGAAAACCTTTCCTTGTGCGGACTGACCATCGATCTCTGCAATGGTTACAAAACTTCCGTGACCCGGAGGGACAAGTCGCGCGGTGGCAAGAAAGCCTACAAGAGTACGATTTTACCTGTGAGTACCGGCCGGGAGCACGGCATGCCAACGCAGATGCCCTTTCTCGAATTTCCGCTCTGGACGAAATAAACGCAGTTCTACACCACTCGGAAACCGATACAACGTGGTAAGCGGATCAAGCCCAGGACCCATATATATCTAACATTTATATTCGGCAAGTGGAAGGATCGTCTAAACCATCGGGTAGGGGAACGCAATCCCGTTCGAAAGACGAACGCTCACTATGGGAGCACTGGAGCCGATTATGCATCATTGGTGGGATGCTGTTCCTCATGGATGACCTGGGCCCGAAAGTGATTACTCCTATGTCTAGAGTGCCGGGCGTACTACAAGCAGTCCATCAGCAGTTAGGTCACGCTGGCCAACTAAAGACGGAGACAGCCATACGTCACCGGTATTGGTGGCCAGGAATCCACGCCGACGTCGTGAAGCTATGTAACGCCTGCGCGATCTGTGCCGCTATCAAATCGAAGACCCCCTATCCCGGGCCCCACTGGAACCGATAGTGGCCACGTCCCCAGGTCAGCGAGTCGGAGTCGATCTAATGGGGCCTTTGCCAGTCACAAGGAACGGGAACCGCCACCTCCTTGTTCTTATAGATTATTTTTTGAAATGGTGCTAGGCCATACCTATCAAAAATCCGGATGCGGCAACGGTTGCGTCAGCCATCGTAAATGAGTGGATTTCCCGCTATGGAGCACCGCTGTCACTGCATTCAGATCAAGGCATCGTCTTCGAGAGTCACCTGCTTCAGGAGGTGTGTGAGCTGCTCTCGGTGAGGAAGACACGTACCACAACGTATCATCCACAAGGGAATGGATTAGTAGAGCGCACCAACCGAACTATAAAAGGGATTTTGCAGTTTCCTGGAGCGGCACCAGTCAGATCGATGGGACGAAGCTATTCCACAATGCATGATGGCGTATCGAGCGTCTGTGCATGCAACCACGGGGTATTCTCCAGCCTTCCTGACATTTGGTCACGAGCTTGGTTTGCCTCTGGAGCTGATATCCCCATTCCCCCAAACGAGGCTTGTTCTCTGTTAGACTACGTACGACAGCTTGGCGAACGGCTTCGACCAGCCTTTCTGTGTGCGGGAGAACACGCAAGGATAGCACAGCATCGTCAGAAAGTATGTTATGATCGGCACAGTAGGGGCCCAGAATATCACATTGGAGATCGCGTATGGTTGCACCGCCCAGGACCTCCGCCTGGCGCAGCAGCGAAGTTTCACAGACAGTGGCAAGGGCCATACGAGATTGTGTTCGTCCGTTCACCCACGGTGTATGTCGTCCGAGATGTCGCTCAACCAAATTCCGACGTTCTGACCGTGCATTACAATCAGCTGAAACCAGCGGGATCTTCAGCCTCTACTCCGAAGGAGGAAGTCGTCCCACCCGGATGCCCCGATCGTGGAACACACTGTGGAGATACCCCCCGAAGGCGGCTCGGCGAGTATTCAGGGCACTGAGACACTGGGGACAGTGTCTTCGCCGGAAGGGGGTGTGGTGTAACGAAATCGAAACCGCCATGGGTCGTTTTAAAGACTACTTAAATGATCTCTTTCTTTTTTCTTCATTTGCAGATTCTCGAAAATCCGCAGATATATGAAACCGTGCGAAGGCACTTTACCGACCCAAAAACTCTGACATTCCCTTTTTGTTTTGATTGTCTTATCAAGGTCCTGTAGACTCCTCTGTTTTTCCTGTTGTGGATAAACGTGCTTCCTCCGTGTCTGCTCGTTTTGCCCGTGTCACGCTTGCGTATTGCGATTCCGTGAGTGCCCGGTTGTGTGTGCTTCTCGCGTCGTGTGTCCGCTGTGATTGACCGTGCTGCTTTCTACCGCCGTTGATTCGTTCCGTGCCCGTTTTCCAGCTTCCGCCGGTGCCCCATTCCAGGAACTACGTTACACTACTCAGGTTGAAATTTCGCGCCCGAAAGAAGTATCAGAGCAAGAGAAATTTGACTATATTTTTGTTAATTTGTAATTTTCCAGTGAAGCATGCCGCCTTATTATATCTCTTAACAAATCCATTTTAATTTACCTGCATTTCTAGAAATTATTTTTTAACTTTGCATATTACTTATAATTCCGTCACTCTCATATCTTCCATGCGCGCACCAACCATTTTGGCAACTGAGCGCGCCAAACAATTCCAGTGAATTTAAGTCGAAGTTGTGGTAAATTGGATCCTGTTCCAAAGAAACGCGGCACAACTAATGCTCCGCGCAGCTTTCACAACCAAAGAACAAGGAGCTCAATATTGCCCGAATGAACCGGAAAAATTTTAAGGTGGGCGCCTGCGCCCCCATCAGCTGTATGCCAAACAATGCCAATGCATTTGTACTTGCCAACTAGGAATATATACTCGTATTTTGCCTATTTCTATTCAACGGCATGGGATTAATGCAAAGATTGCTCCGCACCCTTAATGGTGCAGCCTTCGGATGGTCTAGAAGTGTACCTATTTATTTATTTATTAGTTTGTGACAGAGACCAATCCAGTTGGTTCACAGACCATCAAGGTCCTTTTCCCTGTAGTTGGGAGCTGTTTCTAGCGGACGTGAAGATGGCAAAGATAATTCCATCCTGGCTACGCTCTCTGAATGGTCGCTTATATCCAGGAGCTCCAGGATCCTAAGAGCACGCACTTGTTGTTCGTATGTCGTTAACAACGGGTCGACAAAGGACGGGGTTGGGCGTGGTGATATGCGTGTTGGCTGGCATATGTGTTGCGAAGAACCAGTTTCAAGTACCACATCCACGAACTTTGCTTCAACCTTACTATGTCCAGGCATCAACTGCACATCACGCAATCCTATTCGAGGACAGTTTAAATCACCCATAAGTAGAAAGTGTGGATGAACTATGTGGATTCGAAGAATGGGCAACCAATCCAAACCACTCAACTCTGAGTTGAATGCTCGACGCCACCTCAGTTGGTATTTACTTCCCTGGTTCTCAGCTAAGTTGCACCTCATGCCGCTGCGTTCATCTAAATATATCTTTGTCAGAGGTGCTTTAACCATTTGTAGGACTGTAGTGTGGCATTTGATTCCTTAACTCTCCTTTACCATTGGACATCAACACCACAGTTGCCGGATAGAAATTTCAAGCCCTGGCTAATGTTAAGCGAAGCTCTGTATTTTAACCAATGCTATTCGACTGCAACCTATTTGTGGAGGGCCAAGAGGAATGTCTTACAACTCAACAGAGGTGATTATAAAAACTAGCCGCCGAAAAAATGGGTACGATAATTACTTACTGCTGAACCAGTTTGAATACAGTTTCTCCAGCAACAAGCTCAACCGGATGTTTAACTAAAAGTATTGGAGTTTTGACGCCCTCTTAAAGTCTGTGTTCCACAGGAGCAGCGGCACGGTGCAAGCGAGTCAATTCCATTGCTCGTCTCATGTATGCTATCAGGGAATCTTATTTTGACGCAAATTCTGGCCAGCACATTCGAAGCTCAGTTCAAGCTCGGGATAGACAGGTTCCTGGCGGAATGCAGTAGTTAGGACGGCCTCTTACTTATTGTGCTTACTACTCCGCCAGCTCGAGAAAAGTCAATTTTAAAGTACAGCAACAGTAAATGATCGCAACAGCCGAATGATCTGACATTTGCGGGAACATTGCCTCAGCTCAGTGAAAATGTTGCTGAGACAATAGCAATATTTTATAAACGCTAACCATGCTTGAACATTTACAAACAGGAAACGGACGCTTTTGGGATTCAATTAAGCACGATCACCTGCGCATGTAATCGCTTTTAGCTATGCTCCTTTACTGTTGATCAATTTAGGTGTTTCACTGTTGTCAGCGCCCTACAGTCCACCAGTGATGCTTAAGGTACTACGTGACATTTGGCTAAACTGACACTTAAGGTCCACATATGCGAAGGTGATTCTCAGCTTACATTGAAAACACTGCGCTGCTCTAACAAAACGGCCTTGCAACACCCGATATCTTACAATTCGTAAACAAGCAAGGATTGTCAGTTCAAACATATATTTTACCATGGCACGGAGCAAACGCCCTACAGCATGCTGGTCATGCAGCAATTGGCATTTAGCGCCTTTTCGCCTAAAAGCGTTACTTTTTTGATGTATGCTATGAGCAAGGAGTAATTCTTCCATCAGTTTTGAAAGAAGTAGGTAATGTTGTTCTATAGAAAGAGATTTTAGAACGGAGGGCACTAAATCTCCCTCCACAGTTGCCGTAGTGCCAATACGTGCCTAAACCCCGAGGACGGTCCAAAAGTAGGGTTCGCAATAGAATCCTAAGCTAACTGCAAAATACGATGGCTGCGGACATTCCGATAATTTCCAGGTCCACTTGGAATCATATATGGAGGAAAAAGATTGACAAGTCACACCAGGTAACTGACACTTCGTTTGATATTGTGGTGAAGCTAGTCGACAAAATTAATTTCGGTTGCAGTTAAATTTGTGGTAGACTAAGTAAAGTGCAACCCAACGGATCGGCGGATGCTGAATCTTCTTTGTCTCAGGTAGATTAAAACACTGCAACAATTTGATTTTCCTTTGAAGCAAACATTTAATCGGGTCCAGACGAGTACAAAGCCTTCAGCCAAGTCCATCAAATACATAACATATTCACTGAAGCAAAAATGGGTCTCCGTCGTCTAGGACAGTCGAGGCCAATGAGCCACATTCAGTGCATTGCTGAGCCGGCAACCGAACACCACACCAGCCCTTGTGCTAAAAAGCTGTACCCAGCGCAGTCACACCAATCGTTGAGGGTGTTCACGATTGACTAGAAACGGCCGCGGTCGGAAAACTTGTATACACATCACGGTAGCCCCCATTGTTGCAGCGAAGGAAGCAAGTGGCTAGGTAATCGTGGTTACTGGTTGCTCAACTGTACTATACGATGCGCTAAACAACCACTAGTACCATTGCCTGCGCCGGAAGACAGCTTTGTAAAAATGTGTGGTTCGAGGGGATTTTCCAAGCTAGATAGCTCTAACGCATTTTTACAGGCGGTTGACGCCGAAATCTCTAGTGACTTCCTGGCGGCCAACGTTCATCATGGCCACGTTAAGTAAAGCTGCTTGCGGAACGGCCTAGAAGCCGCACCAGATATTTTTCAACCTTCGATGGATAACTTGCACTGGGATTTTTCACATGCCGCTGCATGTATAGATGATAACGTAGTGAGGATTCGAACGTCGTACAGACCACTCAACCTGCTGGAGGTAGTGTTGGTTTTTAGAAAGTAATACGGGTTCCTGGACCCGTGGAGAAATATGCAATTTATCACGGCTTGCAACGTCTGGGCATCGACCAGTTCCGGTAAACATAGGAACTGTAAAGCGAATGCAGCAAACTACCGGCGTACGGTCTCTGCCTGTTTTATGCGTTTGTCTGCCACTGCAGCTCACTCTTGACCGCAATGCATCACCCTACATGCTCCGCTAACCAAGCTGTTAGCTAACAGCCAAAACTGTAACTGCGCTCCATAGAGCCAGATTGCCTTCGAAGGGAGCAAGTCATTGCTGATCGCGAAACCGCATTTGACTAATTTCGAACCCCATGGCGAGTGCATTCGCGACAGGTGCTTTAAACTATGCGATCAGTTCAGTAATCTGACCCACGTACCGGGCTGGATTCATTGAAATAGTTCCAGAATCCTTATGATGGCGGAGAAGAACTACAGCTGGGTCAAAAAGAAAGCTTTGGCCATAGGGTTTGCTGACAAGAAACTTTGCCAGCAACCATACGACCGCCTTTTCATGGTGCTGAAAGATGGCAAACCGGTGCTGGTTATCTTCAGTACGAACTAAGCAAACTGTGCTGCACAACCCACTGGCGACCTCGGTGTGCTCTTAGTTTAACACGGTATGGTTTCAATATCAATCCCCATACAGCAATTTCCCTTTACCAAATGCTGCACTGACACCCATAATTAAGAATACGAAGAGCCGTGATTGCTTTACCCGAGATCGTAAAGGACTAAACCGCCTGGTGAAGAAGGCACTGCACCACATAGAGTTATGGTAGGGGTCGTACGAACCAAAACGCTGTAGAAACCGGTATTCAAGAAAAAGCACACCCTTTTACGAAACAAGTGGCCACGTTTAGAATCATCTAAGTAGTTGCAGCAATAAAACAATAGAGGTCTCCGCTCTCCAGTTTGGATGATTGTAAAGAATTTTTGAAAAAAGGTGTAATGCCAAAGGCCCCGTAGCCGGACGTTATTCATTAGTCTTATGCCGAGGATCCTTGGATCAACCGTGTGCAAGTGCCTTCCTGCAGCTCTAGTAAGTAAATAAATAAACGTTTTATTTTCAAATATACTGGACGTGCTTACAAGGACGAGGCTATGGAGATCCAGGCCCTAATCATGGGTAAATGTAAATAACAAAACAGATGGATCAGTAGCGTGTGCATATATGTGATAAATTGATACTAATATATGCGTCAAAATATGTGTAACCGCATTGGTTGAAGTTACCGAAGTGATGCAGTATTTGTGATTTATTGCGGTCAGGCCGCCAGTGGGAGGTGGACTGCCATGAAAACCTGGTTTGGTTTGCCTCGACACATTCGAGAATATACTATTTAGTTATTTATTTATGTTGGACGACTGACATCCGTGGATTGGGCTTGAACGTACACTATTGGCTGGCCTAGTGAACAACCTTTTCTTGGTGTCAACTGGATCTTTCTGCTCAGTCATGTTGCAACGAATGTTTCGGCGACATTTTTCACGACGCGGTGGGCTGCCGCCAGTACACCTGTACGTTTCGCAAGACTATTCAAAGGCAGAACCTTCTTTAGCATAGTCGACTCAAAGACAGTACACCAATCAGCCCTATTGTGACCACACCGACCAAAGCTTCAGAACTCTCGACTTACAGGGGCAATTGCGAGTGTGCAGGGTAAGCCATTCATTTAAATAAATAAATAAATAAATACTTTATTCTCGGCTATGCGAGGCACGCCCATGGAGGCATGATCAGATATGTACAACTGTACAAACATTTTATGGCAACTGTGACAGTAATAGTAGAAATTTGGTCGTATGTCCATGATAAAATAAATAAATAGATAGTTTATTCTCAGTTTCATAGAGACGCACCAACTTAGGCAGGATCACGGTTTAAAAGCTGTTGTGTATCACGAGGATACTCCGGGTTCAATCGTGTGTGGTTGAAACGGTGTCAAGAAGAGTTGGTATGTGAATCTAGTCGACTTTCCAGTATGTAGTTGTGGGCTGTGACTTTATTCAGTGGCGAGTCACATCCGCCACGTCGCAGTGTTGTTAAACAGACATTTGTGGCTTTTTATAGGGAGAACGCTTGCCAGGCGAAAACCCACCACGTCCTGCAACACTGCAGTAAAGCATTTTGAACATTAAGGTTGAACTGGCAAAGCCGCTTGACGACTGGTTTCACCTTCGGTTTTTCGCGGGGTAATGGCTTATAATTTCCTCTGTTAGTTGGACGGGTATTTTGATCTGGGTCGCCATGATTTTTGAGGTCGGTGGAGGTGAGGGACATCGCGAATTTTCTTCTTGTTGTATGTCCAGGTGAGCAAAAGTTTCAATTTTTCCGCTGTCCAGATTTTTCAGATGTATAATGTATGGGAGTATGAGGATATGTCTAGTTCTCCATACTGGACAAGGGTTATGGTGATTGTAGTTCGGTCCTTTTGGACTTCTACCATGCTCCATGTCAGTCCTTGTGGGTTGTTACGTCCGTCTTGGGCAACTTTTACGGCAACTTTTACGGGGTTCTACAAACAACCAACCGTCCAGCGCATTTTTCACCGCCATTTAATCCACAGTTTGAACGGGCATGCAGAAACATCCGTGGATACGTTCAAGCGAACTCTTCAGAAAGCAAAAGGGACGGCTTTATCGGGGACGATTGACCGGGTACCTTTCCTTTACTGATTGAAACCGAATTCACAAGCGACGTATAGAAGTTGGCCAACGCCCACTATGCTAAACAGCTGGCTTTATATGCCCTTCAACGTCGCCAGACTGCGTTCAGTGCCCACAGTTGATGAAAGAAACTGCGGAATGGCAGGAACTTATAGACGGCGGCATGGATAAAAAAAGGATTATTTATACCGGGACAACTCCTTTTGGTACGGGACAATAGAGTTAGGCAAGCTAGTGCGACGCCAGGCTAAAGCAAATTCGGGCTTGGACTGTCATGAGGTGACCGTAGGACCTGGAACGCAAAGCAGCTACGGCCACCGTTGCCAACCATAGAACCTGAGCCTGTCAAACTCCCGTTTGAAGTGTGGGTAGAAAGCTTCAACTAACCAAAGCAGCCCGTTGACGACCGTTGTTAGTCTAAAAATGAAACATGATCACACATTCCAGAACCCACCTCTTTTGCAGTTCAGCAGAGAAGATGAACCAACAGATTCAGAACATTAGCCAGTAAGATGCACGTTATGCCACGAATTTTATTGTATGCGACGGATGCTCTCTCAGGATGGAAGCAAAAGGGCTCCCGCAAGAAAGACTACCTAAATAATAGCTGCCATGACATAATAGTCATAGTTAACATCAGAAGCTTCAGGAACACCGCTGGCATTTGCAGCCGACTGTAAAACTGGAGAGAAAATCTCAACATAGGGCCGTGAGGAACGATAGTGTGTATCAACACGTGAGACAAAATAATTCTCTACCTTTGGAAAACTCAGTCCATAGGTGCAGCGTTAGGAATGCTCTACAACCGCAGACGCAAGTGAATTTTGCGGCACGAAGCATTTTGCTAACCCTTTAGATCTTTATTTCTTCATTCTAAGCGACAGGTGCTTCTAGCTCACTGGTAGTGCTGACCTATACTTATGGATATTTAACGTAGACCCAGTTTGATAAAAGGCAATATTTATCTAAGGAATATACGATTCTTTTAAGACTATACGTGACAAACGGTCTTAAAGTTCTTCTGGAGTACCCTGGAGTGCTTAACGGTACGATGCTTGGATACCCAGCGCAACCACTTCACGGTCGAACATGAACTCTAAACTGGTGTATGTGGCCCAGTAGCCGCTGAAAATGGTTCACCGACGCTTGCAGGCTGAGAGCTAATTGTAAGTTGTTTTGAATTCAGGTGGTATATAACCTTCTGTACTTGGCATTAGGCCAAGTTTTCGAACGCCTACTTTTCGAAGGCGTACGCGGTTCGTAGTAGACTGAAGGGTTGTAAGGTGATGTGATATTCCGTAGGCGGCTGGTCAACCACCCAGTAAGTTTCAGAGCTGGATGCACAGTGTGCTTGCGTCATGTCTCATGGCCAGCAGAGCGGTGCTGTCACAGCTGCCCGTACATGAGCAAGCGCGAGACGAGTACCTAGATGGTGTAAAGCCACACATGAGTGGTGGTGGCGCTAACAATAATGTAGCTGAAATGGTAAGGTACTGAGAAGAGTAAAGGACAACCGCTAACTAGGCTACGCTCGACGACAACTTACTTGTTGCTCTGCTATAGCGACACTCCGAGGCGCTGCACCTTCCTTGCTGGCTTCATAGCAGCTGCGCGCAACATTAACGCCTATGTGCATTATCTTTATTAAGTATGCGCGGTAAGTTTGTGTTTCGGCCAGTTATGTCGTGCCTACTACTTGCGGCAAATTTTACGCAATATAGAGCATTGCTAGATATTATCCCTAGTTTCAACTTTTACCGTTTTGTCATGTTTTAAAGTTGATTCCATTTTAGGTATCCGAAAGCAAAAGCAAGAAGTCGTTTTAGCGATATAATAATAATGACGCTCTGCGTAGACTACCATACAATAGGGAGGAACCCGCAAATTACTGTACCCAGCAAAGGATTTACGCTTATCGTACCCAGTGGTAAAAACGTGTCCTGAACAGACTTTGTTGTTTTACTTTTCGCAACATACTAGCTTTACAATGCTTTTAGTTCTACAGGTTTACTAATCTCGGATTTTGGCTCTTGAGGTCACATTTTATTGAAAACTGACGGTTATATATTGCATGTATTTATATTTTTCTAATTAGCTACGCCACCATTTTATATACACATTACAAACTCCATTTCCATGTGATTTCAGAACTTATTTTCCTCCGGTTTTCTTCCTTCAAACGTCACTGCACTTATTCTTTTCAATTTGCCCAAAATTAAATTGCACCACTAAGTGAGCAGAAACCGTCCAACGCCTTTATAGCGAAGTTCATGGAGAATTAGACCCAGCCTCCTAAAGGTGTCTAAATACGGCAGCACATACCCTTGTGCCATCACTAATATCCCGGGGCACAAAAGCGTTAAAATTCTAGCTAAAACCTACGGCGGGTACTAGAAACACTGAAATATCTACCTAAAGATGCCAATACACTCCATACGGAGGTCAAAATACCCTTATCACACATCGTACTGAAAACGACGTCATAGCACACCACTTTACCGCTCCGTGTGGTGATCGCGACAAAGTGGTGTACGCGTTCGGTGTCCTTATTTTTCAGGCAAGAGCATTAGCGTTATGTACACAATTGATTGATCTCACGTGGACACATCATCCTGCACTAGTCTACAAACATACGTTTATTTATTTGCTGTTTATTTGTTTATTTTATCGATTGATCTGCGTCTCTCTGCTGCAACATCGATTACAAACCTAGAACGTTATAAGACTTATGTGCCACTACCAAACTCCGGAAGGCCGGCAAAGTTGGCGTAAAGCTAATGAGGTTGAAACGTTACTTTCCAGTTTCGGAAATCGGTCAGCAAACGTCCTCAAACACACACCCAAGCTCTGTTGACGTCCTACAGCGTTTTTGTGGTGATTAGCGCGCTATGTTGTTAAAGGGATTTGTTTTCCGCTTTTGCCTTTGGTTGTGTAGTGCTTAACAATACATGGTTTTGTTTTGTACAGAAATATATTTCACCTCAAATAGCGGCATTTTATAAAGTACGCTTGACTCCGAGCTAAGTTGCCTTGCCCCTTTTTGTAAGCTGAATGTGCATGGGTTACAATTAAGTGTTCCTGCGCAAGAAAACAATGGATAAAGCAGCAACGATTATGAGGGCAAACGCGGTTTATGTTTGACGCCTTCCGAAACTGCTGCAGAGACAGGTGCTTGGTCATTGCTTTTGCCGTCTTCTCGGGGCTGCAGTTGTGGGGAGTTATAAAGCAGAAATTGGCTATTTGGCGCCATACCCATGTTATTTATTTTGCCACGCCAAGCGTTGTTTAACAAAATTTAATGAATTAAACTCAAACAAAGTTTACCTTATCCGTAGACATTCTAATGGAATGAGCGCAGCCTTTAATTGAGGCTTGGCAGAAATTTGCACCATTGCACTCAAGGTTCCGGCTTTTTCCCAAACAAAGAAAGCAGCCACTCGTCCCTCCAACTGGGAAAACATGAAACTTTACCATACTTCTCTAGCTGTAATATGGTCTCATGTGGTTGAATCGGGGGCGAACTACGTAAAAGATAAGGTACCAGACAACCAAAAGCAGGGAGACTCCCGGTGTAAACTAATAGGTTTCCATGCTAAACCGGTCAGTATGACGTGTCTCGTCCGTCACCCCAACTCCGTACACTATGGTGAACAGCGGATACTCCAGTTCATACTTCAGTCAGGTAATGATGTTGCGGCAGTGCTCTTGTCAGCTACTCGCCTCCGGACCACCAGACGCACTGTACGGAGATTTGCAGATGTTCCTTGGAACGAAAGCAAGAAACACAAATAAAATCCGCATGACTTCGTACACAGCAAGACGAAAAACCTATTCTTATTCATGGTGTCCCCGAGCTCTTGTCTCTAAGCTCGCTAGAGGTAAAAGCGCATGAATGGGCTGAATGGCGTTTCATTCCTGCAGTGTGCGCACCCGACACCGTTACGGTTACTTCGACAGGAAGGTTGCCGCTATCACCTAACTACAAAAGTTGCGGTCCCCGAGTAAAGAAAATATCCTTGCACTCTGAACAGATGGCAGAAAAAATATGGCACGAAAAGCGTAAAAGGCTGCCATCAGAAATAGGTATAAATGGCACCGGGCCACAGATAAAAAAATGTAACACTGTGTAAGCAACTTATCAATACAATTCTGCTACCGTGTAGCTGAGAAGAGAACCAATGCCAACACACGCCGACAACTGACGTCGGACAGCATGGTCACCAACTTATTGGCGCTGACAGCTCTATACAACAATCTGAACTGGCCCTAGGGCCTAGGTTATCGGTCCTACAATAAAGCCCAGCAGCCGAAGCCGCAAGTGTCTGCAGGGACCACCACGGGAAACCGGTAATCGCAAACACGCTTCTGACCACCGATACTCTCACATGCTTGTATACCAATGCACAACTTCTTCTCAGCAACCAAACCGAACTTCGTATTCGTTGGGTCTCCAGAACTTGGGATCTGGTTATGGTCAACGAAACATGGCTGACCAAGGCGATCACAGATGATGAGATTGCACTAACAGGCATGACTTCCATCCGAAACCATCGACTTAGCAGAGGAGATGCGCGCTCCTGTATTATCGCTCCGACTCTACCCGTGAGGCTGCTAGACCCATTCACCCTCTATCGTTGCAGACCTTTTTCCTGCCTTTATTATACGTGTTATTCCTACGCGCTGAACAATCCAGTCTCGCCAGATCGGTCACTTGTTGTCTGATTTCACTCAGATTTCTTCGACGTTACAACTCCATGTTCGGTCGACCCAACGTTTTGTTTACATCAACTGGAAAGCCCCGTACGCTCCTCCACTCTAAATCAATAAACTATTTTCATCCCGTCCCTAACCCTTTCTTAACTCGCTTTCTGTTTTCATTCCTTTGTCAAGCAGACGGCCGTCTTTCCTGCCCTGCCGTGACCTTGTCCCACCGGACTAGTCTGTTTCGCTCTGACTGCTCCCATTTAACCGAAACTTACACGGTACATGCTCCGCAGAATTAACTCTGTTACCCCTACTCTGAGGGACTGCTAGACGTGTTCGTATATTTAGTTTACGCCCTAATCCCAAAGCGCTGATTAATCCAGTCTCGCTTAGGGGCCACCTACTCCATGAATACATTTAGACTTCTGAGACATCACTTTCCTTGGTTCGGCTGACCTGGTGTTGTTGTTTACACTACTTGGAGAGGCTCATGGGCATCTCCACGCTTTACCAATAAACCCTTCTCATCCAGCCACTAAACATTTCTTATATCGCTTTCTGTTTTCATTTCTTTTTCAATCGGATGGCAGGCTTTACTGCCCTGCCGTGATCTTGTCACACCTAACCAGCCTGTTGCCCCCTGCCTGCTACTACGCTAATGAGACTTAAGCGGTATACGCTCCGCAGACTAAGCAAGATGCTTCGCTTACATCTAGGGCTTGCTATACTTGCCCACCATTTATTGTTAGCTCTTCTCTCACCTGCATTATATGTCCTCAAACAAACGCGCCCAATAATCAAGTCATACCCGATCGGCATCCTGCTCTCCGGATGCATTTAGACTTCTGAGACTTCATCTCTCTTGGTTCGGCTGACTTCATTATCCCTTTACACTACCTGGAGAGCCTCGTTGACCTTTCCCACCTTTTATCAAAAACCCTTTTCATGCTAACACCAACTTATTTTTTATCGCGATCTGTTTTCTATGCTTCTGCAGCTGAAGTAACTGGTCTCCCTGTTGCATTTATTTTCCTCTTATCTACGGCCTTCTCTGTTATTGTGCTCCATGTTTATTCCCACGGCTTACACTCATCGCGCTTAACCAAGTTATCCTCGTGCTTATGAGCACCTTCGCTCCGACATTGCTTCTGATTAATGGCGGCACCCGGACCGTTGCTAAGTGTTTCTTGATTAGTACTTCCATTAGTATGCTCATTTTACCCCTCTTCATATGCCTCTGCTCTTTACCTTATATCCGCATTTGCCTGGTAATAAAACCGTGCGTGGCATAATGACTCCCAATGCATGGCAGTTTTGGCACTCTGTGACAGTTTCTCTAGATTCTGACGGCATTTGGACCGTGGAATCACGAGCCCCTTAGCGTATTTACTCTTACGAATTACTCTTCGCACTGCCGTCCGCATTCAATTGTTCTTAGCGGATATTTTGAAGTTCCTTTTTCGCTTTGAACGTGGCTTTACCTATGTTGCTCCCGCATTCGGTTGTATTATGGTACAAACCGAAGACTGCGAGGAGACCTACTCATGGTTTAGATAATGCTGAGTAACCCAAATCACCCATGTCCCAACCTGTTGCAGCTAAGCCAAAGTACCAACCTGAAGCCACCAGTTCAAACTGGCTGCACACAATCCTTTCTCCATCCGTGTGTCCCGTGCCTGGAATGACCTTCCGACTCAATTTATACCTGCCCCACATTAAAACTTTTTGAAAGGCCCCTTATGAGGCGCTTGCAAACTTGCAGTATTTAATATAGTCCTTTTCACCTGGTGGACGAAATAACGCATGCCTAATCGTGTGCTCATCGGCTCTCTCCGCAACGTGGCGGTGCGGATACACACAGCTGTGTACATGTGGTTAGCCTGGATGTAGCTAAACTGGGTAAACATACCACACCTTCTATATGAGGCAACATATGAAGGTAGGTACGTTTTTCCTTTCTATTTCTCACTCACTTACTGAACTACAACAGTTCTCTGTACCATTTAGTGTGTGTACCTCCCCATTTCAAGCTATGGTTATGTAGTAGTGCATGGGAACCGCATGAAGTGACGATTTGATTATTTGATGATTCTACAAGTTTTAATTTTTACTCCAACCACCCTGCAGGACTTGTCAAGGACATGTTTTTTACCAGTGTAAAGCATTGTTCATGGTTTATTTAGGAGACACATACCATGGAGCCCTTTATTTTAGACCAACCACAGCATTTTCACTACGTATCTGCGTCTTCGTCGTCTTTGCATTGCCGCTCGTCCGTCACCGTAACGCTGTCGCTCAACTTGGTGCTGTTCACCGTATACCCTAGCCTAAAACATCCTAGATTTGCCGATCGTTTGCAGCCTTTTAATGGTATTGCATAAGTGCCGCGCAACACACGCGTTAGCCTGTATAAAAGCAACTAAGGATGATTTACAGATTAGCCTGTTTTGCGCGTGGCAATTATGCATTCTTACGTAAAGGTGTCGTATGTGCCTTTGAACATCTTATCTATATATATACCAAATTATCAAAATTATGTCTGCTACTAAACTCGTTAGGACAGTACAATCTAAAATCTTGAAGGTGTTTGGAGCTCTATAAAGGCCAGCCTGAAGGTCTTTACTATTTGGCTGTTGAACTGTTCGCTGAGCTTGGCAATTTTGTTGCAAACGTTTCGTCACCAATCGAGGTGAAGTCATCAGTGCGTGGCGGGGTGGCGTGCAATAGCGTAGAGTATCGTAGAGGAGCCTCGGTGAGAGTGTGCTGAGCGTGGTGTGCGTGCGTTTATATACCGTCGTGGTTGGCCGTGGATCTGAGCAATCCTATTAGTTGGAACTTCGATCCGCATTCAGCTTGCTTAATAGGCAGATGACCTTGACCTCACATCCTTTGTCCGCTTGCTAGTGCGAGCGAGTCTGCCGCCAGTTCGGGTTGTCTAGTCACACGTTCCACCGGATTCAATAGTTCGAGTTGTCGGTCCTTCGTCAGCAGTGTGGCGAATACTGCGTCAAGTTTGGCGTGTCGATTGATTGCATGCGTTGTAGAGTACCAGGCTTTCAAAAATTCCCTCTCGTGTTTTGTACTTCCATGTGCTAGGAGCTTTACACTCTCCAGCTCGAAATGGTGAACTTCTTGATCTTCATGCGCAGAAACCAATGAGTGTGGATCGTGCCTTCTGACGGCCGCCTCGTGTTCGGTGATTCCTGTACAAAGTTTTCTTCTAGTTTGTCCGACGTAGATTTTATCGCACGCTCTGCATTTTAGCTGGTAGATGACGTTGCATTGGTCGGCTTCATTGACGTTTCCTTTGGGTCTTGAGATCAATTTCTTTAGGGTGGCACTTGGCTTGTGAGCCACAGAGATTCCATGTGATTGCAGCAATCTTCCTGTTAGTTCGGAGACGTCCTTGATGTAGGGCAGCACTACCCGTTTGTTTGGTTGATCATTTTCCATTTTCAAAGATCCTGCTCTGAAGTCTTTTATATGTTTAGCCTAACGGCTTTCAGTCAGTCCTCGCAAAGACAGTAAATACGTGGTTTACTTTCAACACTTCAGGGTACACATACGAAGACATGAGCATAGTAATACAAACACGTGTGCTCGATAATTGTATGCAAATGCTGCGTGTTAACCAGTAGCTACTGGATTTATATGTGTAGCATAAAGGAACGCAACCATATATGTTGGCAGTAGAGCCCAGGTTGCGCAGCAGCTTGCAAAAATTATTTTATCCCTAGCAGTGCGATGCATCCTTTCGTAGGCCAGCGTATCATAATACAAACAGGTATGGTCCATAGTGGTATAAAAATATAGCATATTAACCAGTAATATACTAGCTTTGCGTGGCCGTATAAAGGTAAGTATATGTGTAAGTAGGCACAGGGTTTGTACTTCTGGACTGTGGCTAATGTCAAGCGGCTTTTGCTGTACTCAACATAGTATGAAGGGATTAACAGAGCGCTTTGAAATAAAGGACGTTAGTTAAGTAAGGATCCTCCGGAAAGGGAAATGTAAGTGGCTTTAATTAGTGGCCTGTTACATCCTCAAAGTCGCACTGTTGTTAAACGGACCGTCGTGGCGGTTTATAGGCAAAACACCCGCCAGGCGAACAACCACCACTTCCTGAAATACCGCCGCCGATTTATCCGCCGGAACGGGCTTAACCTGAACCACACAACTAGCACTGGGTTGAGGTTGCTCTGCAAGCCAGCCCGGGTCACGTCTGATAGTCTACCCGCTGCCGCCACTGCAGTACCGCGGGCTCAAGTCCTGGACGCCTTCCCGTCACGGCCGCCGGGTGGAAGTTTGATTATGTAGTTCGCCTAGCTAAGGGCTAGTATACCAATCCGCATGATTTATGAATTTGAGCATTATTATACCCGCTGCCTTTCGCGGGAACATTTAATCACAGGCTTTTGCAGTAAACCAGAGTCATGCTCCTGTCATGCGTAGATGTCCTGGCAGTATCCTAGTCCAAACCCCACCCCTTTTACAGCTTAGGACGTCACCGCGGGCCACCTTCTTTTAAACCTAGGCATGGGAGACAACAGGTCCATGGGTTATGAGTTCATCTCTAGACTAACGTAAGACTTGATCGTTAAGCGTTGTCCTGACGGTATGTTGGCACCTCCAGGTGCTCAATGGCTTACTTATGTCCGCCGCAAGCCAGGTGACCTAGACCTACGGTGCAACCCAGCCAAAAGTCCTTCTACCTCGGACAGTGGTGGAAGGTGGATAGCTAGGTGCTGTCGCGAAACTCAAATGCTTTTTTCACCACTTCAAAACCTTTCTCCGCAATGACAAACTCAGGCTGGATGTGCTCCCACTGCTTTTTGTGTTAAACTGGTAAGTCAATGACACACGCGTGTACCCTAAAGCGAACCTTTAAGTCACCCATTGTCTTTTGAGTTAGACTATGAGAGCCAAAGGCACCGGCGGTATTTCTCAAGAAAACTTTCAGGGCACCAGTACCGTCACGCGCGCTATTGCTTGGCAACGCATTCGTATGCCTGCGCGCAAAGAACTCAGCACTGGTTGCTGGAAAGTTGCAGCCAGCTTGATGCCCAGCGGTAGAGTTGGTGCTGCCCCACCAACGAAGACCCAAATAGGTTACACGCTCCAAGCGTTTTGGTAAAGGTTGCTATTTCCCGATACTCCGTTAGTTATTATAAGTGGCAAGCTGCTTCAGCTTACTGGCGTTGGAGAAATAGCTTCAGGAATATAGAAACTAGACTCCAAGAAATAAAACGTGCGTTATTTATCTAATAAATGTGTGTGTTTTTCAACATAAAACGTGTCATATGAACCCAAAGGCCTCTGTGTTATACTGGTAGACATAGCTAATGGAGCCTTGCTACAAAGTTTAGAACCACTAAGAGACTTAAAAATTACTAGACTCCATATTCCTAGAGGTTTATTTGGCTCAGTATCCACTGCAAATGGTCTACTGCGGCTTTCTAACCGTGGATGAATTATAAGATATCCTGTAGCTCCTTGCACACATAATATTCCTTACTGGAATTCTAGTGATTTGGCGACACATCGCCTTTTTGCATACAGTTGCTAGGTATGGCTTCAATGTTTGCTTTTCGGCCACCAATGACGTACGTAGTTGTTGCTGAGTATTTCGGGCTAGATAGAGCAATCCTAGATAGCTATGCCTATTTAGAACGTATACTGCTTCGCACCCTTTTACGTTTTCTTTTCCTTTTTCTGATATCTGCTTGCAAACTAGGATGCCATTTGTAGAGTAAAGGAATAATGACTTTATTTCTTGACCACCCTACAATTGCGAATGACGCGTGAACTATTGCACGTAATGCATTGTTTTTATTTCTAACGTAATCAACGGTTATAACCTGTCACGAGCAGGTCTTGTTGTGATACTCTACGCAATATTCTAACCTTAGAAATGGTTTCTTTGAGGTTTTCTCAGTTTCAAATTTGGCACCAGAAAACAATAGCAGCGCAAGAAAAATTTGGTTATTTTTTCGTTAATTTTTATTTTTCTAGTGAAGCGCGCCGCCTTTGTAGATCTTGGAACAAACCCAGTTTATTTTTATCTGCATTTTACGAAATTATTTCTAACCTTGTATCTCTTATAATTTCGCCGCTTATTCCTTTCATGTGCGCACCGCTACTTGTAGCGACTAAGCGGGCCAAAATAATCCAATGAACTTAAGGTGAAGTTGTGGTAAATTGGTTCCAGTTCTAAATAAAAGCTGTACAACTGGGACGCTGTGCAACTTTCACAACAAAAGAAGTCAAGCTCTCAATATTGCCCGAACGAAGCAGATGAATATCAAGGTGGAGGCCTGCGACCTCATCAGCTGTACACCAAACAATGCCAATGCATTTGTAATTGCCAACGCGGAACATATTCACACATCTTACGTACTCCAGTGCAAGTGCAATGGATTAATATAAAGCTTGATTTGAACCATTAAGGGTGCAGCCTCTAGCCAGTCTAGAAATATACCTATTTATTTGTTAACTAGCTCGAACTTCTAGTACGTGTTCCGTGTGACGCATTTCGGTGGTCTCGGTTGGACTGGCGCTCCCAATATCGATAGGGCCTCGTTTCGTGAGACCCGTCTCGATGACCAAGGCACGTTGCATGAAGTTGCTGCCAGCTGCAGGTTCTACGGGGTGGCCAGCGCTACCTTAATCACCCGATAACGCGTGGTCGGATTTGGAACACCGATTCCCTAAAGGACCAGCTCCTGGGCCAACCAAACGCCATCGACAAGCTACTGATGACTGCCCGCTTGCGTTTCAGAAGAGGTACGGTTGCTCCCTATATATCCCTACGGTCCGATCGCGTGGTATCCGGATGACACGTGCAATCACTTCTGCACTCAGCTGTCCTCCGTGCTACGGTCTGTGGAAAGGAGCCACCAAATGTTTCTACTGAGTGTTTACAACGCGAGCTTTGGGATGCCCGTGTGGACAGAAGTCAGCTGTCCGCATGATATTGCTTCAGCTAATGCAAAAGTGACAGGCGGCTCCCACTGTGCACCACCCACGGCCTAACAATTATCCAAATCCTTTTGCGCTGAGCGCGAGTGATAAAGCAACTTGGACGCAACCCCGAATGTTCACGCTAACCTGCTCGAATATGTCATGGACGCCAACGTGACATGCAGGAGGTGCGCATGACACGCGTACGGCGTGGATCTGTGTGGCCCTGATCACAAATTGGTGCGAACTATACGGTACGTATATTTTCCTCGCGTGCTTCCGCATAAATTTAACACTCTCACCGTTGGTACTGAGAAAAGCGAAGTTGGTTAGAGAAGGCAATAGCTACATGCCTCTGGGACTTGGCATGCATGGCCTCAGTGGGCGATCTGTGGTACCACATTCGCTAGCAGGTTTAAGCTACTGTCAAAGAGACTATCTCTCGCGCAAAACCAAGGCGACACGCTTGGTTTGTGGAGGACAGCGCGACAATTGACGCAATGGAGCCAGAAGCGTGGAGCATTCGCTGCATATGTAGCACACTATAGTGCCTTAGGGAAGAAGCGTACGTTGCCCAGAATCCGACATCGACGGATCTGCAGGTGCTATTGCATTAAAAACGCGTGCTGAAAGGCGAATTTGAAGCAGACGGAAAGCTAAGCCAAATGCCGCCAACACAATGAACTGTTTAGCGCCTTGAAGGCTGTGTAGGGACCAAGGTTGGAGCATCTGACGTGGCTAATCGATGGTAAAGCAGGTGCTACCTGCATACAGACTGCGGACTTAATGGAGATATAGCGGCAGGAATTATGCTGGCTAGAATAACCGTCCTGACACGGACTGGTGTACATTAAATGGC
This sequence comes from Dicrocoelium dendriticum, assembly GCA_944474145.2. Taxonomy (NCBI): domain Eukaryota; kingdom Metazoa; phylum Platyhelminthes; class Trematoda; order Plagiorchiida; family Dicrocoeliidae; genus Dicrocoelium; species Dicrocoelium dendriticum. Next base: position 2,325,521 of record OX104067.1, on the reverse strand, counting down.
CTGAGGCAGCACGATGTACAGGTGAGTTTAGCAGACCCGCCGATACTGGATGAGATGCAGGGAGCACTTACGAAGGTGTGAAGCGGATAGTCTGCCAAACTCAAAATGAATCCCGCCTGAAGTATTGAAACACGCTGCTTCCGCGCTGGCGACTGTATTGCACCACTTGTTACAACGCGTGCAAATTGTCGAGGAAGGGGCGGCCGGGCGGAAGAGTGTTCTTCTGCCACCACTGTACCAGGAAAATGGGCGCAACAATATTGCATGAAAAATAGTAGCATAAAATTACTGAGCTCTTTGGGCAGAGTGGTTGCCCGAAACTTGCCTAACCGCCTGGTCATTCAGGTTGTGTAATTGAACGTAGCTGAAGAGTTAGAGTTCTTTTTGCAGCACCCTCGAACTGGTGTTCGTGGCTCGTCAGTTGCAATAAACTTGCAGACAACGACCCTAGCCGTTGTACTGGCTGTGTTGATTTCACCGTTTGCAGTTATCTCTGGTGTGATGAAACGATGTGTGTTAGATCCTGCCTTGCTTCATGTGTATCTTTATGCTATGAGGTTTAATTCGTTTGATGTGCATTTTGCTCCAGTGTTGGTATAAAGCACCTTATTTGTGATGACGTGGTGATCATCCGCTGTTTAGGTGCTAACGCACTGGCTTTTGTTAGAACTCGCCGTATTTTCTGCCGTTCGCTGACGACTGTGGTTTGGTTGCGCACCACGCGGATTAGTTGCAGCACATGACTAGTGTACTGGCTTTGACAGCATCTAAATTCGAACTGACCATGCACACCAGCAAACCTCTCTGTCCTTTTTAGCGTTCCCTGTAGGTGCAATCTGCCACTTTGCCGCAACTCAGCCTTGGTGCTGAAGTATCGGAAACCACCTGCCGCTTCTGCTACCTTGGGGTTGTGGGTACGGCTGACCAGGAGATAGACAGTGAGCTTCGTATCAGCGAATGGAATGCAGCGACGTCATTCAGGAACTTAGCGTACCGAGTGTAAAACAACCATTAGCTTGCCGGTTGCACGAAGCCGACGGTGTACAAATTCATGTCGCTAACCTTTCTCCTATGTGGCAGCGAAATATGGACGGTTTACCGGCGAGATGTGAGACATCTCGGACGGTTTCACCACAGCTTCTGCGTCGAATTTTGCGCTTCCTTTGATGCAACCGCGTTGCAATCATGGTGTCGCGCCAGTGGGATGTATGAAGTGTACTTCATAGTCGCTTGCGGCACCTTAGGTGGCTCGATAATGTGTACCGGATGGATTTCACGCGCACATCAAAGCTGCTGTTATAAGGCCAGCTGAGTGTGGGGTAGCATCATGTTGGGAGACCTAAGCGCCGTTACCGGGATATGATCAATATACTCCTCCCACGTTCTAATATTGCGTTCAGTGTTTGAGAACACATGGCGGTTAGTCGGCGTGCGTAACGCGAGCTGGTCACAATGGCCGTTGCTGTAGCACAAGAGAAGCCCTTGGGAATGCAGAGCAGATGCGGCAAGTTGGGAAGCGACGTTTGTCCATTAGGCGTACTCCCTCGTCGTCGAGCGCAGCGTGCTGTCGCTCATGCAGTCGAGAAGGGCTAAGGGAGGCAAGCCTAGTTAGCCACGAACGTGGCCACTCAGTACCAATACCAAAAAGACAAACGGCACTGAGGTGAACGTACCAGAACAGACGCAACGTTAGTTTGTACGTTGCATTTGATTTACTTAACCCCTGTTTGCATGCTGAGTATTTTAATTCGGGTGTACGATTCCGAATCCTTTGAGCGCATTCTCACTCGCTTAATCGTAAACCCCAAGACCTAAAGGAGGATTGGAAGAACCTTAGTTGGAAGCAGCCTCTTTGCTTTAAAAACATATTGCCGCGTTAAGGGAATAACATGGGAAGAAGACGGGTGAACCATTACCGGAATGCTACACAAACCGCTATGGGCTATTCCAGTGTGTTCACAGCACGTACAAACGTTAGCACGATATGTCAACAGCACTTTACCAAGGCTCCCACCTGGCTCGTTAGTCTGCGACCGAATGAACTTACCAAGACAAACGTGGATCACATCAGGCCTCTAACAAACTCACTTTCTTGCTGGTCTACCATTACCGGTCGATTGTATCTGGATGCCCTTAGCTTGGGAAGTTGATCAGCCATTGCCTGCCTGCAAAAAGCACTCAAAACAATGGAATGACACAACTAAGCTGAATCCAACCCCAACTACTTACCTGTGGTCTTGCCTGTCAAGCGTCCAAGCCCACGCTTATAGTTTGTGCGCAATCAGGTTGCTTTAACTGCAACAAAAATAGGACTTCCTCTGGGTACCAACTGTTTAGCAAAGGTGCACCAGGACGTGGTGGGTTTTGAACTGACAAGTTTTCACCTTATAAAAGTCACAGATTACTGTTTAACAGCACTGCGGCGTGGCGGTTGTAAACATCCTATATAAAGGCACGGTTCCGTGATTACCCAACCAACCGCACTCCCACCACGGACGTCCTCTAACCCTTTTAATCACAATTGCATTGGCACGTATTCCAACTCGTATAATAGATAGACTCGCACTCCCGCGTAGATGGATAAACTCACAGCTCTAATGTTAATGGTCAAAACGCCATCTTTTATACATTACCAGACATTTAGTTGCGCCATTAACATGCTTAACACCACATAGGCATGTCTCGAATTACACGATGATAGAGAACGTATTTATTTGGAAATATTTTGTAGTTGCTCATCCCAAAACCGGCACCCCACGAAGACGTCCAACTTGGAACGCATTTATCTATTTATCGCTTAATGCGTACATTTGACCTCACTTTAACGCCTACGATAAACCGTTCTGCTGGGAACCTAAACAGAGTCGCCGCAGTGTTGTTGGGTGCGTGGCATTCGATTTACAGTCGGCTTGCCGCTATGGTGCGTTGCTTCATTTCAGCTGTTTTGTTTACTGTACTTCGTTTGTGTTTACGTTTATTATATTTTCTCTGTCAACATAAGCTTCTTTTTCTTACGTTGCTAAGCAGGTTGCGGTTACATTCGTTAACGTTTACTTTTTAGTAGCACACTTGAAAAGTACTCCTTTGTCACCTAAAACATATCGCGGATTTGGAGATAAGCAATTTATTTCATATTCTCGTTCAGCGAACAGTTAAGTCTATATGCCGTTATACCTTATTTGATAAATATACTTTGCTATTGCTGTTGTTTGCCGTCCCCGTTGTGGTGACGCTTGATGTGCTTTTTGACAAAATGCCCACTCGTCTGACATCTGCCGCCTCGATTTCTGAATGTTGGAGAGGGTATATTTTTGCAGACGGACAGAGTGCAAGTACTTAAGGCGGCACTATGCTCAGAAATTGGCTGCATTCAATATAGAGCGGACCACTGGCCAGCCAACGTTTTGTGTGCTTTTGATTCCCCGAAATCACCGTGCTTCTGTTCGCGCGTAAGGGAGTGTGCGTCGGCTCCGTTGGGAAACGTTGCTCTCACATGTCTTCCGATCTTATTCCTTTAGGTTAATGTTGAATAGGATGTTTGTGGCCGCGGCTGCTGGTGGTGCAGCACAAGCCGTACATGGTCCGCCGGTATGCGCTAGCGTCTAGTGGCGGTCCCCTGGAAGCCACGGTGAAAGGCAAAGTCTGACCCGCTCACCAGCCAAGCATAACTGGTGACTAGTTGATGGTTTGTAGTTGCCGAGTCACTGTTTCGCAGCTTGTGTACCGCTTATCGAGCACCCACTGGCAGTTTTGACTCCGTTGTGACCGCTTTAGCACCTGGCTGCCAAGCGCTTGCAGCTTACAACCTTCTACATTCGTTCTTGCATTCCAGTGCAGGAATCTGTGTAGGTGGCAAACATTATCCCTGGAGCCAGGGTACCCTACAACGCTTCCTCGGTTTGGAGTGCGGTTTGGCAGTTCAGGTTTCAAGACACAACAGCTTTGGTTGCAGGTGTCCACGATGTCACAATCGTGTAAGGTGAACAATCCCGGAAATTAACTGACTGGCGAATTTCATTATGTTGATACTTCATGTTCTATTTCAAATCTTATTCATGCTATTAGGGTTAGATAGATTTGCCGTTTTTCAGCCGAAACGTTGAACTTAGGTGCGTTTATGAAAAGGCGGTTACTATCAAGGTTATTGCCGGAAGCGCAAAGGGGCCTGCTAGATGTTGAAGTACAACTAGCCAAGTTTCTTGGTTGACTTAGACGTGGATAAGTTCAAATGTAATTAGCTTATAGTGCCCTATTGATTTTTAACGAGACATAAAGCGGCACGGAAACAATTGCTTTGCAGCGCAGAATGGTTTCAACCGTGATGTATGCTGACAAGTTGAGACTGAATAGCGTATCACCACAGTAGTGCTTATAGCTACATCTGCCTACGTTTGTGTATTTAAACGATAGCCAAGCTGCATTTCGAATATCGGCCAAAACAGTGTAACTTCCTTCCAAAAGCCAAATGTTGGAGAGGGAACAGTGGGACATACTTGATGTATGGTATTGTTGCATGTCAGTACTGAAGTTTTCGCAAGGAGGGCCTTTCGAGAACTTGAATCTGCCTAAGACAGGAGACGATCGGGGCGGTCTAGTCACAGGCGCTGTGCAAAGACAGAGACTGCAGCTAGCACCTTATTGAAATCGCAATCTGCACGACCAAATTCAGCTCCGCAATGGTAAATTCACATACAGCAGACGCCATCTACAATACACACCAGCAACAACTCATCACGGTTTTACTGTACCGGTTAGATGTACATCATGCTATCTCTTAACCGCATTGATAGCATTTGCTGCTTAGCTGGATGGCCGAACAACGTCCACGTGGTGCCAGGTAGGTGTTTCAGGTTATTCCCAATCCAGCTAATAGTTCGGCAGTAATGCTTTAGGACGTGGTGGGTTTTCTTTTGGCAAGCCTTCTCCCTATAAACTGCCACAAATATCTGCTTAACTACACTATGACGTGGTGGATTTGCCTCGCCACTAAATAAAGTCACCGCCATGCCATACTGGACGAGCTTACACATTTCGCGAACGTTAAGCGCTTCATAGCTTTCGTCTGATCCCTTCCTATTTTGGCGCATTCACCAAAATACACAACTTTACAGTAATACTAACAACTTCCTTCAACCCGGTTACGCTCATATGTATCCACCTACATACTACGCCTACCTACATATATCCGATAGGTACAAACTAACTTGTAATATTACTGTACTATTACTGACGTTACGCGTTTTTCAACATGTTCGTGCCCTTGAAGACATGTCTCGCACCGTCGAGAATGGATCGTTTATTTACGTAAGTAGTTATTCTTAAACCTGTCGCCATCTATTGTTGTTGTTGGCTTGACCACAAGCTAAATTTGAGGCTGTTAATTAGCCGCATGTGTAAACATTAAGTAACCGCCATGAGTCGTGTTGGTTGCGTATATTGTTACGTGCGGTTTGCTTACACTGACGAAATTTGGCTGTCCGTCCTACATGCAATCCAAACGCACGCACGGCCGTAGTGTTACTGTGCAGGAGGGTTACTGTTTCTCCATTCGGTTTGTGGGAGTCCATACACAAGTTTAAACCAATGCAGGTGGAAGTACGTAAGTTTGCACTCTTTGAACTACCATTGCTTGCTAGCAATACCGCAGAGTTGCAACTCAAATCCGGGATATATTTGGTGTAACCGATACATCTACTCGCGGTGAACGGTGCACACCAGCTCCTGAAGTGAGTAATTGGAAGTCAAGTAAAAGCATTTGTATGCGCCGCCTTTCAGCTTGAAAAACTGCTTGCATTGCTACACACTTATTACCATCAACTGATGGCCCGGTGTCTAATTAGAGCTTACCTAAAGTACTGGTAGCGCTCACATCCTGCCGTGTCTCGTTTGATTTTAACTTGACAGATGGAGTATACTACATTGCAGTTCGTGTGACGGTTTAGTTCGGGTGTTTCAGTATGTCAATATAGCCCACCCAAGTGCCTCTGTACACTCCCTCTTACTGCTGTCGCCCACAGGCACGCAGACTTTGATTCAGAGAAGTTACCGATTTTCACTTCCGGACAGCCGCCATATGCTTTGACATCCGGGTCGAAATTCTTAAACCCATGCGTCATTCCCGCCACCGATGAATTGATCGAGCTTCACTAGCGCTCAAAGCGAGCGAACAACGGGGCACCTGCTTTCCGACCTAGAAACCGTGTGTTTTTGTTGCGTATCGTTCCGCTGTTCCCTGAACTGTAAATCGCTGCGTTCTGCTTCGGTTGGTGTTACGCTAAAGTAACACATATTAACTGGTAATCATATTTTTGGTTTTCTGGAACTTTGTCAAAGCCGTTTTCCCAACGTCGTCTGTTCGTGTCTAGAATTCGTCGCTTTATCTTACCATTTTACCCGATCTTTTTACTGGTTATTCAAATCATGACGAACAAATGTATGATATCTCCAGCTGCCAAAAGGAAAACACTGAAACAAGCCGCCCTGGACGTTAGTAAGACTGGGCCATCTCAAATACGAGATTAAAATGTAGTGCTCGTAGATCCACTAGCAGATGCTCTGCAACAGATCGAAAGTCAGGTAAACTCGCCGAAAGAATAGTTTACATCTATTGCGACGTTACTAAACAGAGTCGTACCCTGGGTCAATCTGGACCACATCCAACCTTTGGCTAGCTAAGCTGATATACTAGGTGCAGGTGAAATATTGAATAACATTACGCACGAGTTCAGCGAACGCACACGCCCTGCCAATAACGCGGCCGTATTCAGCGTACGTGACAAAGTGTCGCTTAACACAGTGTTGCCTGCCCTTCGCAATGACAGTAGACTTCCACCTGGTTGCAGTTCAGCCACTCGCTTACGTAAGATCCCGGCCGACCTTGCGCAATAGTCATGGAATTTAGCATCCCCGAGCTGGCTAAACGGTACCCTTACGCCCAATACGTACTTAAGCAGCAAGTGATATCTAGGCAAATTCTGATAAAACTGGACAGTACTACGCTGCAACGTTAAACTTTGCCTACTGGTTAAATATCTCAGAAGGATGAAACCCGTGTGCCACCTTTCACAGAGTCCCAACTCACAAACGCGCAAGAAAATCCAACCCAGACCTCCGGCAGCGTTCAAAAACATAAAAGTCATCTTACCTGTACAACTTACTTGTTGACCGATTGTACATTATTCCTTATTGTTTTAATATTTCTAACAACCGGCTCAGCACTCGACAGCTTTGTAAGTTCCCGCGCTCACGTGTTCGCTCTTGGCGCGTTTCTTCCGTCCGCGCTTTTTTGTATCCATCAAATACAGTCCGCTGCGCCCGACTCCAGTTGCCTTCTGATGTCCACGCTAAATTTCGCGCACCGTCTCGGACTAGTACTGACTAGTCCTACAAGTTGGTGACCCCGATTCATACACACAAATTCAATTTTTTCATCGATTTAGTTTTTGGTGGGTTCGTTCATCATTCTCGATTATATACATGTATTCATTTGTTTCTTGCGTAATTTTAGTACTTTTCTCGTGTTTTCGTTTATCCTTTATTTTTTCGACTCACCTTACGAGATGGGCATCTGCATCTTTTCACTACGCAAAGGTGCTTACTTTGGATGTCCCAAGTTTCATTGAACACAGCCCAGAGGTTTTGTTTACAATATTCGAGCTCAAACTGGAAAATAAGTACAGCGAAAGACTATACCGAGACATTTCGATATGACTAAAGTATACTCGCGGCCAGTACCAGAAATACCACGCCACCAGATGGCTCGACCACATGAACCATGACATTCACTTCCCAATCTTGGACCGTATTCTACTGCCAACCAAGCACAGTCTCGTCTTCGGAACTACCTACTCAATACCCCAGACCCAATAAAACACTTCCGGATTCGCAACAAACCCCGATACACTACCGACCGCGTCAAACCAATACCACCGCAACTACAACTGTGACTCTTACACCTGCTGCTCCCGCTTATCAAGCTTTACCCAGGATTGTTGCTCCGACCATATCTAGCCAGCCATTCAGAAAACCTTATCTACTCGAAACAGCAAATCAAACGCTCCAAACACCAACTTATCAACATCAGTTCGAAAAGCACGGATAGACGGCGCCCAGTCGAGGACGACAGTATGCCGCGGTTGGCAGCTCAACCTCCAAAATGAATAGCACAGCTCCTTTTACTTCGACTAATCGCCCTCACACAACAGGACTTCTGCGGAATGTCTGGTTGCCGAGAAGTGCCACACCGATTACAACCCCTTTATGCTGAAATACCACAGAGCATGGTTCACCAGGCCCAGTTCCTCAAGAACACGCGCCTGCTTTATATCATCTATAGAGACCTATGTATACGCTGCAGCCAACCTAATACGGCTGCTTCCAGCCCTAACCGTAACCACCTTGGACCCCAAACCCACAACCGACAAGTCAGCGGCTGGCTGCCATCAAGGTAATCATCCGCCGCCCACGGTACACATATCCACGGCAATTAACTCACCCATCCCAAGCACTTCCAAACTACCATTTACCACACTACTGTAGAAGCACGCGGCCAGACGACAGGACTCTGCGGATACTACATGTATACTTTCTTAACCCACAGTACGTGATCGGTTAAAAATGAAATGCATCTCCTGGACCCCTCATTCTTCTGTCAAGCCCGCATCTGGTGCTGTTCATAGCAACATGGCATTCTGCCGACGCTTCTGACACAGCACTACACTCTCCAGGGTACACCATTTTCTGTAATGAACGCGCCAATCACCGAGCTGGCGGAGGCCTCATATACCTCAACAACGAGTTTCATGCTACACCTTTCCAAAACGTATGCCTTGGCAATTCTGAAGGCTCAGTATGGATTCAGGCCACTGGAGGTCCGCAAGACCTCTTGCTAGGTTACTTATACAACCCACCGCACTCCTCTTGTGCTAGCGTTGACAAAACGGTCAAGCTCTTCCAGGAGGCCTCATTTCATCCTGCACGCTCTAAACTTATTGCTGGAGGCTTTAATATGCCTCATGTCTCGTGACTCAATAATCTCAGCTTCACACAAACATACAGCCATGGTAGACACTATTTTCCTGCAAGAATTTACTCAACATGTGGATGCACCGACTAGACCGTCTAACGTACTGGAGCTAGCATTCACTAACGGCATTTCCGACGCATGCGCCAGCGTGTTAGACAACATACCGGACGGCTTCTACAAGGCGGTGAAGCTGTCTTTTGCATTGCATACATTCCGTTACCATGCAAATAAAAAGCGTGAGGTATCTTGCGTGCTGCAGCGCATCACATGGAAAACATTTCGTTCCATTCTCCCAGCATCATCCTAGGACGATTTCGTCTTCTCTGACCAAATAGCTCTTGTGATCAGGGAACATTTTAACGACTTCACGAAATGCTTAGACGCCCATGCCACCAAAAAGGGGAAGCTAAGTATGCAGGAGTCTCCTAGTGATACTTCCACACGTAAACCAGCTAGTAGGCTTGAGAAAACGTGCTGACGTAACAGTAAGACCAAAGACTTTCATCTACTCATCCGCATGAACGAATAAATAATCTACTGGGAAGTTCACAAAGCAACGCTCGAACACTAGCTGAGCACGCAGCGCTTTGCACTGACAACACGGCAAAGGCTCTTATCCGATTAATGAAGCGGCGGGTAGGCAGCAATCATTTACCGAGCACTACTCTTTTGCTTCCTGATAAAAGTATAGTAACTGAAGCGGTCGAGCTCTGTGACTGCGTTAACACACACTACAGTAACCTCTTCATTAGCAATGACGGCATTGCAACCTACGATTCACATGTTTACTGAAGACCAAATACACACCGTTGACTTTGACAACCTCAGTCGAGCACTCTGCTGGTTGAAAACGTCTAACTGCCCAGGTACTGATGGTGCTCCTTCTTCCGTATTAATAGTTGGAGGACCGGACCTTCCAGTCCTTCTCCTCAATATCTACACCAGCTCTATAAACAGCGGACACTAACCGTCTAAATGAAGACATGCAGCTACCATACCACGACATAAACATGGCTGCCGACAAATATTGACAATTACCGTCCTGTTAGCCATACACCTCTGGGCCTAGACTCATGGAAAGCATAATAAAGGATGGGTTGCTTCGTTTCCTTTTGCTACGCAACCATATTAATAGGTCCCAACACGGGTTTCTGCCTACTAAATCTTGTCAAACTTGCCAGTTTGAATACTTAAACAACGGTACGCACACCGTAGACATAGGTCAGGCACCGGTCATCATCCTCCTTAATATTAAAAAAGCATTCAACCAGGTTTCACATAGTGGTTTGACGACAAAATTAGCTGCATTCGGTGTTTCTCCTTGCTTGGTTTTCTCCTTACCTTTCTACTCGAACGCAGTCCGTGCGACTAAGCGATATATCGTCTAAGAAGGCCACTGGAACCAGCGGAGGGTTTGTTGCGCCCTAAAAGATAACTGCTATCTTTCATGTACAATTTAATTGTTTGCCGATTGCACATTACCCCTTGTTTTAAGCTTTATTACAACCGGCTCGTGACCCGTCCACCTTGTAAGTTCCCGCGCACAAGTGTTCTCTCTCGCCTCGCATCATCCGTCCGCTTCTTATTGTGACCCATTGAATACAATCCCCTGTGTCCGACTCCAATTGCCTTCTGATAACCACGCTTAATTTCGCGCATTGTTACGGACTAGCATTAACTAGTCCTACAAGTTGGTGACCCCGTTTCGCACTCGCGAATTCTACTTTTTCCTCGGTTGTATTTTTGGTGAGTTCGTTCCTTTTTCTCGATTATATATCTGTATTCATTTGTCTTCTGCGTACTTTTAGTACTTTTGTTGCTTTTGTTCATCCTTCATCTTATCGACTCACATTCCGAGAGTGGCAGTTGCGTCGTTCCACAGCGTCAACATGCTTACCTTGGCTGTTCCATGAACACAGCCCAGAGTTTTGGTTTACGATATTCGAGATCGAACTGGAAAATAACGGTGTTACGACGGACCGTCCGAGGTACAATCAATTCCTCCCACGACTTCCTTCAGCGGTTGTGACGCCGATTGAGGGCCTTGTACTCTGCTCATTGAATGAGGCGAACTACGAAACAATGAAGCTAACAATTTTAAAAGAGTTACGGCCCAGCGCACGAACTCAGTTTGAACAGCTCAGTGGTCTCAAGCTTGGAGATAGCAAGCCGTCGGCGTTGCCCCGCGAACTTCAGCACATCGCTGGTGCCTTATTCTTTAGTGAAGCAGGGACAAAGGAGCTATGGATTGCACGCCTTACAGAGCCATTTCCGGTAATGCTGTCCATGCTTATAGGTACACAACTGAAGGCATTAGCTACCAAGGCAGACGCTGCGTACGAGCGTCTTCCGCAGCAGACGACCGGTAACTACAGTGATGTATTCTCAACGATGGAAACCGAATACCAGCTTTTCTCCCAGTATTTAGGCCCCTCTGTCTCTAACGACGAGGAAATTGCGCTTCTCCGAAGCAAGATAGCAGCAATGAAGGTTTCGAAGCAGCGTGTGCCACGGCCAATTGCTGACCACGCTTTGGCTACTATTCATTGCGGCTCATCTGTGCCTGCACCGAGTACTTCACGTTCGGCACAAAAGGGCAACATTTTCCTTACAGGTTCTCAGTCGGATAATGTCAACCACGTCGAAAAAGTATGTTGGTATTACCGCCAATACGGTGGAAGAGCTAGACGTTGTCGGGCCCCCTGCATTATGCACGATCCAGCTGCTTCAGGGAAAACGAATAGCCTGCATACTAGCACTACAGACCTAACATTCAACAACCAAGCAAAACCGCCTGTTTTACGTTAAGGATCGACGTTTTTCATCACGTTCCTCATCGAGACTGGAGCGGAAGTCATCCCCCTTCCAGCGAACTGTAAGGACAAGCACTTAGAGCCTATGTACAATTTGCATGCGGCCAACGGTTCTCCGATAGCTTCATTCAGTCAGCGCATGATGAACCTAGACCTCAATCTTCGCCGTGATTTTCAATGGGTCTTCATGGTAGCATCTGTACCATTCGCAATTATCGGTATCGACTTCCTCCGACATTTTGGGTTGCTTGTTGATGCTGGTCGCCACAGACTATTAGAAAGCCGTATTAAACAAGGGTGGAAGGCGTTCTTACGGACGCCCGATAATCAGTACCATTTTTCGAATCGCCGATGTACCAGCAGGTTATGCGCACCTACTTTCTGAGTATCCGTGACCGATACGACCAGCTGCAGAGCTTCCGCTAGTCGAGACAGAGGTCGCTCATCACCTAGTTACGCGTGGTCAGCCAGTTAGCGCACGACCAAGACGGCTTGCTCCTGACAAACTACGCGCAGCATGAGCTGCATTTGACCACATGGTGCAGCTCGGTATCGTCAGACCGTCCAACAGTCCTTGGGCGTCGCCACTGCACCTGGTCCTGAAGAAGGTCATGGGAAACTGGCGTCCATGCGGCGACTATCGAACCTTGAATACGGTTACAACGCCTGATCGCAACCCGTTCCCACACATAGTGGATCTCACCGCCAGCCTGGAGGGTAAAAATATCTTTAGCAAATTCGTCTTGGTAAGCGCACACAACCAGATTCCGGGATCCAAAGCGGACACCGCTAAAACTGACGTGACTACTCCATTTGGTTTGTTCGAGTTCGTGCAATGGTCTAAATAATGCCGCGCAAACTTTTCAGCGCTTAAGCGACCAAGTTTGTCGCGGCTTGGACTCCGCTTACGCGTATCTGGATGACATCTTAATCGCAAGCTGTTCGAGAGAACAGCACCGGCGCCACGTACGAACACTTTTGATCGTTTATCTCAACACAGGGTGACGCTCAACGCAGAAAGGTTTTCTTTTGGTGTCGATTCAGTCAACATCCGCGGCCAATGTATCTCCTCTGCAGGCGTCTTGCTACTGCAGGCGTCTTGCCACTGCAGGCGTCTTGCCACTGCAGGATAAAATTCAATCCATCATCGACTACACCGAGTCTCACACTTTCAAACCGCTCAGGCGTTTTGAGGGGTTTGTCAACATTTACCGACGACTTATACCCAACTGCGTTTCGCTGATGCAACACCTCGCGGACCTTCTCCGAGGGAAACTCAAGGACTTAGAATTTCTTGCCGCAGCACGCAGTGCTTTAAGTCACTAAAAGACGCTATCGCCAACATAGCTTCTATAGCGCGTATTGATCCGGCCCCCACTGCCCCTCAGTACTGACTCCTTGGACGTGGCAGTCGGCGTTGTTTTACAGCAACGCGTAGCCAACACGCGGCGGCCCTTACCGTTTTCCTCTAAACACCTACAACCTACCGAATCTCGCTACAGCACCTTCGGTAGAAAACCACTAGCAGTGCATCTAGCGATAAGCCACTTTCGACGGGTCTTAGAAGCCCGCTCCTTTGTTGTCTTCACCGACCACAAACCCCTAAGTTACGTCCTCGGCTCGACTACCGACTGATACTCTCCTAGAGAGTCGCGCCACCTTGACTATATCGCTCAGTTTGCGACCGATATACGCAACTCAACGACCCTGAGGTTGAGCTACTACGCAGGCCTCCCTCATTGGATATACGACTCGTTCCGCTGATATCATCAGACGTCACGGTACGCTGCAATTTATCGCTGTGCTCGCCGCGCCCAGTCGTCCCACGCGAGTTTCGGCGGATCATGATCGACACGTTGCACAGCTTGTCTCCTATAGGCGGTCGTGCATCGGTTAAACTCGTAACCGCACGGTTCGTTTGGCGCAATCTTAATCGGGACGTCCGTATCTGGACAGGTGCTTACCTTCGGTGTCAACGCGCAAAGGTGCACAAGCACACGAGAAGCCCATTAGGCACATATCCGATGCCAGACGCACGGTTTCATCACGTGCACGTCGATCTCTTAGGTCCTAAACCGCCGTCCAAATGCTCTGTGTATCTACTGACCTGTGTCGATCGATTCACTAGGTGGTCGGAAGCTATTCACATACCTGACTCCTCTTCCGAAACTGTAGCGAAGGCTTTTCTGGAGCTTTGGGTATCCCAATACTGCCGTCCCGCCATCGTGACCACCGATCGAGGATCACATTTCTCGTCAACCTTTGCCACTTTGCTTAAGGATTTATGCTGACGCCACGTTCAGACTACGGCGTACCATTTGGCCGCTAACGGCATGGTGAAGCGTTTTCACCGCCAGTTGCAGGCAGCGCTACGCTTGCACGCAGATCCTTCATGGTCTGAAACACTTCCCCTTCCTCCTACGATTAAGAAACACGGTTAAAACCGATTTCGCCGACACACCAGCGCAGCTAGTCTACGGTAGCATGCTGCGTTTGCCCGGACAGCTAGTAACACCAGCTTAATTTCACTTCCACTTTTGACTACGGAAGTTACATTACTCGATCGGCTCACCAGCTTCGTGCGCTACTTCCACCCGCTCCTCGATATCAGCAGACACCAGTGTAGGTGCCCGAGAGGCTGCTTACGTGTTCGCACGTCCTTCTTTGCGTAGATGGTATTTGGCAGCCTCTTCAGTCGCCGTTCCTCGGACCTTTTAAGTGCTACACCGTGCGAGTAAGGCGTACACTTTTGCCCGCGGTGGTCGAGGCGAAGTCTTCACCATCGACCATCATAAACCCGCCTTTATGGAAGAAAACCATCGCCTACTTGGTTAAATAGGGCTTCGTGCGACGTCACAACTCACTGCACCAGCTTATAGCATTCTAGCGCCGTTCAACCGACCACAATCTCGGTCTACAAGCCATTCCAACATCTCCCGAATCTAGTCCGCCGCCTCCCAAGACCAATCGCCGTGGTCGGGTGGTGCGTAGGCCCGTTCGTTTCTCCGCCTGCGTGCAGTGTAAATATTCTTAGCTTTGTAGTTATTGTATATATTTGCCCATTTTTGGTAGATTGACGTGTTAAAAACAAACAAAAATATCAAAACCTCCAAAAAACCTACTTTGAGTAATGTTCAAAAACCACAAATTTTAAACACGCAGATCATTCGTTTGTTCTTTTTGGCGTTTTCTGCGCGTGATTTTCTATTTTTTCGTCTCTATATGCCCAAAATCCTCCCCTTCGAGCGACTGGCCTACATAAAGACATTTTTCGGGGACCCTGAAGGGAACGCTGGTCGTTTCTCCGCGGGACAAGGGTCGTTTCTTCGCGGAAGGAAGGTCGGCTCTTCGCGGGTCGATGGTCACTTCTCCGTGAGACCCTGGTCATTGCTTCGTGCGACGAGGGTCACTTTGGTGCGGGGCGGGGTGCGGCGGGGGGAGAGACCTCTTCCAAGCGCACCGTTTGGCAGCAGCAAAGACTAAGGTCCTGTCGGCCTTTTTCTGGGCAAGCCAGTTTTTTAGTCCGACAAGCCTGCCCCAACGGCCCGCCGAAATGCATGCCGCCCAGCAGTCAAGAAATAGCAAAGCACAAACGGCACAGCTGACTCCGAGTTCCGGCGAACCTTCATTTACACCAACGCTCCCTCAAAGTTCCTTGGCAAGATTTTGCCTTACGTACCTTGGTTCAACCGTCCCATTTCGCTTTCGAAGGCATGCTATGTTCAGCCTTCTAGGGGTGCTCTGTAGCGCCCTAAAAGATAACTGCTATCTTTCATGTACAATTTAATTGTTGGCCGATTGTACATTACCCCTTGTTTTAAGCATCATTACAACCGGTTCGTGGCCCGACCACTTTGTAAGTTCCCGAGCTCAAGTGTTCGCTCTTGCCTTCCTTCATCCGTCCACCTATTATGGTGGCCCATCGAATGCAATCCGCTGTGTCCGAGGCCAATTGAATTCTGATATCCGCGCTTAATTTCGCGCACTAACTGGGACTAGTGTTCACTAGTCCTACGGGTCCCAAGTCCGCCTCCTAGGTTCTCTGCTACTTTTACTGTGCATCAAGGATATATGCCAGGTCTTTCAACATGGCACTCCCCACTCTTGTGCTGAGGATACAAATGTGGTATTCCCATTTGATTCTAGCTGCCAACGCAACGGCCTCTCCAGTATTCAAAGCGCTCTCGAGGCTTTTGAAACAGGGTGTGACCTGTGGAAACTAGAGTGCTCACTAACAAAAAGTAACGTCCTTTCCTGCCGGTGCTCTATACAGCCCAACCTATTAACCCTTAACGGAATACCACTAAATAACAGCTCTAATGTGCGCGCTCTCGATGTGCACTACTCACGCTCACTGAATTTTGCGGAACAAGCGAGCTATAGCTCTTCAAAAGCCAGGCCTATTGTTGGCTATATATTAAAATTAATGAGCCTAGTAGAGTCTCGACTTATGCTCTACAAGTTGCGTGCCCGACCCATGGTAGCGTGCTGCTTAATAGTGATTACTACTTCACTCGAAAGTGATAGGATGGACGTCAAGAATGTCCAGCGTTCGTTCACTAAGCACCTTCTATGGTCAGCTGCACTCAGTTCTCAAAGCCACCGCAAACAGCTTGGTTTGGAACCACTTTGGCTGCGGCGACTTAAAACCAACCTAGTTTTTCTATATAAGCTAAGCAAAACGTCGGGCTTAAGTATCGACAGGTAGTCTTAACCGCTGGGCGACACTTATCCTTTACGCATGAACCACACTCATTCGTAGTACCCAAAACACGTTGCTCCATACACTTTAACTTCTTCCTATACAGATACGCGTCTGTGCGGAATAAGTTACCTGAAACCATCAAAGCTGCTGAAACAATCACGCAATTCATCACGGCAATACATAGATTAATAAGTGTCCCCCAAGTAGCAGACAGATTGGTCAGCTACATCCTTGGGGATGAGCTGGGGGAGAACGGCCTCGATCACATACAGCATTCCATACAAAACTTTAATTATGCGGAATACTCCCAAGGCGCCAAGTGACTTGTTAGCCTATACACCCAACACAAGTAAGGCTCCTTTCAAACCGGCCCTGTCCTCATCCTATCAGGCTTTTCGCTTGTAATTCCTCATTTATCGGACAGCCGTTTGTTATTGCTTTGCTTTGACAGTTTCTTTTGACGGGCCTGCGTAGCTTTGACTTTCTCCAGACCCGAAATGTAAACGGTCACGACTATTTAGACTTCTGGATATGCCCCATCATCCCGGGAGCCTGCTGGCCTTGCTTACCCTATTTTAATATTGCCACCGTCTCTAACTTGTCCATTTCTGCTGACCCTCTCTGCCTTTTGCGACTGTACTAGTCATTGTATGAAAGAATGAACGCTGTGATCCCCTCACTCCTTTCCTTGCTCCACCTTATCAGTAACCCAGTGCTGTATGCTGACCTAGTTTCCTCTGACCAGTCTCCTACTTTTTGACTGCTTTCAGAGTATTGAGCTGTAAACAGTATGGGCTCGGCACAACTAAAACCTTATTTCCCTCAACCTAGGCGCCTCCTAGTCGTGCTTGTAGCTAATTTGTTTAACCTCTCTCATCTCTACCATGTCCATTTCTGCTGACCTTATCTATTTGTCTTCCAAACTAAATTGTACTACTAAATCTCAGTGCAGCGACTAGTACAGCCTCGTGTATTTGGTCTGCTGCTTCTTGACCTCTTTAAGACGATTGTGACGTTACCGGCCAATATTAAAAAGACTAATACCCTGTTCACATTACCTCGGGCGTCTCGTTGGCTTGGCTCGTCCTAAGCAGTAAGGCTTTCGCCACGCCGACTCTGTTGTTTTCTCACTGCCATGTCCGCATTTCTCCTTCCATCCGACTGCTAACCCTTCGTAACCTGCCCTGACCGCTTGTCATCTGACCAGTCCACTTCCCTCTGACTGCCTTCAAAACTACGAAGATACAAACAGGCTAGGCTCTGCTGACTCTATGCTATATTTCTCTCACCTCAAGCCCCTGTAAGGAGTGCTCAACCTTTAGTAACTTATTAATCTCTTGCGCCTCCTAGCCTCATTCACCCTTTATTGTTTTAGCTCTCTTCTTAAAGTTATTGCACGTCCTAATCCTAACACGCCGACTAATCCAATCTTGCCCAACCGGCCTATTGTTCTCCGGATTCATTCAGACTTCTGAGAAGTTACCACCCCTGGTTCGATTGACCTAATTGGCTGTTCAAATTACCTCCAAAGCCTCGTTAACTTTTAAAATCTTGATCAATAATTCCGTTCTCATCTCTACGCTGCCCTATTCTTGTCGTCGTGTCTGCTCGCATTTCTTTAACTGGAGAAGCAACTCTGTACCTTGCCTTAATATAGTCGTACCTGACCAGTTTCGCTTTTTGAGTGCATCCATACTACCGTGATGTAAACGATCTAGGCACTACATATCCGAAGCGCCGATTCTCGCACCCAGAGAACTTTGCTGGATTAGCTCATACTTTATTAGTATAGCTTCTTCATTCACTTAACCTGTTCATCACCGCTAAACCACTCCCTTCGTTCTCAACCCTTATATAAAGGAGTTAGTCATACTTCACCGACTAATCTAGTCTCGTCTGCTCGGTCTGCAACTTGCTGACTACTATTAGGCCACGTTACGTTACCGGCAAAACGTTGAGAAGATCAAACACCCTATCCAACTTACCTTGCCAGCCCCGTTGGCTTTTCAACTCCTAATTAATAAGGCTCTGCATTCTGATCTTATCATTTCCTTACTGCGTTCTCTGTCTTCATCGTACGCCGAGTGATCAAATTTTGCCTGAAAGGTCTTCTACTCTCCGACCTAACTCAGACAACCGTTACGTTAACGGTCAAGGTTGGAAGACGGATCGCTATGTGTGCCCACTTAGTTTCTTTACCATTTATTTTGACCCAATACTTTTATTACCGCGCTCGTTGTATTCCTTCCTTCCTCAAGCGGACGGTTATTTCCTAATCTCTGATTGCTTCTATACTACAGAGATACAAACGGTCTGGGCTCTACGGACACGACGGTGTTTTGCTTCACAGGAGAGCCTGCCGGGCATGTTTACTCACTTTACTAATACGGCATAATGTAGTATCCACCGATGGGCTTCCTGCTGCCTGAACGCACTCAGACGCTTGAGACGTTTACTTTCTAGCGCAGGTGACCAAATGGATATGTTGACATTACTTGGAGACCCTCGAGGGCGTTTGCACTCTTTGTCAATAAACTTTTCTCATCCTGACCCAAACCTTTTCTTATCCCGTTCTGCTTTCTTTCCTCCTTCAACTGGAGGGCCAATTCTCAAGGGTTTGCCGTAATATTGTCTCACCTGACAAGTCTATTTCCCTATGACTGCTCATATGATAGCAATCCCTAAACGGTATGCGCTTTGCAGTCGCATCGCTAAGTTTCCCTATCTTGAGCACCTGCTGTACTTTTCACACTTTATGGTCATAGCCCCTTTCATCTACCGTACCACTTAATCTAACGCGCAGACTAATCCAGCCTCGCCAAATCAGTCGGATAGCCACTTTGCTCATTCTTTGGGTAACCCAAGGATCTGTTTACATTGCTTTCAAAGCCACTTGGGCCTTTTCACATTTTAGCGATAAACCCTTCTCATTCCGACAGTAACTTTTCTGAGCACGATCTCTATTCTCATTCCTGCTTCCATCAGACGGCCATCTATTACTGTTGAGCCGTAAGCTAGTCACACCTGACCAGCCTATTTCCATCTGACTGCTCCTGTGTTACCTAGGATTAAGCGGTATACGCTCTGCAGACCCAGCCCTATATTTCCCTCTACTACTAGAGCCCGCTAGACTAGCGCAACCTCTATTATTATAGCCTTTCCACAAGTTATTGTACGTCCTAAGCTAACGCGGTGACTCATCCAGTCAATCCAGATCATCCTGCTGTTAGCTAATTTTACGCAGAGTGCTTCGAAGTTACAAATCCTGGTTCGGCTGACCTAACCTTCTTTTTACATCAACTGGAAAGCCACGTGGGCTTCTTCACTCTCTATCAAAAACGATTATCACCCCGACCCTAACCTTTGCTTATCGTGTTTCTGTTTTGATTCCTTCTTCAACTGGATGTCTAGCTCGCACTGCCCTACCGAGGTCTAGTCCCACTGAACAGTCTGTTGATATCTGAATGCTCATGTACTACTGAGACTTAAGCGGAATAAGCTGTGACGACTAAAAAAGATGGTTCCCTTACGTCTAGAGTCTGCTAGACTTGTCCACCATTTATTGTCAGCTCTTTTTCATCTTCAATATAAATCCTTATCCAACCGCGCCGACTAACCTAGCCTTACCCGATCGGCCTCCTGCTGTACGGATTCATTCAGATTTCTGAGACGTCACCTCCCCTGGTTCGGTTGATCAAGCTATCCGTTTACATTACGTGGAAAGCCCCGTGGGCTCCTCCACGCTGCATTAATATACCCTTCTCCTCCCGACCCTAACCGTTTATTATCTCGCTCTTTGTTTTTATTCCTTTTTCAATCGGACTGCCAGCTTTACTGCCCCGCCTTGATCTTGTCCCACCGGACCAGTCTATTTCTCTCTGGCTGCTCCTACGCTACCGAGACCTAAGCGGTGTGAGCTCCGCAGACGTACCTCTGTTACCCTTAACTACAGGGACGGCTAGACTTGTTTCCCCGTTATTGTTATATCCCATTTCTTACCTTCAGTTTACGTCCTAATCACAAAGCGCTGATTACTCCAGCCCTGCCTTGTCGGCCCTCTACTCACCAAATCCGTTTGGACTTCTGAGACTTTACCGCGCTTGGCTCGGCGAACCTAATGGTTCTGTCTAAATTGTATGGACAGCCCCGTGGGTTTTCCCACTCTTTGTCAATAAACCCTCCTCATTTCGATCCTAACCTTTCCTTGTATATCTCTTGCCTTTTCAGGCCTTTTTCAATCGAACGGCCCGCTTTACTGTCCTACCGTGACGTAGTGTTATTTGACGTGTCATTTTCTCTTTATCTACTCTTTTGTAACTGAGACCTCAGCGGCACAGGCTCTTCGGACGCAGCTCTACGTCTTTCTTACCTCTAGGATTTGCTAGATTGTTTCACGCTATAGGGTTTTAGCCTTGATCCTACCCTTATTTTAAGTCCCAAGCAAACCGCTCTGACCACTCCAGTCGCGCTTGACCGGTCTCCTGCTCTTCGAATGTAGTCATATGTATAAGACGTTACCATTCCTTGTTTCACCAACCTAATTGACTGCTTACTTCCTCGAAAGCATTGTTGACTTTTCCACTCCTTCAATAGAAGCCTTTCTCAACACCAATCTGTCTTTTCCTTATCTCGGTCCCTGATTGCTTTCAACAGGATGGCCATCTCTGTGTTTCGCCATGAGCTAATCTTATCTCGCCGTATTTTGGCTTTCCGACTGCACCCGCACTACTGAGACGCATATGATCTAAGTGCTGCATACCCAAACGTTGTTCCCCGAAATGTTGCCGGACTTGCTGTTGCTTTATTACCACAGCTTATTTCAATCCTAACGTTTACCCACACCATTCGTCTTCCCTGTTTTGCTAAACAACAGTCACAATCGGCTGACTAACCCAAACTCTTCGGCTCGGCCTCTCCCTCTCGGTCATTGCGCAGTTCACTGAAACGTAACTGGTAACGGTACTGCTAATAAAACCTTTTTATGGAACACATGTACTTGAGAGATTTAGTTTATAATGTTGCATACAATATGAGGTTCATTAGTGAAAGCACTTTTGCGACTGATCTTTTTCTCTGCGTTCCAGGTGCACTGTTGTTATCTGTTTATGCGGCTGCCTATGTTGGTTGTCTTTTTCTCCGAGATTTCCACAGAACCCGTGGCCAGAAACCGAGAATACGTAAACTGCTTTGCTCACAACACCTCAACGAAGCAATTATTCTCTTAGCTGGAAATGGATGGATATTTATTACAGTGTCTTACTAATTAACGGAAGAACCAAACACTTATATGTTACCTTGGATGGATGGCGCTATATTGAGGTCCGAACAGTTGGGTTCAGTTCGCCTGTTCTTCACATAATCCTTACCCGGTGTTCGCTTGCCGACATTTAATGTCAACTCGAACATTTCAACTCACCGAAGGACAGATTTTCCTAATTTTCCCACTTTGGAAATATCCCAGCGCAGTACTATCTTTCACTATGGCAAGAACAAATAGGTACGGTCATTTACATTACTGCCATTCTTTTCACTTACCACGTCTGGAGCGGCCCACCCTACTTTTACCGTCCATTAGGTCATGAAGGCCAGTGTCTCCAATCACCAGAACTTATTCTGGGAGATTTTCCGGTTCGTTATTCCGGACAACGTGCAGCCTTTTCGGTCCTGAACGATTACGTTTAACTATTTCCCTTACTCTACTTATGTGTTCAACGTCATACTACTGGATTCCCCTCAGAGTCCTTACGCGGTTCGACAACCGACCAATACAAAACATTCCAACATGTTCGAGTTATGGTCTACCTACCAAACGGGGCCTTTCCGTTCTTTCAGAAAGTGCAAGGATCCATGGATAATATAGTTCCGCTCCCATCATGCACCAACCAGAGAAAATTATGGATGTATCATGATCGCGACTAACAGAGCAAATAATCGGTCAATGATAAGCATTGTCAGTTGCAGCTTGTCGTTCTAATGCATCGATGGTGGTGCTCTAGGACGAGGAGGGTTTTCGCCTAGCAAGCGTTCTCCCTATAAAAGCCACCGAAATCTTTTCAACAACGCTGGGGCGGTGCGGAGGTGACTCGCCATTGAAT
The DNA here is from genome assembly GCA_944474145.2 of Dicrocoelium dendriticum. Taxonomy (NCBI): domain Eukaryota; kingdom Metazoa; phylum Platyhelminthes; class Trematoda; order Plagiorchiida; family Dicrocoeliidae; genus Dicrocoelium; species Dicrocoelium dendriticum. The sequence goes on along the minus strand of OX104067.1, from coordinate 2,302,883 downwards.
AAAGTCACGGCCAATAAATTCACACTGACAAGCTGACCAGGAATACATACTACCATGCTTGATAAGCCCGGACACTTTTCTATCTGCATACTTCGTCGCCGCGTCCTCTGCTTCGCATGCGCCTTTGTGCTTTACGCTCCCCTCACATGGTCCAAGCGAATCGTGAAACCAACATTGAGAGCGTTTCCACCAGCTCTTTGCTAACTGATTGGTTTTAGTTCTTAGGCTATTCCTTCTGGATTGTTACTGCAGTTTATGGCAGACCGGCTGTGCACATACGAACGTGCACGAACTCACGACAATGAGCTTTCTTCAGTTTTACTTCTACCCTATTTGTACCGGTTCAAATAGGAAAGCCTGTACCCTCTCCGAGTGTCACTGTTACAATTGCTATGACATGTCTGTATAATTGCACTTGTTTGACCAGGCCCTTGCGGTCGTACCACGCATAGCTGAGAATAAATGTTCATTTCCTTAGTTATTTATTTAAAAAGCAACCCACGACTGAATGCCTGGTAGTTCCACGGAGTATTTACTTCCTGCTTACCGCAGTCAACCGATGATCGGACCGGGGCTTGCTTATCTTTCGACACGGAGAGCCTGCAATTATTATAAACAACAACTTTTGCGGCATGCACCAACGGTAAGTCATCGGTGCTCCGCCATAGGTGTACCCTTGTTTTATGGCATGTTGTAACCTTATCAAGCTGAAATGCCTCCTATTGCTCATCTTTTCAGCAAATGCTCTGACTTAGCTTTTGTTAGGCTTGCATTGCGACTTAGACCAACCCCAAGCTGCTGACACTTCAGTTCATGCATAGTTACTTGTATTTGCATAGTTTCACGCATTTTATGTCATTGTATATCAAAGCATTCTTTGTGGCGCTTGATCCTAGTGCTGGGAGTTATTCTTAGTCATACAAAACAATTCTTTAACTGCAGCCAAATATGCGCGGTTTAATCCTAAAAACCCGCTTCCACCTCCGAGGTTTATCGTCAAGACATCACGGTTTTGACGTCCCCTACTCCACAAAAACTGTACGGCGCAAAAGCGAACTTTACCGGATACTTGCCACCCGCTTCTTCCTGGGTTTTCCAGCCCGCAAAACTCGTCTGTCCTTATCCCAATAACGCCCTGACTAATGTTTTTACCCCAACACCCGAGCGAAATAAATCCACACATCGCCGTCCTTGCCTTCAGTAGCCAAAGATGGCCACAACCCAACACGCCAAACACTTAAATTTGGATGCTGGCAATTGCGCACATTTCGCTAACGGGACACCAAACATCGACCTACTAAACAACCAGCCTTAGCCGCCATGAAGCTTGCGCGCTACGACTTTGATATAGCAAAGCCGGGTGAGCCCTGCTGGCTGAGCTGGGTAAATTGTTAGAGCATGGCGCTCCTTACACGTTCTACCTGCGTAAAAATTCGGCCGCAGCATCACGTGCACAGTGTCCCATTTGCAACTGCTATTTTCTTGAATAGCGGCTTGAAGCGGAACCCACGGTTGTTGTCGCTTGGTGCATGCTACAGAATTGTTCGTAACTTAGCACGTAGGATCTCACCGTGAGTCATCAGGCTGACACGGAAGGCCGTTTCTACTAACATTTGGCAGCTGTTACAAGTTCTGTGTCAAGGAGTGCCCGACTATTCCTTTCCACTGACTTCCATGCACTGTAGTGCCTTATGTCGCAGTATTGGCAGGGTGATTGTGCCTCATTGGATTAGGGTTATCAGTTGAAACTGAGTGTGCTTACTCCCGTCGCGTGCCTCCTACGGCTTGCCTACCACGAACACAGTTTGCTCCGTAACTGAAATAAAAATAAAAGATGTTATTCTCGAATTTTTGATGCGCACCAAATGTGGCAGGATCAAGTGCCGCTTGTAGTCGTCACGTTGCCGCGGCCCCACCCACGGTGTGGTCATGCTTACTTGCTTGACTAGGTCACCGTAACTCAACGGTACATGTGCGAAGCTCGCATCACGCACGTAGTAACTTGTGCGGCATGCAAGCGTGAGCACAAGCCAGTGCGCGCTGAGTTGTACATAAATGTCTGAAAATCGTCATATTTTATATTAGGTACCGATATGAAGAAATACAACGTCCGCCCCGTTTACGTACAGTAAAGTGGCGAGCGCTAAGGGATGCCCTATCAAACATGCTTTCTAGGCCTCTGTAAGCGTGCAAATAGATAACTGGAAGAAACAATTGAGAATTGCCTTGGAGAAGCCGATGGGGTGCATGAACGGTAAACGGCCCGGCTGGTTTGATGAAAGCAATAAGACAATTTATCTATTGATACGGGCGAAAAGCACAACTTTTATTAAACCTAAGCTTGCTTATAGGCATGAGATGACGAGCAGTAGTTTATGCCACATTAGAAGGCAGCTAGCCGGAGAACGCCGTCCGCTGCAACATGCATCGTGGACAATGAAATATGAACGGCTGAAGTACTATGTTAAAACTCGTCAACAAAGCCATCTACGGCTCCTTGAAGGCAGTGTAGGGACACACCATGCAGCAACTGAAGACCCCGAAGGACTATGGGACCCGCTCCGTCTACACAAAATCTGACGATTACTTGCACACAACCGAAACACGCTGAAACCCTCCAGACCCACTTAACCTAGGTTGACTGGGAACACCCTTCATAGGCTACAAGACCACAGTGTAGTATCTAAACTTCAGGACACACTGCCAGTCTGAACCCTTTCTGGTTCCTGCAGATTTCAAGGAAATAATGGCCACAGTATGCTCATTTGACACTGTAGTACCCCGCCTTCGGTTGGTGCACCTGATATACAGAAGTACAGATTCGCCACCCTATTTTACGACTGTTAGTTCCTTTTACTGCATGTTTTCCAACCTAAGCTTTTCTTTCGCTGTGGCCTGGCTTCTTGCACTTTAAGCATCCTTCACTTAACTTACTGCTCGGCGGTCCATCTTCCTTTAATATTTCAATTAATAGCGGCTCCTGTTTGCAGTCCATCCTGCTCTTATCCTCATCCCTGTCTGTGTCCACCTGGCATCCTTTGACGCAGCTGTATCCCAATTTCGGTTGGCTCTCCTTATATACAGAAGTGCCAACGCGCCACCTTATTTTTCAGTAGATGGTTTATTGTATTGCATGTTTTAATGCCATGCTTCTCTTTTGCTACCGCCTGCATTTTTTCACCTGCACGTAACTGATTGCTAGGCCGGGTATCAACCTTTAATTTTTAAACAAAGCGCGGCTTCTGTTTTGCAATAACCGGCTTTTACCCTCCACCCTTTCTTAGTCCACATGGCTTTTTGACACCGTAAACCGCCCCATTCTAGTGGTTCACAAAAATTTTAACATTACCAATGCGGCATCCCATTCCATAACTTCCGGTTTAACAGCTTGGCTTGTTCTACACTCCAACGTTTGCTCTAAGTACGACCTATTTTCTTCACTATAAGGCTCATCAATTTTACTTTCTGCTTAGCAGTCAAGGTTTACCTATTCACCTATTGTAGAGAGGTATCTGCTGCGTGGTTAAGTTGGCTCACCTTTACCGTTCCATACATCCACCTGGATTATGCGGACACCGAAGAATTCCTGGTTTGTGTGGTACACTTCATCAACCAAAGCGCCGACGCGCCACTCTAGTTCGCATGGGTCAGTATTGCATTTTCCACAACCCAACCTCCGCTTAAGGTACGGTCATTAGTTATTCACTATAACTCACCTTTACCTAACTGGCTGATGGGCGGTTTATTTTCCCTTATTCTCGCATCAACAAGAAGATTCTGGTACATAGTTAACCCAGCGCACCCTTACTGTTCCACTCTTGCAACTTGCTTCTTTTGGCAACGTTGCGGTTCACCATCGAAGGGGTCAACTATGCTATTAAGGAGCCGATGCCTCATCTTTTCTACAATTGCTGATTAATAGCTAGAGTCTGCTGTTTATTTATTCTTCGATCGCTACATATTTTGAACTGTCACCTTGCTTCTAACACATTAGTCTTCGCCCATTTACCTAATAAGGCGTTGACTGATTACCGGAACCATGCTTTAGGTATTCAAGCATAACACCGTAATTTACACTATGGACCATGCTTTTTGTCGAATAACCAAGAAGCAGTTCCAGCATACTATCGTTTGCATACTGTACCTCATTCTTTTTCGTCTACATATCTTAGGGTAGAATGTATACACTGCTTAGTTACGTGCTTGTCCTTTTCGGTCTTTTCTCAACCTATTGCTTTCTTCCCCATTTTTATGAGATCGGAAACTTTGTTTACCTCCGGGATTGGAGTAAGGAGCTGCCTGCCTCTGAGAGCGGACGAAATAAGCAACACGGATACACTTGGACCAAGGTCTTGTACCAAAACCAATCAACTGCCCTCAACACAAAGTCTGACGTCCAGTTAGGGTATCTGGACATGGATTCTTCTCACTCGAGCAAGTATAACAAGCGGTGAAAGTGCGCCACCAGATACTCTGGAAATGTAGCTTACTAGCACAATTATTACCCTTCCCTACCGGTTTTTTGCTCCTTGGCATGCTCTGACTAGGCCATATACTCACGCAACAGATGGCTTATCTGCCTAAGAATAACGGTGCAAAACTGAACGATAGACTTGGCCTCATGTACCTGATTGTTCAAAGCAATGGCCGATGTGTTCCAGAACGTAGTGGGCGTTTGCTGGCAAGCTTCCCCACTATAAGCTGCCACAAAGTCCATTTTTCAACCCTGCGACGTGGCGGAAGCGCTTGCTCACTGAGTGAATTTATCGCCCACAATTACCTTCTGGCACATGGGCTGGAGGAAAGTTTTCACTAGTTTAATGACACATACATAAAAGATAATCGCAGTCATTGCATACTGTCGTCATTTTTCCTACTCTGCATTTCCTGTTTACTCAAAACAAACATGTATCCAGTTTGTACATAAATAAATAAATATTTTATTCTCGACTATGCGAGGCACGCCCATGGAGACATGATCAGATATGTACAACTGTACAAACATTTTATGGCAACTGTAACCGTGACAGTAGAACATTTTTCATATGTCGATGATTGAAACTGTACAATGGTAAAAATGCGAAATATTAAGTTGGTTGTCGTGAAACTGGGATCCCGGCGATAATAGGTTGCTAACCTCGAATGATCCATTGGAAAATAACTGAAGAGCACGCTCAAGAGAGATTTGACAATGCAGTGAGATGGTGCACAATTAACGCAAAGTTCAACGGTGATATTGTAGAAAGCAAATAGACGACAGTATATGCAGATGTAGAAGTTCCAGTGTAATGAACTTATCTAGAATGGTGGCATTAGTTGATTTGCCAGTGTGAAAATTTGGGCTGTGAGGTTATTTGGTGGCGAATCACCCTCGCCACGTTTGCAGTGTGGTTAGACGGATATTTGTGGCATTTTATAGGGAGAACGCTTGCCAGACGAAAACCCACCACGTCCTGAAACACTGCCGCCAATCCATTGAGTGGCAAGTTGCAACTGGCTGTTTCTGGTTGAACGTTTGTTTGCACGGTTATTCGCAGTCAGGTTGCGTCCCATTTTTCTGCCTGCTGATGCGATAGCCGGATGCCAATGGCCTTCCTGAGTCCTGTCCTTTCCGACTGGTAGATCAGGAACTACACATTCTTTTGAATATGATGTGTTTATCCTCTGCAAAATTACGTGAAGTCTCCGACCGATATACGAGGGATATATACGTTTTGGCTCCTCTTGACTACTCCTTTCGTTTTGACAACTTCTACAACTTTCAGCCGTAGCCAATTACATACATCGTAAAGCAACTGTTGCGCAAACTGATAGCAGTTATTTTTGATCCTGCCTAACCTGACGCGTTTAGCTGAATGCACGACTAAAATGTTTCATTATTTGTATTTATTTATTAACATTAAGCGTATGCTCTACTATGTAATGGAAAATGCGCCCGTAATGATGGCATACCTCCGGAAACACTAATGAACGGAAGGATAGTTGTGACCCGTTTCAGCCGTCTGGATGAAAGTGTACATGTCTGATGAGTCTAAGCATACTGTTGTAATATCACTGTAAAATAGAAAAGCCAGTAAGCCATAAGCTAACTATTAGCGTGGCGTCAATTTGCTAGGCTGCTTCTAAAAGCTTTTTTCGTGCAGCCTGCATTATCGCCTTGTGTGAGTATACTATATTCGACCGTATGTACGGAACAAGATGGCTACTACTGGGACCGAAGAAACATCGACATGCGGTTCGCAGTACATCAGCCACAGGAAAAAGGCTTGAACGCAATAAACCGTGGTATCCGCTGTTCTTTCGTTTCTCCAAATGGTTTAATACAGTGACAGTGAGGTGTTGCGGTTGATGTACCCAAAGTTTGGATGCTCTTTAAATTTATTCGTCCGATTGTATGCCTGCATACTCCCACGCAAACAACGGTGCAGCTGAGTAGAGGAATTTTAGCTGACCTTGCCATTATCTCTGATGTAAAGCACTAATGCATCTTAGCCCCCACACTGTATAATATCTAGCTAGCTGCCTTATGGTCGTTTGCTTTTAGCAAGTGCGACGACCGCATGCAACCAGAGCACCGCAACCGTGGGCGGTCGCTTAACTTTTGCTGCTTTGGAGCAGGAACCCTAGTGCGTGAGACAACCATCCGTAAGCTGCTGTCTGTAGTCGACTGTACGTTGTTTGCACAAACGGAGGAAGAACTGCTATATTTGATCACTATGTTAGCTTATATTGCGACCATGTTTGCACTCTGCATAAACAAATGCAACACTGCGTGTTCGCTTTAACGGACACTGGGCATGGAGCCCAGGTTTATGCCAGAAATACGGGTTGTAGGTGAAGCATAGCAACACACATCGGCAATCTGCTATCTCGGTAGCACGTTGTCAACCGACCTGCGGATCATCTACAAAAAGCTCCTTCTTTTGTAGGGAAGGCATATGTGGCTTATGGGAATCTGGAACCAAGGGAGTGGAAGCACCGTCTACTCACTGTTAGAACGAAGGTGATGGTGTACAAGTTCATGACGCTCTCAGTCCTTATTTATTCAAAGGAAACGTGGCCATTTTTGCAGAAGGGTAGTCCATTTATTTAATGATTCCAGCATCAGCGTTTGCTCCTTATTCTTCAAGCTTACGGGTGAGACAGTTTGCCAGACAAGAACGTGATCGGCCGGAGCAACGTGTACACCAAGAGCAAAGCGCAACTGCTGCGACAGCGTCAATAACTTGGACATATGCGATGTACGGTTGCAAAGAGTATCCCGCAGCAACTAAGCGCAGGCGACCAAAATGCAGCCAAACCAAAGGTGCGCTATCAAGGCACTAGCAGGATTCTTACGTCCTAAGAAATTATTTGCCTAAGGAATTTGAAGGTGATGGCAAAATTTGCCGAAACTACCGTGCTGTCCTTACGAGTACCGTCGCCTAAGCGTTAGAAAAATCGTGGACTAATCGAAGAGATAAACTTGCAGCACACTTGCAGCAGCTGACGATGGACCGCAACGCTTTGACTACTCTCACGTAGTGGCGTAACACATGCGACCGTGTGTGCTTTAGCCCAGTCGGTCTGGCCAGTCACCAGCGCTGTCAAGCTGGGGATATGCTGAACGCGCTAAACGTGAGACCGAGCACCACGGACTGACATGTGGCCTTTCGTAGGACCCAGTTGTGAAGGAATACCGTAACTTACGTGTTATTTATCGCGGAGGTATTAGTGAGTATATGCGATCTGTGCGCGTTGTCTTAGCCGCATTATACCACAAGCTGAAACCGAACGGATTGCACTTTCTCTCGCAAGATCGGAAGCCATACCTTTGGCGCTGGTACTACAAGCGTCCATCGGGCGTTGCAGCGCAGCGACAAGCACTCGTAGCTTCGGCAAAACACAGGCGCTCTGTACATACTCGACTGGTAATCCAAACACACATGCCCACATACGACTACCCCTATGCTAGGCTTGATGTTGCATATACCACGTTCCTTCGCTGCTATACTGACTTGCTCTAACTTACCATTACCAAAGCCTCCAAACACTTTACCGATTACAGCATCCCAAGCCACATCCTCTTCTTTTAGTAGCAACTTTGTAAGCTGGTGGATATGACCAGTTTAAACAATGCCTCCATCGATAAAACATTCTAGAAGATCCTTGGAAAGCAAACCTTCCAGGCAAATAACTTATTAGCGATTAACTTGATAGTTTCGCTATTTTCAGTTTTATTTCGCATGGTGTTCCTTAGAATGATTATAGCTGCAAATCCTATTCTTCATCCGCTGACTTTGACTTAGCCCAGCTAAGGAACATCAACTAACGTACGCACTCCATTTTTACGCAAAACTGAAAAGTAGCCCTACTCTACCTCCTTCAATTTGTTGTTTCATCCCTATTGCACCGTTGCTGTACGTCACGGTTGGTACAGTTTCACTCCAGAATGGTTAACTGCTGCCCTGGTGCAATGCAGTATCCGATTTGTAACTACTTAAGACGAATGAACTAAGTTTAACTTAGTTTTTATTGAGCTTGTTTAACTCTTTTATTTCGCGATTACTTCACTTGTTGCCTACTACACACTTGTCGCTTTCGTAAACAATAATACACGTACTGCCCTTTCAAGTCGCTTTTAGTACGGTGATTTACCAAGACTGTTTGCCGCGGCACCTTGCATTTCGTAGCACTATTCGTCCACGATTCACCTCATGATAAACGTTCCAAGGTAGTGCGCACCAAACTATGCGGACTGCCAATTTCCATACTGCCACCTACCTTCTGCTTCTTTATATCTATTAATTCCTTACATGACCATACTGCGAACAGCTGCCTGATACTAACCAGCACGACGCCTATAAATCCGGGACGTCGCAACATATATTTGCAGTCCATTCATGCTCTCCTTTGCAGTTGGTGTGGGCGCGGATTTTCTGAGCAACTGCCGTACGTTTTCGGTTCATGGATCCGTGGGAGCCAACGGTTACCGACGCTTAGCCAAAACGTGTAAAAGTATAAACTTTGGTGCACAACGCTAAACGAGTTTCTCCCGTGTGAATAGGCTAGACCATTACGCTGAAGAGAAATTGCCCTGGTAAACCCTCGGCAGGTGAACGATCTGGACAGTTGCCCGACCAGCGGTTATCATGAGCTAGACAGCTGATATTCGGCTCCACATGCTAGTGATGAAATTGAGCGTAGGGATATTTCTCTTCCACAAGAACTTACCAGCGCTTTTGCAAACGCAGTCACGATGCGGATGGTAAACGGTCGCGCACAGACGCTTATCAGAAGTTGAAGCGGACATGTCCAGGATTCTGGGTGGATCAAAAACTATGCCAAAGTTAATGGTGCGTTAGTATCTTAGTACAGTACATCGTAAATAAACGAGCGAACAGCGACTACTGTTTAGAAGCAACGGATGGCAGCCCCCAAAACGTACAATGCTGCGGCTACCAAATAGCTTCTGGACTACGCAGAGTACACAGCTATAGGTGCTAATGGTTGAGTAATTGCTTTGTAGTCATGATATCTTTTGGAAATTTGCAAAACAGTGTGGACACTGGTTTAAAAGCCGTATGTTTGATAGTTGGTTGTGGGACTTAGCTTATGTAGTACTGTGGTTGCATTAGCGCCAAGGACGCCATAGACGGCTAATATGCCTTATTATCACCTATCAATGCTTAAGATGGCGCAAAATACGTTCTTCGAAAATCCGCACGAACCGCGGGCGGCATTTGTTCGGACCGGCAACGTCATAAGCAGTGAGCGGCAACACGGTGAGCCTAATCTAACCACCCCATTGCATTCGCGAGCTGTGCGCTCTGCTCCAACGGCTGCGCAAGCACGACCTTACATGCTGGTGGCAGTAACTAAATAAAATGTATTCTACTGTCGCCATTGTTTATTTATTATTTTACCTGGTAACCGATATTGTGGCGGTTACTTCCCTATTCGCGCATGCGTTTCGACCAAATATTGAAGCCCAGGCTTTTCGGCTGTCAGGTTGGTTCACATATATATGCTACAAGAAACAACGACAGTGCATATTTTTTACTTTCTTTCGACAATCGTAATGATTTCACACTGAGGCAGTCCTCAGTCTTCTACTTACAACCTGTGCAACTGATTTTACTATAAAGAATGCTTTGATGGTGCACAGATCATCCCGACTTCGTAATGGTCAATGGTTGCAACGAAACCTTGTTTGGGCTCCTATGTTCATGGATCACTACATGGCGAAATTACCCCCAACTTGTATCTTGACGCAACAGTTACCACTGAATTTACGCGCCGCAGCGCCATCATATTCTTTGGTCTGACTATTACCTGACAATATGTTTACTCGTACATCTACATCTACATCTACATCATTTCGTTTATACCTTTCATTAAAACGGAATGTTTTAACATTCCAAAGAAGCTATGCTTGTATGCACATTTGATCACGCCATTGCAGAAGTGTCACGTTTTACGAAGAATATACTGTTTATTTATTTATTTATTTCCCAGCAGTTAACATAAACAGCTCTTAGCCTCACCTGCAATCCGAACCCACTCACCTATATTGCCTAAAGTTAATGAGGTTTAACGTTTCAGTTTTGCATATTTCACACATAAGTTTGGACAAACGCAAATGCATTTTTGTATGCTGGCTGCCACTGGACACAGATGTCATCAATCCAAGTAAATACATATATACATAAATAGATTATTCACGAATATATAGAGACACAGCAAAACGAAGGCAGGTGACGAGGATACACCTACTGCTTTTGAACAGCCAACATAGTGCAGGGATGCGGCGCGCGATGAAACCGCAATTACGTTATCAGGACAGGAACAAGCGGTTTAGCACGAACTACTGTTGGTTTAAGGTATTAGGAATAGGATGCAGATTTAGTCTGTGCGCATGACTTAAGCTGAGTCAGAGTGCGATTGCCCAAATGCAGCGGAAGACACTGTTGCTTTTGGTGGAGATGCGCGGTGCGTTTGCTTTAATTTGTTTCGCTGCTCCAGGCCAATAACGCGACAGGTGTTGTACGGTTGCCTGCGTTGTAGGTAGTGCAGTTCAACTTTTGAATGCTGATTAAACTCCTTGGTGTAGAAGCGCCTGAGGTGAACGTGAGTAGGTGCCATCCATTTTTTACACACCACCTCGACCATACCGGATCCTGGAGAGAGATATTTGTTGCTAGTGGGGACGGATTGCACCATCATCGTGACGGTACTAGGCCCAAACAGTGTTTTTATCTGGTACGCATACTTTCTCAATTAGGCAGAAATAATTCTTTTTTGCTTATTGAAGGAGCATGGGCCGGCTAGGTTGAAGAAACCTGGCTCACGTCCGCATGCCACAAGTCTAGTTCACTTGAGTTTGCACGGGTCATGGTGTGTGTGGTTGAAATCGTGGGTGGGCAGCGCAAGCTACAATAGTCTATCCGTAGGCGCAGGACTCCTGTGGTTGTCCTCCTGCAAGCTAAAGTGGCACGCCACTTCGGACGTGGGCGCAACCGCTCTATGTGCACGTGTAAGTTTGGTGAACGCGCTATGATAGGAATTATATACATAAAGTTTTCGAGGCGGATGAGGTCTGTGAGTTGGGTGAGATCCTCCGTAAATGAAAGAGGCGGTGGCGGTATATTAGCACGTCATATACGCCACGCCAAGCTGCGCTGAATGGGGTTTTGTGGCCTTTTGTGGAGAGAAAGCTTATCAGGCAGTAAAGTATCACTACCTGGAATATGGCCGCTGAACAATAAGCTGGAATAGCATTTGCCCGATCCACCTATCTGGCACCAAACCTAAACAGCCACAAAAGTTGAATAGTTCCTAAAGGCATACATAGGTAAACAAATGGCTTCTCTTTCTTTTTAAGGCAATATCATGTGCATGACTCTACGGCTGGCATATCACTATTAGTAGATTGATTTTTGATAACTCATGTTTGTTCATTCGTGCACTGCCACAGAACATGACAACTACACTCTCGGTTGCCGCTAGATGGAATCTTTATTTTGGGGATATTGTAACTATTACTTATTGTTGTAGTAATATTGCAAATAGTGTAGAGGTGTCTTGCTTTTAGTATGGAGAGCCACCTATGTGAGGTAATATTAACTAGAGCCGCATACAGATAGCCAGAACGATATTAACAACAACTGACACAGCTAATAAAATGTTCCCTGATGTTGTAAGGGGAACAAAAACACTGAGACTTCGACTTCAGTAACCTGGTCAGACCAGGCTCAAAGATATTGTTGCTGATATGCGAATTATCACGCAGATATTGATAACTTAATTTCATCTTTACACTGGTTTAATTAAACTTTAAACCCGAATAGGTCTGCCTACGCAAGTATGTCTATACGAAAGAGTGAACACGTTCCTAGCAAATTTTTGGGGCACCTAGGATCCGTCTTTATCGGCAGCGTTCCACTAGTAGTTAGCGCGAAACTTCGTGCAAAAATGGTGGACGAAAACAAGATAATTCCATTAACAGCATTATATGTCTCATATCCTATAGTAGACATTCATAATATGTTGCTTTACGAAATTGTTACCTTTGCATTTGTACAGTAGGCATTTAAGGAACACAATTCTGTGCTTGAATACAAAACAGGTGCTCGGTTGTAAGGGCTGAAAATGGTTTAAAGCAGGCAAATTGGTAGAATGAAGAACTACCAAATTATAAGGTGTAAGTGCACATGTCTGCAAACAAATTACTAAGCGTAGGTGCTGCACTTCTACAGTCAGAAGTAAGAAAGTACGGCGGATAACAGCAATTTATCGTATGCAAAATCGTAAATAACTTTCAGCTAAACAACAATAACGTATTCTTGGTAACAGCGATAACTCAATGCCTTACGCTTCTGCGCACCCTCTAAATGTTTGTCAATTTTCGCTTTATATTAATAATTCTATACAAAACCACTATCTACATCTATTTAAATAAATAAATAAATAAACTTTTATTCTCGACAAAGAGAGGCACACCTGTACAGGCATGATCATGTTTAGCTAACATAGTGTGATTAAAATTTACAAAGAGTACATGTTTGGCATAACAGTGAATGTAAGCGTATGGGTGTATATATGTATGTAATTGTCTATAAATGTAGCTTGTATTTTTGAATGTGCGCAGAATTTTTGACTGTTCTTTATCGGTAGGAATGTGAGAATAAGCTATTGATGCCCGTGGGTTGGATACCATTTTCCGGGTCCACGGGCCAGTGACTTTATTTTGTGGCGAGTCACATCCGCCACGTCACAGTGTTGATAAGCAGACATTTGTGGCTTTTTATAGGGAGAACGCTTGCCGGGCGAAAACCCACCACGTCCTGGAACACTGCCGCCGAACTATTTGCTGGAACGGGTTAAACCCAAACCACCCAGCCGGCACCACGAGGAGGTTGTTCGGCTAGCCAGCTGCTGGCTCTATCTAGTTGGCGTTAAAAAGCAATGTTAGCGAGCAACTGGTACCGAGTGCGACGTTCAGCAACACTGTTATTCAGTTAGTTCTATTTGCTGGTGTGACGGAATTATCAGGCTTCACGAAGAACAAAGAAGCCAAGAACGCCCGATCTTCTATTCAGTGGCTGTAAAGGTCTGAAAGCACCTTTGAAACTCATCAGCTAGGGAACAAAATCTTGGACATAGTTATCAAGTTTGCATGCATGTTTCTGTCCTGAAGCCTTGCCATGATTTTCCGTAGTGATAGAAAAGGTGTAGCATTTAGCTTCGTTTGGGACGTTGGCTTTCGAAAGCTTACAACTTACTCTTAAAGTCTTCTATATGTAAATACTACCGGTTTACCGCTACACTAGGCCCTGAATGCTCATATTGGACATGTTCAGGTGCCGTGTAACCTCAACCAAAATGCAAGGACAACCTGCCAAGTAGGCTGACATCTTTTTAGCTTCAATTTTCCCTTCGTTTACTTAAATTGCGTATTTGATAATTTAAATTATTAGCGGCAATGAAGCGCAGTTCCTTGATTGGGCTATAATACTGCACTGCTAGAAACATATCCGTATTCACCTTAGAGGATGGCAATAATCTGCTGAAAATGGCAACGAAACAAGGCTTTATAGCGAAGGTAAACAACAGGTTTTTGCACTGGCTTCATAACACGGTCAATCCTATAGTTTGACACAAATTACTATGTACTAATAGATGCAGTTGATTTCAGTGGTTTTGCTGTTGTCTTTGCTGACTTTGCTACAAACAGGTGTTATTAATCCACGGTGCTCGCCAATCCTGGCTAGGTCACCATCCATATCAATGTCAGAGGACTGTTTCCTGATAGTTGAGTATCCTTAACTGCTGAGGAAACAAAAGTGAATACCAGTGAACTTTGTTCCTCTTAGCATGTCCTTAACACCCTGCAGCTCAGGTGACTTCCCACACATGCACATGTCATCGTTAACCTCTATTAAACATATAAGTTTGCTTTTGCCAGGTTCATCAGTGCTCTCATCGATCGTTGTCAAAACCGTGAAATTTCGCTCCTTTTGATTTTAGTTTTCACGACCACAACAAAGCTGTCATCGATTTTACAGCAAACTGCGTGTGGGCTAGCCAACCATTCGCACACCTTTACAGTTTTACGGCGCTTATATGTTCCAAACTTAACCATACTTTCCTTAACAAATATAACAGTAAATGGTTTGCCGTGTTTCGCTACTAGCTATGCCACTCCACAACCTGCCTTACTTGCATTCTGTTTTGACTGCCGGATACTTAAAGTTAACTGTGTGATAAACTGCGATGCCTTCACTACTGCCGATTTGCGTTCTAGATTGGAGGCTATTTCAATTAAATCATCTTAAGCAGTTTCCATACTGTGAGCCCCTGTAATGTTATGTTTTCCATCCTTTATCCATTGCGGAATAAGTGGACTTAAAATGTTATGCTGCGATGTTACTCCTGTTTTCAGTTGCTTCAATTTCTTTCAGCTCTTTCATTGTTTTCAACTTGCCACGCTACGCATGCTTCGTTTGGTAGTGCCTTGATATAGCATCCCGTGTAAGCAGCAACAGTCTCCAAAAAATCAAGCGCGGACGCTTGTTCAGTCGTGTGGTAAAAGGTACCCTACTTTGCAGATGTCCTATAGGCGATCGGTTTAGGCATTAACTTTGGTCGCGTTCTCCGTTCTAAAATAAAAACGTAAACCATATAAACCAAATGTTAACAAATCCCCATTTTGCCTTCTTCTGATTAGTTAAACTGCATTATCACAGGCCTTTTGAAAGCCAAGTAGAGAAATGTTGCTTTGTGTTTAATTAAGTGTTCAGCAAAGTGAAGCTGTAGTGTATATGTAACTTAGACTATATTTTAGCACACTAAATATTTAGCGGCTTAGATGACTTATAAACAACATTTCCGTTAACACAACGGGCTAGGGTTAGTTAGTTTTATATTTCATGTTACTAAAACCATCCCTTCTTGTTTTGCTATAGTGAAGTCTGCTTTAGTAAAAACACTAGCTTGTCTTTTATTAGGCTGTTAGGAATAACCCATACTACAGCCATGTTGTTTGCGGCATCCGACACTAATAACCCTTGTGTTCATGCGTCCATAATGTTATGATCTATATACGGTCGGCTGCACGGAAAAACGCCAGCTGGAATTTTTAGCTTCTGATGAGTTTGCGGTCAAGCAGAATGCAAATGCCGGCCGCGTTTGGCCCTCGGGCCTGACTCTGGGCTTCCCTGAACCAGGTC
The DNA here is from genome assembly GCA_944474145.2 of Dicrocoelium dendriticum. Lineage (NCBI taxonomy): Eukaryota > Metazoa > Platyhelminthes > Trematoda > Plagiorchiida > Dicrocoeliidae > Dicrocoelium > Dicrocoelium dendriticum. The sequence goes on along the minus strand of OX104067.1, from coordinate 2,287,173 downwards.
AGCAGCATTTTAGTAGGCCACCATGAAGCTATTAAATATAGCTGACTGGAATAAGTACTATTAGCGAGCTTACCGCAGCCTGTTTGAAGAACGGTTTAGCTTTTGTGCGCGCTTGCAGTTTGCCGTTCATTTTTCTGTTACGTGTGCACTGAAAGTCAGGCCCAAACGCAATTAAATTGATGAATGACACATACGCGCACGCACCTACGTACACACTAAGCTTATCCTGTCGCCACTGAAAACTTAATATAATACCATTCATGTCTTGAGCTTTGTTTCGCCGGCACACGTGTTCTTAAGAAAGAGTTGCACATTTTGACCGGAACAAAGTAAAGCGCGTGAGCAAGGAAAACCACATTTGACTAATCGGTTACACGCTGCGGACTCGCATTTTCCCTTCGAATAAAGTCTCCCGATTTGCATCTGTCTGCTTTGTGCTATTCATCCTATTGTTGCTACCTTGCACATAAGGTAGTTGACGTTGCATAACTTTTGGACAGGCCGGATACGCACCCTACTAACCGGATACTCCTTGGCTTGTGAGAACGTGTTAAATCTAATCTGTACGAACTTGAAACGGACGCGCTGCACGCTAGGTTTAATTCACACGCTGGTACAAACGCCGCACGGACTGATGGCTGCCGGTTGTTGCAATTTTGGTCACTGGTTGAATGGCTGTTCGCAACAGGCGAGCGCGGTGGCCATTACGGCAAAATATTTCAATCGCCGTTTACCAAAAGGTGCTCAGTGAGTAGGTCGAAGAATTAAGAACTCTCCTCTAGTACTGATAGGTCGATTTACGTGATAAGTCAATGAAATAATTCCTACGCTTGGCGATCAACTGGATAAATGAGTAATTAAATAAATTATTTATTCTTCGCAACGAGTGACACGCTAATAAATGCAAGAAGATGGTAATAGTAAAACAGTTGAGCAAGAACTCTGCAATAGGTTAATAAAAGGTTAATAGGTGTGGATCCAACATGTAGGTGTTTAGGCAGATGTTGCTTGTTTTTGTAAACGTGTTGCTGTTATTTTGTACTGTAGGACTAGTTAATACTAGTCCGAGACGACGCGCGGAATTAAGCGCGGATATAAGAAGGCAATTGGAGTCGGACACAGCGGACTGTATTTGATGGGCTACAACAAGAAACGGACGGATGAAGCGAGGCAAGAGCGTACACGTGAGCGCGGGGACTTACAAGGCAGTTGTGTGCGGTTGTAAGATTAATACAATAAGGAGTAATTTACAATCGATCAACAAGTAAATTGTACACGAAAGATAAGAGTTATCTTTTTGGGCGCTACAGAGCTCCCACTAGAAGGCTGAACATAGAAAGCCTTCGCAATCGGAATGGAATGTTGAAACGAGGTTCGTAAGGCGAAATCGTGCCGAGTAAAAATGGGCGTGCGTTCGTGTAAATGGTGGTTTATCGGAAGTCGGGGTCCGCTGTGCCGTTTATGATTAGTTATTTATTGAATGCATGACAGGGTGCATTTAGGCGAGCCGTTTTAGCGGGCCTGTCGGACTACAAAAACCGGCTAGTCCAGAAAAAGGCCGACAGGACCTCACCCTCCGCTGCTGCCAAACGGTGCGCTTGGGAGTGGTGTCTCTTCCAGCCGCACCCCGCCCCGCGCCAATACCCTCGTCCCACGAAGAAAACGACCATGGTCCCACGGAGAAGCGACCCTCGTCTCGCGGAGAAGCGCTCCTCGTCCCGCGAAGAAGTGACCCTGGTCTCGCGGAGAAGGGATCCTCGTCACGCGGAGAAGCGACTTGTGTTCGCGTCAGGGTCCTCGAAAACATTCCTCGTG